>ML685788.1:13187638-13240240 GCA_007922175.1 Pelusios castaneus | reverse complement strand
TGTGGTGCAGAGGTAACTTTGGGAGTAAAATGAGAGATACTGGAGACATCTGAGAGGCATGGCCACTTAACTGTCAGATGCAGACAACTCTTTGGCCCATCCAGATGCGCAATTTCCATTCTGGAGCAGAACAATTGTCCATATGATCCAGTCTCCAACTGTTAGATTTCCAGGTTACCAGTTGAATATCCTTTCTAAGTATAATGGTTATGAAGCTGCAAATCATATCCTTTACGAATCACAGCAGTTCAGGCAGCTGTTCGTAGTACTCCCTGGGATCACTCGTAGTGTGTTTATAATTTTCTCTCCTGTTAAGGCAGATGGATGGAAACTCAGATCAGGCAAAAGTATTTAACGTTGCAGAAATTTTTTTCAAAAACCCAGGTTGAGCTGTTTCTGTGAAAGAGTGTGATGGCAGTTCACGTTTCATGAAACAGGACCCAAGTCAGCTGGGATCCTGCATGGCTAGTAGTGGCAAATTAAAAAAAAAAAAAAAAAGAAAAAATCCTGGGGAGGAACAAATGCTCCATTCTAAACCTACCTTTTCAGATGTTCTTGAATTTTGGAAGCTGTTGTTGCATGTTGGGAATTAAATTTAAAGACAATGGAAAAAGAGCAGCAGCCACTCTGAACAAATGCAAGGTTGAGTTACATGCTCAAAGACATGGAGAAAATCAGAGTTGGCACTAGCAGGGTCTAGCGGATCGGGCACAGGATTGGAACTCAGGAGACCTGATTTTTAATCCCATCTTCACCACTGACCTGCTATTTGACTTTGGGGAGACACTTCATCTCTGGGTTCTCCTCCTTCCCTCTATCTGTTTAAAATTTAAACTCTTTGTGCAGGGTCTGCCTGTCACTCTGTGTATATATAGTACTGAAGCCTGAACTAGGTACAACTGCAGTATAAATATAGAATTTAATGTAAGCCTGTGTTTACACAATACCTCTAGCAGCACCGGTATGAATGACTTTAAACTTGGTTTTTTTTAATGTTATACACCTGGCTGTTAAATTTCTGCTTACACTTCAGGAAGAGAGAGTCGTGTTTCTATTTTTAAACAGGAGCTCAGTGTTATTCAATGGAGCCCATCCTGCAGGATAGGATAAGTTTTAAAGGACCAAGACTATAGATCAGATTTATTTATTTTTCTCTGCCCCATCCAAGTTCCTTCCATTTTATGCATAAGCTGTGATTGATGATGGGGCATGACCTTAGTTCTCAGAATATATTTTTGGGCCCTGCTGTACAGGATACAGCTCTTTAATCAATGGTAAATTAAAAGCTAGGGACAGTCCCCAGAAATGGGGCCTTTATTCAGTTCAATTTAGGTCAGGTCTTACTATCTTCTGATTTCTCCTAGTTTTACCCATTTCACCATCCAATCCCCTCGTTTCCTAAATATTTTGGGATTCTTCACCCAAAGAGGATGGGAGGTAAGGATGAAAGGCGCATTTTCCAGACAGAGTCTTGGCAGGACCACATACCACGAAGAAGAGCCACTTCACTCATGTGATTCTGACGTGTCAGCCCATGGCTCTGCACCAAGCTGATTGGTCATAAACCCAGAGCGTTCAGTTCCCAGCACTGACTCTCCACCTCCTGACACAATCATAAATGAGCCAAAAATCTTTACCAAAAATCATTCATTAAAGAGAGGGGAGAGGGAAAAGAGTGATGCCTAAAATGTGAAATGAATCTGCAGGTGAATGAAAGCAAACATCTTGAGATGGCATTAAGCCATACAATTGATGGAGTCAATTACAGTAGCTCTTTGGAAGCTTTGTTAAATATCCTGAAAGAAGTAACCAGCCAGTACACAATTTGTGAAGATGAAATTCTTAATGCTGTTATAGACAACAGTGCTCACCTAATCCTATCCTCATTTCATCCCGCATACTACATGTTACTTAGTAGCAGCTGCTTTCCTGAGGTACCTCTTTTGAGGTATGTGTGTAACTTCCATCCATATGCCTGTGTAACTTTCGGCATGGTTTTAAGCATTAAGAAATGTTCTAGAGCCAGATCTTAAGCTGGTGTAAATTGATGTAGGTCAGTGAAGCTACTCTGAATTATACCAACTGGAAATCCAGACCTATAACAAACAAAAAGGAAACCGAAGTGTTGTAGCATATTCAGGACAGGAGCTTCATATCTGTCTTCAGTGTGCTTACTGATTATTTTGGCTGGTAGTTAGAAGAGAAGGACTGGAGGCTAGTAATTAGATTGTAAGATTTCTGGGGCAGAGATGGTCTTTTCAGTCTGTGTTTGTGGGATCCTGGTCCATGAGTGGGCCTCCAAGGCACTTCTTCAATACAAATCATCAGTAATTTTGGGTTCTGTTCCCTGTTCTCCTATCATCTCAGTTAAATCATTCCCTGTATTGCCCTGAATGCAGGGACGTTTTAGCATTCATGCTTTTAGAGTTCCAGTTCTTCCTCTCGCTGTCTGTTTTTTTGTCTTTTGGCCTGCAGCAGAGGGCATAAAGGGAAGGCAAAAGTTGCAATGAGTATTCCTTACTTCATTCCATAAATGGAGATCTATGGAAAATGATGGAGACTTTATTATCTCATCAGCGTTTATGCTTTGCTTTGGTTGAGAGTTGTTTCTTGGCATGTTTTATAGTGCTGCTTGGAAAATCCATTTTTCTTCTCCATACTACACAACACAGTATGTATGTTCTTAAACAAATTCCTGCTGCAATAACTAACATGTTTAGTCTTGCTTCTCCTGGCATCAGCACTACATCCATCCCAGCCCGATGTCCTCTATTTTTAGTGCTGCTTTTAGAAATCACATTTAGTTTAAGAAATCTGTCAGATTGCTAGCTCATTATACAAAAATACCGCTCATATATTTGGAGTTCTATAAAAAAGAGGAGTTGTGTTTTAAATACATTTCATAAGGTTTCTTTCCTCTCACCTGTTCTTATGTATCTATAAAATCTTGTTTACTAGCTTATATAAACCAAATGCTACTTGCAACTTTAAGCCTCCATCCTGTGAGTTGATCTATATGGATTTCAGTGGGGTTCTACATGGTTGTCGGGGTGCATGCTAATGTGGATTGCCTTGTGGCCCTGGAACCTTAACTATAGAATGGTAGAATGGTTCCATAATGGGCTTGATCCTGCATTCCTTACATCAGTGGTTTTCAAACCACCAGTCAGGATTCAGTAATGGGTCGCAGACCCTCAAGTACTGAGTTGTGGCACCCCCTGGTGCCACCACCGAAAGACTGGAATGCATTGCTGAAAGGTGTAATTGTTGGGTCACGGGCAAAGATGGTTCTTTTCAACTGGGTCCCGAGGAAAAAAGTTTGAAAACCATTGCCTTACACAACCAAAACTTGTACTGCCTTTAGTGGGAGCTGCAGGCTCATGAGGAATACAGGACTGTATCTAACTACTTCTCTATTGATGGGCTCCAGTGACTGTTTTACAAAAAAGATCGTAGCATTTTCTAGGTGTTTGTATTCGTCAGCCTATAGTATATAAGAAGACTTGCAAAGGAGGAGTTTGGGTTCTGATGGGCAACAGGAATCAGACCCTGTCCATTCTGCCATAGAAAATCTCATGCACTCATTTCCAGGACCCTGAAGGGGGACAGAGGCAGATTTGTATGAAAACCTGAGTGTAAACTTTTGCGCTTATCTCTGTTCAGGGTGCAGGCAAACATTAAGACCTTCCCATTGCAGTGATATTTACTGAAGTTCATCCTGGTATTCGAAAGTCTCAGGGAGAGATTGGAGCTGAGTTGTTGATAGACAAGAGAGATGTCTAAGGTCTAGGCTACACAATGGACAACACCTCAACAGCGTAGCATCAATTGTGCTGGTTTGATTGAGCATCTGTAAAGATGCGCTCAGTCGAACACAGAGTTAGCTGGAGGTCAGTTTGTTAAGACCTACCTGCAAGTAGCATAGCGCTGATTCGATGGGAAGGCCTTTCCTGTTGAATCAATGCTGTGGATAGGGACTCTGCGGTGAGTTGGTGTGAGGCAGTCGATCAGAGATATTCAAATTCCAAAGGAGTAGCCATGTTAGTCTATTGTAGAAAAACAACAGAGTCCTGTGGCACTTTTAAAGACTAACAGATTTATTTATCGCATGAGCTTTTGTGGGAGAAAATCCCACTTTATCAGATGCTTTGAAGTGGGATTTTCTCCCACGAAAACTCATGCGATAAATAAATCTGTTAGAGATATTCAAGGTATTTTAAGTACATTGCTTATCTCCCTTCTATTGCTGCTGAAATCCCCCCCGTAGCCCTAAGTGTTATTTTGGAAGAGCTGTTAATTCTGTGTTGGGGTGGGGGGGTGGGGTCAATCTACCTTTACTGGTGATTTATTGAAGGAGTGACTGATGCTTCTCATCTCTTTGGGAGGGATTGCTGCTCACTGGCTGGCATGTGATACCATTTCAGGATCACAAACAAGGAGTCCTGTGGCTCTTTTAAAGACTAACAAATTTATTTATCACATGAGCTTTTGTGGGAGAAAATCCCAGTTTGTCAGATGCTTTGAAGAAGTGTCTGCAAAGCGTCTGATGAAGTGGGATATTCTCCCACGAAAGCTCATGTGATAAATACATTTTTTAGTCTTTAAAAGAGCCACAGGACTCCTTGTTTGTTTTGCTGAGCTAGACTAACACGGCTACCTCTCTGGAACATTTCAGGATCAATTAATCAGCCTCCATATAAGCAGAGCATATCTGTTTAGAGGCGTGCTTGCCATAAAGTAACATAATTATTATCATTTGATATTATTCTGGTCTGTGAGGATTAATTTCTTGTTTACTAGATTTGTCTTATAAATGAAACTTTGGTCTTTTATGCTGAGCGGTATACCACTGACCTTTGAACAAGTGGGACAACGAAAGATACTCATGGATGCCTATATTAATATTAAAGGTTAAACGGAACTTTTTGTTTGTTGATTTTATCCATGAGACCTGTATTTAAGGGATTCTGCTTCTCCTGCAGCAGCAAGGGCTAAATTGCATCTTTAAGGCACTACTCTGTATTTTAACTCTGAACTCCTCGGTGTGGGTAAATAATGGGTAAACGGTACCGTAAATGCAACGTGGTGAAAACATGTAAAATTTCCACTGCTGTTCCTGGTTCTCAGAGAGTGAGCGAACATAGAGGAGAATGGGAGCCATAGTTCTAACCTCTCTTTGCCCCCTTGGGGAGATGTGCACACCTAAGCATTCACTGGCAGTCTGATCCTGACTCTGTGGGTATTCATGCAGGCCTGGAAGGAACAGTCCCTGGACTCTGGTCATCCATCATCTTTGAATAGGACGTGTGAGGGGGAGTTTTCTTGCAGCCTGGCCATGCATTTGTGCAAAGGCTAATCACAATGTAATTCTAATGGATATCCATGTATAGAGCTACATCACCTGAATTTCTTGCACTACTTCTGGTAGTTATGGTGTATGCATGCTGTGTGGCTGTCCGTCCTGAATTCCGGGCCAGGACTTTGGAACAACCACAATAAGCTGACCCCAGAGAATCCATCCCTGGCTTTATGTTGTGCCTGGAGCATTCTAGGGCAGGATTTTGGGAGTTTAATGAGTGCTGTGGGAATACATATGTAGTGCAGATGCGATCAATAAAGTTAATAGCTATAATAAACTTCACTAGTGAGTCACAACTTGACTGCCAACTCCTTTGTGCAGCTGGTCATTTATACTTGTGTCAAGTGAGTGTAAAATACAACTGTCAATGTGTGTATGACTCTATCAGGTAGAGAGCAATGGAGATTCAAGCCTTTAGTGCCTTGATTTAAAGATACAACAGTGTATTAATTATTATGGGAGACGCACAGAGCCTTGTATTTGACTCTTGGCAGGTAAGTACTGGAAGAACAAATTTCCCAACCATTTAGTTAAAAATGTATTCAGTCTTAATAATCAGTAATGGTAGAGAGGATTAGGCCTTAATTGTAACGCAGAACAAAAATCATCTAATTTTGGATCTTAAAAGGATTTTGCAAATGTATTTTGTAATAAAAAAATCTCCCAAACTCTTTCCTATTAACCTTTTAGGATTACACTCACTGTTGTTCTGAAATGCAAGATGTAGGATTGGGTGAATCTTGTTATCTGAGACTTGAAATTTTCTCAAATTAGTTCTGGGTTTCCAAATGTGTTTGAATTCTTAAACCCTGGAAGCTGCATTCTCCTTAAGAAGAGTGTTTTCAATTAACCCTCCTCCCAATATATCTCATTTTTCTTCACAAAGGGCATCACACCGTTAGTGATAGAATTACTCCTCCCTAACAGTGAGCTATATGAGTCTTTGAAGGCAATATCCTGCAGAGGGTACAGATATACTTATGTTCCTCATTAAAACTTCTCCTTTCCCCACTCTCTGCTTCTCTTTTTCCCCCACAGTCTCTTTGCAATAATGTTTTGTGCTCCACTACCTACTACCCGTTACTTCTTAAATGGATGTCCTCTTTCCTCCCTTTACTATTCTTATCAGTCTTCCTCATCAGAATACAAATAATTTTTGCAGGTGCGAATTGTTGGTACTGAATGAGGAGGATGTGAGGGATATGGATGGAAGGCTGCAAATTTAGGTCTAGACCTGCAGTTCGTACTTGTTGTGCAGGTAGACTACTCTCTGTTTGCAAAAGTTTAGTCCTTGGAGTAAAGGGACGTCTGTCTTCTTTGTACCTTGGCCGTTGGCCAGGTATCTACATTTGTACAAACTGGATTTATCTTCTCTTCCCAGCTGGCAGAGATGACGTGGACAGTATCAGATCTAAAACCTTTCTTTTAATTCAGGGTAATGTGTGACCACGCGCACCAGTCAGGGGTGGGGGATTGCTTCTTATCAATGTGAAGTCAATTTGATTTTTATGACCCTATATAATTGTTTTGCTCATGCACCTTTTTTAAATAGTCCATAATGTGACATGTTTGATTAGGCAATCCCATTGCTTGCATTTGCAGAAATTAGATAGACTTTTAACAGTCGCAACACAAGTATACAAAACCACTTTGTCCACAAAGAGAAAATGGATGGTCAACATTCTGAACATCTGGTATTGATCTGATGGCTCTTATAATACAAATTATCACATAATGTGGTAAAAATGCCACATTATAGGTACAATCTGGAAAACTCTTGCACAAGTAGGTTTCCTTTTTTTCTACTCTTAATATAAGCTTGTTTTTAAATATAGTATCACTATTTGCAGTTCAGTATTAAGTTGGAAAGCCCTTAATATTTTGATTCTGGATCAGGTTCCAAGTCAGAAGTATTCTATTCTTGACAGATTTTGGCTCCATCTCAACAACAGAGGTGACTTTGTCCATAAATCATAATGTTGAAATGATACACATTCAGCACATTTAGCAACATAGAATCGTAGGACTGGAAGGGACCTCGCAAGGTCATCTAATCCATGCCAAAATCTCATGAGAACAGCTTGGTAATGCAGTGCCTTTAAAAAGGGCCATTTCTCTCCTTTTTAAGAGATCTGGGTCCAGCCAGCAGTTCAAGCAGCAATGTTAAGCAGTCAGGGTCTGACTAACATCTATGTACTTACAATTTTATCCAAACTCTTCAGTTAGTTGACTTCCCAAAGGTACAGAAACAGCCCTTTGGAGCCGGTCAATAGAAACTGTAATTGTCTTTCTTATTAGTCAGCATGAAGTTTGCTTCTTTGTTAAGAGTGTAATTTTCTTTCCAGTCTGTGTATTTTATGTTGTCTCCTTATTTTTAATTTGCTGGAGGCTGTATCATCAGTGCACAAGTCTGGTAATATGTCACAGTTTGCCACCTTCTGTTTTTGCCATTTGGAAAAGCTATTTTTGCCACAGGGTTTGTATCTAGCCACTCATGATGAGCTGCTGCAGTGCCGTACAGCTGAGAGTGCCTTTAGAAGGTCTCCAACACTCTTTTGGGGGTCATGTAAAAATTTTTTCTCTCTGTCTGCCTGAGAACCTATTCAAGGCCAATCTCAAACTATGCTATTTTCCTGAAGGTGTCTCCTGCAGCTTCTCAGGGAGTCTCTAACAGCCATTGATGGTTGTTTCGTTGAGGATAAGGAAAACTATAATTACTCAGACTCATTTCCCCAATTTAATAAACAGTGCAAATCACTGATTGCTTCAGACTTTGGCCGTATTTCGGCAGCGAAACTACTAAGCCTTCTCACACCTGAAAAAATAATTATTTGTGCAGCTGCCATACAGGAGAAGTTGACTGCAGAAGGAATTAGGCCACATGGCGGACTCCAGAACTCTATGCTAATGGTGGGCCAAAGGGCTTCTCAGTTATTAGGACTCAAGGTGTGAGAGTCTGATATCTTTTCCTAGAAGTAGATGCTTCCCTGGGTTGATGAGTCAACCATTGTTTAGGCAACATTTGCTTGTTTTTCTGTTGACATGCAATTTCTCAGATGGCCTTCTGTTGCTACAGAAGACATGGCCAGAGTGTCTGTCAAGCCCTGGAGATCCTCCAGTGGAAGAGGAGTTAGTAAATGACAAAACCTCTCTGAGGCCTAGTCTACACTTACTGGCAAATTCGGTGGCAGTCGACAGGAGTTGCGCAAAGTACATAGAGTAGATTGTGTAACTTACCTCGACCTGCTAAATTCTGTTCTGTGCACCAGCTCTACTATGCTGCATTGATGTGAGTAATGCTGAGTCTATGAATACTCATTTCTCTTTCTTCAGAGGTGGTTTTATTAAATTGACTTCCAGATTGATTAAGTGGGTCTTCACTTCCTCTCAATCAAACCAGATAAGTCTATCCGGCAGTGGCGAATTTGCCACCATCAGTGTAGACATAGCCTCAGGCACAAGGCATTTATTAGAATCCATTTTTGTGGTTGGATTGGAAGGATGGAAAGGTGATCTTGATTTTACATGTGGTTTTCTCAGGTGAGGTGAAGTGTTACTTTTTTTGAAATATTCCAAATACTTCAGATGGAGGAGTGTTGTTTCCAGAAGTGGCATTAGTATAGAATTGGGGTATCTAATGTGTAATCTGTGATAGAGAAATTTCAAATACCTGAAACTGATGAATGAAATGACCTTGCTCTTTGATCTCATTAGACTGAATACGGATTTACAATGGTGTAATGGAGGACAAGATTTATCCTAGTGAGTCTAAATTAGTATAACTAAATTCTGAATCTCTCAGCATCATCTTAGCTTCACATCTGATTCTGGCCCATTCACAGGGGCGGATTATCGTATGAGCCAACTGGGCCCATGCCCAAGGGCCCACCAGAATGTGGGGGCTCTCTGCCCTCCTGGCAATGGGGGGAACTTGGGGGAGCAGGGTGGACTGGTCCAGTGACTGGTGCCATGTTCCTTCCTGTCCCACCCCTGGGTCATCCAGTCTGCTACCAGGGGCAGGATGGACCAGCCCAGAGGCTGGGCTCTGTGCTACTCTGCCCCCAGGGTTGGGGCAGGCTGGCTGTGCCTGGCTGGTTGGCCCCCAGGGGTGGTGGCATGGGGACCCTTGGGTTGTGCTGTACAGCCTCTGGCACGGCCTTTGGGCCACACTGGAAGCTGTACCATGTATGCCAGTTGGCGCCGCCACCCTCGGGCACCGACCAGCCAGGCTGCGGCCGGTCTCTAGCCCCAGGCCCCCTACCAGCACTGGACTGCCCACACAGGGCCAAGGCCTTAGGGTGGTGTGTGTGTGTGGGGGGGCGGAGCCGCCGCCCCCGGCGGGGGGGGCCCCCGCCAAGGGGGAGAAGAACGGGAGAGGCCCAGCGACCCCTGATCTGCCTCAGCCTATTTATGGCTGGATTTCAAAATGGCAGAAACTAGGCTGGCAAACTGATATGATGCCCAGTGCAGTACACATTGCTATGTTATAGGTACAATTAAACTCATCCAGTTCTATCAGTATACACCAGATCTGAGCATACCTGAGTATTGGAGAGGTCTGGGGTTTGATTTCAAACTTGCTGGCTCGGCGTCATGTCTTGTGAGGGTGATTCTTAAGCCACTCATGTTTTTCAGGTGACCAATAATGCAAAAATAATTGTCCTTGAGAAGAGCCACAACATCTTCCGTAGTTTATTTAAAATACAGATTTGAATATCATTGTCATCAAATGTTTGCTCTTATAATTTTTTTTTCTGCTTGGCATTTTTAGGGGAGTTGGTTGCTGTGAATTATACTCACAAATTAGGGATGGTATAGCTCTGATTCAGTTAAGCATTTTTTATCTTTGTATTAACTCGACCCTATTGACTTCTGAATGAAATAATTCAGATCCCTGCAGGAAATTATAGATGAGCAGTGTGGCCTCAGGAAAGACTCCCTTATTTAGGACATCCCCTTGGATTCCTTTTGATCTTATATTCTCTTTCTTCTTGGGCATCTATGACCTAATGCATACATGCTGTATGGAAAGCCTTTTGTTACTTAAATGTTCCTAGTGTGCAAATCACATGCTATTCCTCAACTCATGGAATATTATAGAAATCAGAATGGCATTGAGCAAATAGCAGTATTTATCAGTAGACCATGCACTGAACCGAAGATCTTCAATCTTCATTTAAAAAAAAAAAAAAGTTCAACCATAACCCTTTATCAGATGTGTATGTATATAAAACTCCAGTAGTGTGTGGACATAATGTCTAATTGAGTCTAGTGAGACTACATATCCCTCTTCATTAACGAGGCTATTATCATAGCTTGTAAGTGCTGTGGGTTTGGATTGGACTTTTCCCTTCCTGGTTGTCTTGTGGAGTTCATTAGGCAATCTGTTTGAAATGAAGTCTAAGTGAACTCAGAGAGCTGTAAGAGCTGCCTTGGGATAACTCGGCCAATGAGACCACTCTGCAGAGTTCTACTGGGCGTAGGAGCCAGGGAGATGGAGATTTTAAAATATTTAGAAAGAAGAGGAAAAAATTTAAAACTTTAGAAATTATTTAATATTTATATCACCATAGCACTCAAAGGTCCGAATCTGGATCAGCGCTTCATTATGCAGGATGCTGTTCATGAAAATGTATGTGTATGGGAAGACATGTATTAGAAAGCTTACAAAAAATGTGGGTTAACACCCATGCTAGGTCTAGAAAATACATGCATACATAAGGGATGGTCCTTGCCTGAGAAACTCAAAGACTAAGGCTGCACAGACAGACAAAGTTTGGAGAAGCAGAACAACAAATGGGATTCTGTATGCAAATCAACAAGGGTCACTATAGGCAGCATGGCAGAAGTGGGTTTCTTAAATCCTTTTAAAATGACTACAATGATCAACAGTATGTCCTCATCAGCATTATTCTGGGAATTCCATGGTACTCACCAGAACTCTAGGGCTATGTCTACACTACAAAAAGTTGGGTCAACTTTGTTAAGTCGACCTAAAGTCGGCCTTGTTAAGTTGACTTAACAAAGTGCTTCCCCTGAGCGGGGACTTAGTAAGTTGACCTAATTGCCCTTAGGTCAACTTAATAAAGTGGACTTAAGCGTCCACACTGTGCTTAGGTCAACCTAAGGAGTTGACCTAAGTGTTAGGTCGACCTAACCGGAGGTTCTTATTAAGTCGGCCTAAGCTTTCATTAAGTCGACTTAAGGAATTTCTTAAGTTGACTTAATGAAAGCCTGGTGTAGACAGGGACTAAGTTAGGTCGACTTAAGCCTCCTTGAGTCAACCTAACTTGCAAGTGTACATATAGCCTAGGAGTGTGTGTTTTTTTCACCTCTGAAGCCTATTTTTGAAAGGTGGTAGGTGCATACTTAAACTACAAGTTCTGGAGGGGTAGCCATGTTAGTCTATGAATCTGTTATAAATAAATGTGTTAGTCTTTTAAAGTGCCACAGAACAAACAAGGAGTCTTCTGGCACTTTTAAAGACTAACAAATTTGTTAATCATATGAGCTTTCATCGGAGAAAATCCAGACTCCTTGTTTGTTTTAATAACAATCACTGTTGGTCACAGGTGTGCGGCAGAGGGTGCTCTGATCACTAAAGAAATGTGAGAGACCGGTAGATGAGGTAGTAGCTTTTATTGGACCAATTTATTATTGGTCTAAGTGAAAAGGGAAGAAAAAAGAAAGACTGAGATTGTAGTAGACCATGGGGATGAGAAATGAAGGGGGGAGGGGCGGGTAGGAAAGAAACAAAGGCAGGGAAGAAATGGAAAAACAAAGAAAAGAGGATGGGGAAAGATGAGAAGCAGAAGCAGTGGTTGTTCTAAGGTAAATTTGTGGGTTCTGCTGAATGCAACAATAAGATTCTGAGATGTTGGTTTTGTTCAGTTACTAGGTAAATATCAAATTGTAGTCTTGATCTTTATGCAAACCTTCCTTTGATGTGAGTGGGCCATGAGTGATGGTGGCATATAGTCCTAAACATAAGACCGTGAACCATAATTAAAAATGGGATTGAGTCCTCTTCGCTGCATGAGTTTTGCCTGCCATAACTACAGGAAAACATTTCTACAAGGCAGAACAGTCTTGGTAAATTTTTAAAATATATTATATGGAATTTTTGCCTTTATGGTTGATATTTTGAAGTATTCAGGCTGCCAGATAATACCATTTGTTCTACAAAGACCTACGTGCTTCAGTATTGTCTTGCTGAGTAATAGCTCCAGTGAACTCTGGACTTATTGTCTGACTGTACTCCAGAAGTTCTCCCTTATTCAAAATTGAGCATTTTAGTAACTAAATAAAGATGTTGAATTGAATTAAAGTGCTACACAGTCAGAATTATGTTCTGGGAAATGTTCTGCGTATGTAAGTATTAGAAGAATAAATGAAATGAAGGTTAGCTAGGTAGAAACTGTAGGTTGGGTAGTAGGGGGAAACAGAGCTATTGAGAACTTATTTACCATACTCATTTCTATAATTTTCTGGATCTGTTTCTATAGCAACCCTAATGTGAAATGTGTTGTTAGAAAAGCATTAGTTTCTATAGAAACAGCTTGTTCTATAAGTGAAAAAGTTTACTTTGTAACACACAATACCTAATATTAATTTGGGGGTTATTTTTAAGTGTTACCACCCACATATGTATGTTGAATCAATAAACAGAACATTGTACCTTTCAAGATTGCATAGCTAGAAAGATATGGAACTTGCTTTTATTTCACATAATGCCATCTGGTGATTTTGAAGTCAGATTGAATAACTGGGTAACAATTAAGAGGGCAGAAGACCTGTATTGTGTGTTGGACAAAAGCCCTTTGAAATGTTAATACCTGGAATTAACTGAAATATAATCCGAAGCTTGCTTTCTGCCTGTAATGTATAGAATTGTGGAAGATTTTTGTAGCATTTTTAAATTATGTCCTAAATCCAAGATGGAGCAAGCATAACTAAGGCCAGAAATATGATCAGAATTCTAGGATTTAGAATGGAAACACTCCCCTTGACTTCAGTGTCCATTGGATTAGGATTTTAGTCCCCTCAACTTTAGATGATCCTACTTCAGATCCTTTTAATTTTTGTAAAATATGTATTTGCTTGGACATAGCCACTGAATCTGCAGTACATGGACCAGTTCCTGAAACCTTGCTCCTTTATACTCAGTTCTAACTCCTAATAAAATCAGTTGGAGTCTTGAAAGTAGGAGGAAAAGAGCACAGAGGAGTTGGCTTTATGAACCTCTTTATCTAAGCATGCATGCAAGTTATCAGAGATGTGGCCTAGCTCCCTTATTCTTCTGGGAAGCTTGGATCTAGATTTAAACATTATGGCTCAAATCTATCTTTGTACAATGTCTACTAACGATCTCTCCACTCTGTAAGATTCTTATGCAGCTCCCATCACTGTGGTATCTACCTTCCAGGATTAAAAATCAAGCATACAATTTATATGGGTAAAGTATAATTCCTCTTGGTTATACCAGTTTTGGGATTTCTCTCTTTCTTTCTGGTGCTTATGGGATCCCTCAGTATTTACTCTGTTATTCTCAGTGAGGTCTGTATCTGGCCCTCTGTGTTCTGTTGTCCTATAATACTTTCTATATATGATTTAATATGAGTTTCAAAACTATGTCAGCACTTTCATCTGGGCTTTCTCTAACCATACACACTAGTATGAAATCTTGGGATTTTTGGCATCTTCTCTGGGCTGTAAGGCTTGGTCTACAAGGAAAAGTTTCTGCAGCATAGCAACATCTGCAAGGAATGCAAAAAATCCATACCCCAAATGACAGTGCTTTGTCAGGGTGATGGTCTCCTCCCAGAATCTGGTCCAGTGTGCTGCTGTGCCTCCCCTATTGTCCACTCCTAGACGCCGAATCACCCTGCTTCACTAGTTGGACCCCCACTCCTGGGTCAGTCTACACCAGCCTCCTGTGTGTAATTGGTCCCAGGCAGTGGATGTGTACTCTATAGCCCCACAGGGGACAGTCCCCCAGCAAGCATCCCCAGATACCACACCAGGAATTTACGTCCTACAGGGATTGGGACCCTTCCCCAATCACTATAGGCCCACGGACTCCAGTTTGCCCGTTTATCAAAGAAAAGAGAACGCCCCCGCTCTGCTCAGTCACCCTCTCTAAAGTTCACACAGCTTTAGATAAAACAAATACTAGTTTATTGATTAGAACATGATTTTAAGTGAGTATATAGCAAATCACTGCACGATCATTTAATAAAGTGTTCAAGGGTTATAGCAAGCAAATAAAAGATATAAAACACATCCTAACCTAACATCACTGTCCAGGATTACTCACAATGTCTGGCTGTATGATGCGTTAGCAGCCAGTCTCTGGCTATCCCTAGGCAGGGCCTAGATCTTGCTTGAAGTTAGCGATGTTTCCAAGGTGGTGTTTCTCTGGCCAAAAAACTCTTCCTGTTCGAAGTGTCTGTATTTGTCACCAAAACCCCTCCCCCGGCCCGTCTCTCCCCCCCACTTCTCGCCACCTCCCTTCCCACCCCAGCCAAAGTGCTACAGGCATTTAGCTAGCCCAGTGATTTTCAAACTTTTTTCCTTGGGACCCAGTTGAAAAATAATCATTTATGGCCACGACTCAACAATTAGATCTTTGAGCAATGCATTCCAGTCTTCTGGCAGCGGCAGTAGGGGGCGCTGTGACCCAGTGCCTGAGGGTCGGCGACCCAGTAGTGGGTCCCGACCTAAGTTTGAAAACCACTGAGCTAGCCTATTGTCATTGTTATTTTCTCTGGATGTCTGCTGGGAGGCCACTCTGATTGTCTCCCATCCCCCTGAGCCACGTGGAATACTTGTTGGGAACATGCTTCACATCTGTACACATACATGATGCTGCAGGAAATATGATACCATGATAATAATGCAGAACATGTTATGAGCATCCATAAAGGACCCCTTGCATGGCATATCTGGCATCAAACCATGCAATCACATTGCAAAAGTGAAGAGGGTAGTTACACAGATCATACCATAAGGGTGCACAGATGGGAATCCCTTGACAGTCAGCAAAAGCCCTAGTTTAGAAGCAGTTATAACACAAAAAAGCCCTTTTAAAGTATATCTTATTTCATTGGGGAACTGGTGGTATAAACTATACTAGCAGAAGAGTGCTTTTTCCATGATAAGGTATCTTCACTAGGAGGGTGTGCAGGTATGGTTTGCCGTACAGGTGAATTCCGTATGTAAATGCGAGCCTATTTTTTTGTTGGAAACTGAGTCAGAAATTCACATGATTTGTGTTGTGGCAAAATTTTTATTTATTTCTATTACTCTGGAGCTGTATATGCACATATTAGGCCTGGTTCTGTTTGGAGTGACACCAATATAGAACTGGAGCGACTTCCTTCCAGCTGATGGGGACTTTAATGTGTAAAGAATTTTTCGGTTTATTGTGTTTTAATTTCTGGTTATTCTTGAGTGCTGCATGGCGTTAATAGATAACTCATTTGTGTTTCCTTCGTCATTAACAAAAGGCCAGTTACCTATCCATTAATGCTGAACCAGGGCTGTCTAGCACACACAGATTCAGGGGGTAACCTACATGCTGGCTGACTTGTGGTGAGCAGCCCATGTCAGACGGAGCAGCAACAATGCATTGTGATGCATCCAAGTTGTGACACAATCCTGGACAGGCACTCCAGACCTGTCGCATCGACTGTTGTCATAATCCGTATCTAAAAGTTGTCATGTAAGGAGTCGTATACAAACGGGTAACATGTTGATCCTGGAAATCGTTGTTTGGTGTATGTATGGGGTGTTCAAGAGCTATAAATACATGCTCGAATTATATTCTTAAAACATGTTTGGCAATCAAAACATAAACCCAGTCTGTCTTTGACAAAGGAATGTGTATTTGCTTGTCTTATAGCCTCATCATCAGACAGAGACAACAAAGATCCATTGACATAAAAGATAAACAAAGCCGTCACACTAGTGAGTGGGGGCATTAACCCCTTACCTCTAAAGACAGGGCTCGGAATTTCAAATGAGAATTGAATCAACTGATAGGTGCACAGTATTATTGTCCTGTAAAGCAAAGTCTTTTATAAAGGCCTATGACAGGCTGGTGATTAATGCTATTGGTGAAATGCATGCCTTTACACTTTATGAGGAATGATGGATACTCACTAATATTATGCTTTGAAGTCTGTGACCTACCACAGAGAGAAACAGCTCCCTTCCTTCCTGTCTGGGAGGCAGTTTATCTTCCTAATCCAGTGGAAATTAAGCATTATGGAATAAAAAAAAATAAATACATATGAATCAGCAGGTGGATAGTAAGCCAATAGGAAGGGAAGAACAGCAGGAAGGCTTCCCACCTCTTGTAACAGAGTTAGTGAACTTTGGGAGATAAGGGGTAGAAACAAAGCCATTTTGGTATTCATCTCTTGGGGGATGAAAAGGGCCAGAGTTCTTGAAATCACTGGATGTTATATCCTTTGGCCACGGGCACTGAAGTCTCTGGGACCTGAGTTTGAGAGAAACCTGTTTAGGCAGAGGTTGAAATTCAGGTTTAGTCTCAGAAGCGTGTTTTTATTTTGTTTGCTTGTAACCTTTTTTCTATCGTTATTCCTTATACTCGGTATCACTTAATCATATGCCTTTTTTGTTCAACTTGTTTTACTTTTACCATGAACCAAATTTCTGCACTGACTGACAGGAAGAATGTGTTAACTCCAGTTTAGCTGTGTGGCAGGGTACTGTCTCTTTAAAAGAGCATCAAACTTGACTTCTGGGAGTGTTCCCGGAGAAGGCTGGATGTTTTGACAGACAATTTTGTGGAAATCTGGTACTGGGTGGCTGGGGTCACTCTGCAAGAAGCTACTGTGGGAGAAGCCAGCGTTTGACCTGCATGCTTGTATGCTGGCTGTGGTATCAGGGCTCTGAGCCACTGCAGCATAGTGTTTTAAGGCAATCAGAGTTGGCATGTGGTAACAAAATCCTTACTGGTATGGGTTGAACCCCAAAGCATCAGAGTTGCGTAGTCTCTTACATTATCGCATCGAGTTAAATAAGTGCTTTTTATTTAAAAATCTGTTAGTTAAATTTGGTGGGGTTGTTCCCCTCACCCGCGAGAGGGATCGATAATTCTTGAGACAGCATCACGCAAGTCAAAACTATTTTAGAGTTTGTTGCGATGAGAAGGGAGATCATTGGAAACCTTTAATCTTGCATCAACATAATGTGCTTCTCCTGAGTTTAATCCCTTCTTTCTCTGGGGGGATCTCCTGGCCTTTGTGCTATCCTGTTTTATACCCGTAAAGAGAGGCCATCTGTTTTATCTCTGCACAACTGATTGAGGAGAGGTGATCAGAGCTGGGTGAAACTGCACATGGCTTTGGACTGTCTGTAATTCCAGTCACGAGGGAAATCTTACAAGGTTTTTGCTGCACATGAAAAGTGTGATAGTGATGAACTGGGAAGGTTTTGGGGGTCTGGGGTGGATATGCTAAGGGAGAAGTAGAGTTCAAGGAGGGTTTCCTTTTTCTGGAGGATGGGCTCAGCACATTTGCAATACTTCAGCCCTCCTGAGTGATGGGGTGTCTGCTAATATTCTAGAAGTGCTCACCACCCTGAAAGAGATGAGGAAACACAACGTGATCCCTTATATGAAGAAGTACAGTGATTACGTTCCCCAGGAGTCTTGGGAGGCATTGTATCTCTGAAAGAGTGGGAGCTAGGGGCTAGGCTCTGCAGTGCACTGAATGTCCAGAATTCCTGTCAAAGCTGGAGGAGTAAGTGTGCTCAGGTCCTCTCGAGAGGCCTCAGCATCTTGCAGCGTCCTTGATTAATAGAATTGGTTAATGGATATAACAAATGAGAAGGGATTCATCTTGAAATGTGGTGTAGAGTTGGTAAAGACATGAGTTGCAAAGGAGAAGACTCTTGAAATAAGAAGAGGCTGGATTGTGTGGCAGATACAGCAGAGGAGGCCAATGCTAGAGTGAGTGAATAGGGGAGTAGAAAGAAAGAAGTACGGTCCTTAACTATTCCCCATGCTGTGGGAATTTTTTTTCTTTTTTTTTTAGGGCTGAGATTCATGGTATCTGTTTATACACACAGCCATGGCTTATCACAGATGTTTGACTAATGAAGGGGAGAAGATCTCTGAGTTGTGGTGACCTGAGATGGGTCTCTAAAAATCCTGTAAGGTGACTTATACAGGATGTGTAGATCCAGGATCTTTGAGACTGTTCCATTTACATGTTGATAAATATTAGAGTTCATGTAACTTGACTGTTCCCATTTTTTTTTTCATTTGGAGCTCATGGTTGAAAAAGCTATCTGCACTCTGGCTTTCAGTTCATTGCCTGCATTTGCTAGCTCTCTTTAATCACAGCCCTTTGTGCTGTCTAATCACCTGTATATAAATCCAGAGCAGTGTCCTTTTGACTTTCAGAACTTTGGAAGGCAGGGCCAGCTTTGTATGTCTTTTAAACCTGGATCTGTGCTGCGAATGTGTTTTCCTTTCCACCCTGACAGATACATTAGGCACTCTGTCCCTGTAGAGATTAGAGAGCAAAAGGATTAGACAGATCTCAGGTTTTCTTCTGAAGTCTGAAGCTCAGAGTGGGAATGGGAACACGCAAGCTGTTGTTTCTGAAGTTCTTTAAGAATCTTGTTCTCTTGTGCCTGCCCTAGAAACTTTGCTGTGGATACATTTGCATGGATCAACCATGCTATTGTGGAATCAGCTGTTAGCTGCCTGCATGTCCTCGATGCACGTGTACTAGAGGAGAGCATCGAAACTGAGGGGCGGGGGACAAAGAGGGAGCCAAGCCCCCAGGTGCTGGGCTGCAGGGGGCAGTGGGACCCGGAGGGCTGCAAAGTGTGGGATGGCATGGGGCACCTGGGGGAGCATAAATGTGGGCTTGGCCCCCCAGGCGCTGGCGGGCACTGGACACCTTTGCTACACCACTGATTTGAAAGTTTGGAATAAGGCAAAGATCGCCTTCCTTCTGGCTTGGTTGCCTCCTGTATTCAAAGGCCTTGGGGTCTTGCTGTTCCTTTCTGATTCTCCCTAGAGAAGGCTACATTTCGGTGGCAGGTGAAATGATCCTTGTTTTCTACTCTACAGATCAGTTTAAGTGATGAAAAGTGCTTAGGTACTAAATGAAGGCTTCATCAGGGGAGGGGTGTGTATAGAGCAAGAATCCCTCTCTATCCCTGGCCCTCCCTTTCCACAAGTGTACAAAAGCATCTCACAGGAAAGCTTCCTGTTCTCTTGGAAGGACAGGGGTTGCTATCTAGGGGATAGGGAAGATGTGAGCAAGATAATGAAAACAGGTCAAAGGAGGTAGGGGCCATAGGCCCCACTTCTCCCCTCCTCTCCTTGCTTGGGGCCAGTGATCCAGGGGGAGATTGTTCACATCCTGAACATAAAGAGCAGTGCTTTTCTGTCTGTTTATCTGAGCTGTAATCTCTTCCCCCACTGCTCTTGTAGCAATATGGCTCCACCCGCAGCCCTTCCTAGGTTACCCTTCTAAAGAAGGGTGGCTAAATCTGCTAGCTAATGCCACACTTAGACCAGTCCCTTCGTGCAGCAAAATGATACAAGAGTTCCAATCTTTAAAAGATAGCTAGTCTATTATCCTGAAGGGAAGGCAGGTAGCCGCTCCTCTGCTTGTGTGCAGCTTTTCTGTTAAAACAATTCTCTTTGTTGCCCTTATCTCACCCAAATACCACAAGAGAAACTCAGAGAGCCTTCAGAAAAGGAAGCTGAACTGAGTTTTAAAATTTTCCATATACTTTGTGCTCAGAGGGAGTGGGTGCCCGTAATTAGCTCTTTACTGCCTCCCTAGAACAGGCAAAAGAAATGAGCACAGCCATAAAGAATGAAGGCTACTGTCCAAATGAACACATAAAGAAGAAAGAAGTGGAGAGGCAAGCAGTAAATATCACTTAGTTGAGGATGCTGCCAGAGATGCTGAGCAGGGCTCTGTACACAGAATTTTCTGTAGTGTTGCTTTTAACCTGCTCTTTGCTGGATTGGCCTTCTAAACTGCTATGCAGCCCTAGGGCTTTTCTACTTCTTACACTACTGAAGCTCTACACGTACTAAGACATCTCCTACCAGTGTCTGGAAGTCACTCCTTTATGAAATCTCTATGGTGTGATAAGGAGATGTGCAAAGAACGGGTTGGAAAATGGGGTGTTGGGGGTATTTCTTTTTCCATCAGAAAACATAAGGTGTTGGGTTTTTTTGAGCCTCTCATGTCTTGATGCTGTCAATCTAGCCCAACATTATCAAAATTAATATCCACAAGTGAAGCCTGGTGAGACGGAAATGATTCTTTCTTGTATTGGTAAGTTAAGGACAATATTCCAATTCTGATGCTTAAAGTTAGGCACCTGAATAAGCCTAAAATAAGAATGGTCTGATTTTTTCCCAGAGGTGCTGCCTCCACACAGCTTGCATTGACTTCAATGGAAACTAGCTTGAGAATTCTTTGAAATAACCGTGTTACCTACCTCAGATGATATTAGTTATGCTCCAGTGTTTTTTAACACTGGATTTGGAGTATCCTTTTTAATTTAGATTTTGGATTCCTTCAAAGCACAGACAGAGGGAGCAATTGCATGTTAAGGTGGCAGATTTCTGGTCAGGGCTTTCAGATCTCAGCCTCCACTTGAGCATGCACAAAATTTCACACATTGACAGGTGCTATTATCTGCACGTTACCACTTTTCCAGGGCTTTTAGATTGCCTAAAATCTGCATGCGTTCAAAGCCTGATCCAGAGGTGTGCTGAGAGATACCCAAGAGGTGTTGAACTATCTATACTTTCATTGAAATTGTGGGTGCTCAGCACCCAGCAGGATCAGACTCCAATAACCCACTGTGACCAATAGATTTTGTGGATGCAACTATGCATGTGCACAAATTTTGGATAATTTACAGAAGCATTGAGTATTTTTAGCAGGTGTTTGCAGAGGTGAGTATGTGCACATACCTATAAATAAAAGCTGGAAAACGTCACTCAGCATCTTCAGCCTTTCATCCCCTTTACTGTGGAAAGAGGGACACTTGAGCAGGCTGTGCCTTTGTAATATCTTTCCCTTCTCCTTGGCCACCCTCATGTAACTTTCATCTGAAAGCCCGGCCAATGCACTCAGTGTCTTCAGCCACGTACCCTGTTAGTTCCCATCAAAACTCTGCCTTATGCTTCCAGAAGCAGTGCTGAGAATGTGAAACGCAAGTTAAAAATAGAAATCAAAATGAGGTGAGGCAAGCAATCAGAACACCTAAAATCAGGCAGTACCTTTAATCATCAGCAATCCCCCCACTATCAAGTGTTATTTGATCACACTCTAAACACCGTCTAAACAGCCCTTTGAATTTGCAAATGACATCGCACTGAGATATTTTTAGCTTGTGGCATTCAGAATCTGAGCAGGATTTTTTTTTTCTTGGTGTATTGCAGTTTATCAGACTTCTCACATAATAAAATCTAGATTCTGCTTGAAGGTTTTACCATGTATGGGATTATAATGTATGCAACTAGGTTTCCTCTTGTACCCCCAGAGGCAGTCTTTATTCAAAGATAGATATTGAGTGATTTTGGGAAAACTGTAATGGAGGAAAATAATGTATCTCATTTATGTAGGTGATTAAAATAAACTAATGAACAGTTTTGAGCTAAGTGCATTTGCCTTTTACAGCCATTCTCGTGGTAACAGTTCCCCTTAAATTTTCTTCCCAAGTCTAATTATTAAAGTTCTCATGACAGTATGGATAACGTCCAATGTGAATTTCTATTAAGTGGCAGGCCACAACTTTACCATGATGTTCACTAGCTGTAGAACAGATCTATTTCCATCACCATGATGTCTCTACTGCATTTAGAAGATGAGGGCCCTTCCCTTCTTGGGCAGCTAGAGATGTACTTAACCGTACAGCTGAACCACTTAATCCCTGCTGCTGTTACAGGACTTGTTTGACCTTCCCTGATAAACGTGAGGGTGTGGGGAACATATTTCTTTCTGACATGTCCCTTCACAGAGATGTGCCAGGTTGAAGGCGGAGGCAGACTTGGCAAATGATGTCTCCATTTGCGTCTGATGAGCTGAGACCAAGTCACACACACTTCTGTGCAAGAGTTAAAATGATCTGCCTTTATTAAAAAAATTAAAAAAGAGAAGCAAAACCTTAGCTTTCAGATGTACTTTTCTATCAACTGCTTTTGTACTGGTAATGAAAGAAGAGCTAAAGATCAGCCTCACGGGGAATGTCCACACTGCAATTAAAAATCTGCAGCTGGCCTGTGCCAGCTGGCTCGGTCTGCAGGGCTAAAGGCTGATAAGCTGTTTATCTGCAGTGTAGACAGCAGGGGTCTGGCTGGGGTCTAGGCTCTAGGGGTGCGTCTACACTGGCAAGTTAGGTCAACTTAAGGAGGCTTAAGTCAACCTAAACAAAGCCACGTCCACACTGGGCTTTTCTTAAGTCGACTTAAGCACTTCCTTAAGTCGACTTAAGGAAGTGCTTAAGTTGACTTAATAACACCTTGTTTTAGGTCGACTTAAGTTGACTTAAAGCTAGTGTGGACAGGGATTAGCGCCTAAATTGACCTTATTAAGTCGATTTAAAGCATTAAATTGACTTAATACGGTTGACAAGGGGCTATGGCTACACTAGAAAAGTTGTCGACTTTGTTAAGTCGACTTTAAGTCGACTTAAAGTCGACCTTATTAAATCGACTTAACAAAGTTAACTTAACTTTTCTAGTGTAGACATAGCCCAGGACTCTGTGAGCTGGGTGGACCCCAGACCTCGGGCAGCAGCCAAAGCTCAAATATCTACACTGCAGTTAAACAACCCCTAAGCCTGAGTTAGCCGGCATGGACCAGTAACAGCATCTAACTGAAATGTAGACATATGCACTGTCTGCAGAACATGCCAAGTCAGCTTCTGTTTCCTTGAAATAAATACAGACTTTGAGAAGATGTATGAGACAGAGAGGCTTGTAGAGTTTGCAAATAATGAAAAGACTTGAGGAAAGTCATGAGTAGCTATGGTGCTGAAGGAAAATCTCAGCAAACTTTGTACTTGGGATTTAGGTTGAAGATAAAGTTTGTTTTTAAGCAGCGTTAGAGCAAGAGCCTGGGGTTGTAGGTTTGGAGACAACGGTCCAACTCTAGCAGTGGGTTAAATGGGTACAACTGACATTAAATGTGGTCACACATTTTGACCCAGTATGCTTGGGGGGACATAATGCGGTCCCCAAACTGAAAAAGGGACAGCTCATCCACGTCCAAAGATCTGGGATCCTGGAGCCAGTGTACCAAGCCCAATGTGCTGAAGTTTGCAATGCGAGGCTGGGCAGAGAATGTTGAGTTCTGACTTCCCGTCAATTTTTCCAATGTCTGACATCAAACACAAGTAAAATAAAGAGGTAATATCACAGAGAGCCGGATCCTTGCTCCTAGTGAGCAATAACATACACTGAATGTGGTCTTACTGAAATGAATGACTTCTTGTATAAGGGTCTGGTCCAGCTCCAATTGATCTCAGTTGGGGTTAGAACAGAACTTGAAGAATTTCTGAATATGAACCAATGTGCTGGGCTCTGAACATCTGTTTAATACAAGTTAGCAGACTGCCTCGATGTTCAGATTGGGCTTTCTTTATCTACATGTCACTTTCAGTTTGATATTTTGGGAGCTCTGACCACATAGTTTGTCATAGGAACTATTTTCTAAACAGTATTTTGACTTATTCCATGTGGCAGTTTATGGTGTTAGAAAGTGCTCGCACAAAATGTGGTGATGGATTTTCAAATGTCAGCAAGGAGCCTACGGACAGTCAGTTAATTACCGTTTCAGATACAGATGAATTCTCTCTGCAAACGTGAGTGTGTATTTTGGTTGGGGAATGATTTAGAGATTAAGATGACTTGTGATAGAGGAACAATTTCTCTTGCTTCTCTGTGGGTTTCATTGTACTCCCTAAATTTTATTTAAAACATCTTAAAGGTATCCTAGATCAGTGGTTCTCAACAGGGGTCCGTGAACTCTGAGACCTGGTGCGTTGCAGGGAAGCTAATCTGGGAGCTCTGGTGCCTCATAAGGCTAAAGCGGGGAGCCCCAGCACCCTTGGGGAGGCAGAAGCCCCAGTGCTTGGCAGGGCTAAAGCCAGGAGCCCAAAGCCTGGTACACAACGGGGTAGAAGCTTTGAGCCCCAGTGCCATGCAAGGCTAAAGCTGGGAGCTCCTGCCTCCTGCCAGGCGGTGCTAATGCCAGGAGCACCTTTAGCACCACAGGGCTGAAGCCCCCAGTTCCCTGGTCTGGTGCCTGAAGCTCATAACCCCCCCCCACCAGCCTGTGGAGCAGAAACCTTCAACCTTGCGGGGCTGAAGCCCTGAGTCTCTGGTCCAGTTCCTGAAGTCTGACATCTCAAGCCTCCCAGCCCCATGGGACTAAAGCCCAGAGCCCCCAAGTCTTGCAGCGAAAGTCCCAAGTGCCTTGTCTGGCATCCCCCACCCTCCCGTGGCTGAAGCCTTGAGCCCCCTCCCCTCTCCTTTGGCCCTATAATTTTTATAGCATGTTGAGTGAGGGGAGGCTCAGAAGACAAATGGTTGAGAATCCCTGTTCTAGATTTTTATTGATAGAGAATTAAAGTGCTTCGGTATATGGGTCATATCTGCTTTTACACATCTTCTATTCCTTTGTATTTAAGTTTACCAATCCATACATGAGCCCATCATTTTACAGATAAAAGACGCAGGCCCAATCTCCCTGATGCAGTCTAACATCCCAAATAACTCTGATTCAGTTGGAATTATTCCAGACTTACACAGGCATAGCAGAGAGCAGGGTGTAGGTCACACCAGGGTCTGTGCCACAAAGGATTTACAATCTCAGGTTAGATTTCACACAGCCAGGAAGGCCAGAGAAAATGTATTAGAGGTTAGAGCTAGTGGAAGAAAAGAAGGTGTGAGATATGATAAGCCCTTGTAGCTGTTCTATTTGGTTAAGGACAGTTCTGAAGGGGTCAGGGTTTCGGGTTTTAAATGGTGGCTGCTTTAGAATAAGGATGATTGAGAATGGATTATTGTGTGCACTGTCTTAAGGAGAGATCCAGAGAAACTGAGATGGTGAGAGAGGAGGAAGAACCAAGTGGGGCTGGTGGGGACGAGAAGAGGAGAGAAGGCTGTTGGGGAAAGTTATGCAAGGAGAGAGAATGGGTATAAATGTGGCATTAGCAGAGACAAGGAAAAGGGTAGTTAGGTGTGAGTGTGCTCACCGCAGCTTGATGTGATGGGTCCTGGCTGGCTGGAAGAAACGGAGTGGTCATTCTTTTAATGCCCCTCCACACCCCTTGGCAATGAATACAGTGTGGGGGGAGAGCAGGAAATGGCTGGATCACTGGGGTGAGAGCACGGCCCTTCTTGCTGATGGAAGGGTGTGTGGGAAGCTATTTATATCCCGGAGAAGCCCTGTATGGAGGAATCCTCTCTAATGTTACGGAAGGAATCAGTGATTACCTGGGAACTTGGCAGGGATTGGGGGGGAGGCATAATTGCTGGTGGTTCTTGGTGGCAGCCACTCAGTATGGAAAGGGTTCGGGTATCAGATAAAATGGATTGGGACTGAATTTGAAGGAAATATCCCTTAAGGGAGTTGAGGAAGGGGTTCAGGGCCCCTATGTTTCATACAATGGGGAGCTGGCCACCTTCTTTTATAGCCCCCTTTCTTATAGAAGAGGGGGGCAGCAGGGTCCGAGCAGCAGAATGGTTGGGAAGTAAGTGGAAGTGATGATGATTTGCTTTGCACAATCTATCACTGGTTACTCCCAGATGTTTTAAGTGGATAATGTTACAGCCTAACTAAACTGCATCCATTGCCTTCTTTGGCAGGGCTGGATCATGGGAGATGTTGGCTTTGTTCACAGCAGTGGTCACTGTCCCTGATAGGAAGGGTGTGCAGAACCAGGCATGAAGGGGAATTAAAGCAAGCCTTCTGTGGACACTGGGAGAATTTCAGTGGCTTGGGTTACTACTAAAAGATGCTATAACACTCAGATAATGTAGACTATTAATTTCTGAGTGAAAAGTTTCTCATATTATCTCCTTTCATAAAAGCACATGTGAGTTTTACACAGTAGAATTTTCTTCCTATTTTCTTTGTTACTTTTTTCTCTAAGGAATCCTATAATCAGGTGGCTAGAATTGTCTTCTCCAACCTTGCCTGGTGGGAGCGTTCAACTGCTGCAAGTCGTTTGGCTTAGACTGAGCAGTGACCCTATCTGTTGTGTACCTGAAGTGCGCCAGTCATTTTTAGTTGGTAACGAGGCATACAAATGGAAACTTAGCATGAACTTGCCACTGTGTGCTTCACTTGGCATTGTTTCTTCAATGAGGGCCCACGCTTGTGAAGTAATGAAAATTATCCAGAGCCATGCATTAATGACTAGTTTGGAAAGGAGAGAAGAGACATACACAGGAATGATGCTTCACCAGTCAAGGTCTGCACACAAAGCCAGCCTTTCCAGAAATATACAAGTTTAGCTGATTCCTGTTCCATGTTTTCATACTCTTTTTAGCTCCATTTCTCCCCTCATCCCCAACCTTTTATCTAAGATCTAATAACCAGGCTTCAGGATCTTTCCTCAAAGAGCAATGATCATTCAGTGTCATTAAAGTAAAATGTAGGCTATTAGAATTTCATTTTTCCCTACCATTAAGAGTGATTTTTACTGTGTGGAAGTTTCAATAAACCACGTCATTCTTCTTTTTATTTAAAATATCACAATAAAGGTGAGAAGAACAAATTCTGACAAAGTAGATTGAGAAAGGTAATTATCTTTCAAGGCGAAGCTGCGTGATAAACAGCATTGGATTGCTTGACAGTGCTAAGAATAGTGGACCAGCTAAATGGTTTGTTGGCATGTGGAAAGCTGAGAGCAATGTATTTTTACTGCTGTCTGAAACTTCAGTACCAGATATTGTCCAAATGTTGCAAGAATTATGGTGTTATGAAGAGGAGGGTGACAAGGCGGTTTCAACAAGAAAAAATGGACATCTGGGTGCGATGCAGGGAGAGGAGAAAATGGAACGTTCACCTGTTACTGTACAACCCTCTAGAACACATTTCACTTTACTAATAGAATCCTGAATGGGAGGGAGATGGCTGAAAAATGTGCAGTTCTCCAGGGGCCCAGCAATTAAAAAGTGTCTGAGCCTACTCCACCCACAGCTCTGCCCACACTCCACCCCTGCTCCACCCCTGCTCCACTACTCATTGCATTGTCCATCCCCCCCACTCAGTCCCAGCGGCTGTTGCTCATCATCTGAAGGAAGAGGAAGTGTGGAAGAGCAGCGGGGGACTGAGTGGATATGGAAGAGGGATGTGATGGCGAGAGGGCTGAGTGTGGAGGAGGTGGGGTCTGAGGTGGAATGGGGATGGGACCTGGGGAAGAGTGGGGGTGGACAGGTGCAGGCAGAAGTGAGGTGGGACTGTTCTTCCCTGCGGCCTGAAATTGCTGTCAGTGAGCCTGTTCCCACAGCCAACAGGGGCTAGATTTCAAACAGCCTAAGCTGTTTGTGAAACCTGTGCACAATTATTTATCTATTTTGAGCTGATGGGTATTATGTTTGCTTTTCTGAATTGGGTAACTGCAAGCATAAATGCATCCTATTAGCTGACTTATTCTGTCTGCTTGGCAAGTGCAACTGTAGTAGTTTTGTGCGTGCAAGTTCAGTGCACAGTTGCACAGCTGAACCGATAATGTAGCCCCAGAAAGGTTGCAATCACTCTTCCAGATGAGTACAAAGGGGGAAATTCTCTCGTTGTACCTGTAGCAGCTGCTGTTAGGCCCATGTTATGACTGGTCCGTTCACAGCGGTAGTTTCCATTCTTGGCGGAGTGCAGGAGTACTCCCTCTGGACGGTGGGGAGCACAGGACCAACACTGCCTCCTACAACGGGCAGAGAGGAGGCAGGAGCACTGATGGAACGGATTGAACCTTGCTTGGAATGTGTGCGTTAAATAGCTTTGCTGTCTTGATCTGCTGGCCTGCAAAGTATCTGTCAAAGACTAAGTCTTTCCAGTTTCTTTAGAGAAATGAATAGGAGAGCAGAAAAATGAATGCAAGTATCCAGTCCCCATACTCGGGCCCTGTTACAGCAGATGTTCTCCTTGTGGGTGTGATCACACCTTCCCACCTCTTTACAAGTGTAAAGTCAACCTTCTGGCCTTCTTATGAGGTTTTTGCCTAACACAGGAAGTGCTAAGTGTCAGGTGCGATTCAAGAATGACTGCCTTCCTGTCAAAACCACTGGGACAGAATCCAAACTGTACTTTAAAAAAAAAAATACCCCAAACCAAACAAGTTTAGAATAAAGAGATGACATTCAAAGATAAACGGTGAGAAAGGCGAAATCACAAATATGCAGAGTTTCTATCTTCATTCTCCAAAAATCAATTCCCTGATTATATTATCCAGTTTGCTACACAGTCGCTGAGAAATCCAAGTGATTCGTGTTGGGTTTCTGATGCACTTGCCATGTAACTTGTTGAGTGTGTCTTGCTAGGCTGATCCATTTTTTATTTTTCTTACCATGGAGAACTTTTTCTACATTTTGATACCTGCTTTCTTAAATTAAATCATTGGGATAATTCCTTCCATGGTGATCTGACCTAGCCTGTGTATAGAAAGTCTTCACTCAGGGAGGCGGGGTGGGGTGGGGTGGGATTTTGTCATCTTTAACAGATAATTTTCCCCTCCACTTATTTTGATGTCACCCCATTAAGGAAACTTACACTAAAGAAGTCATTGGAGTATTTCCCAAGAATACTCTTTATTACTGAGGAACATTCACCTGCTTCGTGTTCTTGAGGAGCTAGTAGAGGTCAGATTCAGAAGAACTTCAGATAGGTTTTTGGAGTGAAATTTATCCTTCCACTAGGGCACCTCCAGAAAATCTACAGAATTGGCTTGGCAAGAAAGAACTTAATTGTTCAGCTAATTTCTGTGCACAATGGCAGTATTTTCCTGTCATGAAATCAAGAAAACATGGATGAATAGACATTTATGTGCATTTGAGTATACCAATGTAATTCTCTCCCTCTGCTGTGTTGCTGTGAAAAAGCTACTGATAATTAGAATAGCTTAGGCCTATTACAAGAACCCTGTCTGTTTCCAGATAAGTTACTCTACTTGATACTTGGTCAGCTCATACTAAGGCGAATGAGCCTACCCAATACCCTTGTAAGAGAACATGAATGTCAGCTGTATTTCCATTGGCAATCAGATTGAACGGTTTGTGCCAAAGGTACCAGTATGGGGTAGTTGATTGGTTATACTCTTTGATGATTCTGATTATCACAGATTAATTCTTCTTGTGTCAACGGAAGTCTTCATATGCCATCTTGTATCTGTCTGAAACCTCTTTCTCTTTCCTAATAATGTTCACTTTACCTGATATGGTGTTATAAACAGTGTTGCAGGGGGTGCAAATTGAAGTTGCAATTCCAGGCACTTGGAGCTTTGAGAATCTTGCACTGTATCAAACCATCAGTGTGGAACTTGTATCACACTCCTTCAAGCAGAGAAAAGCTTTTTACACAGGATTTTTAAGAAAAGCTGCAAATTTTAGGTTACAGCTGACTTTAAGTGGAAGAGGTGCTCCAACGTTTCTCAAAGGTTAGGTTTGTTTAAGTTTAAAATGTTACAAATACATTAATCTGAACATTGGGTAACAACTTGATTGTCAATATAAAATAAGCTCCCTGTTTTAATGGCTTTGCTAAAGTTAAATGAGGGTGAATTAAAGATGGAGGGACCATTTCATACTTGCATAGATTTAAAGCCACTCCTTAGTATTTACATGTATTTTTTTCAGTTTAGTTTTAATATAATCAAGAGTTCTGTAGTCTTTTGTGATGCTTTATTTTCACTTCTGACAAAGGAACATGGAAATGTCTAGTTCCCTTTCTCTCTACTGCTGCTAGTTATATTTGGGGTTGGATTTACCCATTTCTCATTTTTCTTTTTCTTTCTGCGGTTAAACAGTTCTTAGGGGTACGTGCTCTTAAACAACTACTGGAAAGACCTTAGCTCAGGAGCTCTGAGTTTGAGGCAATCGGGGTGGGGTTATAAAGGAGAAGAAAGCAATTAGGATGGGATTTAATACATCCCAGTTTGAAATTAGGACCTACAGCGCTTTTTTGTTTACAGAGTACCTTGGTAGACAAGAAGTTCTTAGTTCACTTTAATATTTGGTTACACTCGTGACTCATGTATTTATCCTATAGCCATTTGACACCACAAAGATCTGTCTCATGGACTCATCTAACCACCCCCACTCCTCCATGGCTTGGTTCTTGAAATGTTTCAGGCTTTAGCGCATCAAAGAGTGACTTTGCACAGGTGGTCCATAGCCTATAGCATGAGACCCCCCTGGTCTAGGCTAAAGAAACAAGGAATCTGGCTGCACTTCTTAAGACTAACAAATTTCATGGGAGAAAATCCCACTTGGTCAGATGCTTGAAGATGGCTAGTCAGGGAGGTTTGAGGTGTTCAGGATATAGTCCGGAGTTCACATAGTCACCAATATGCAAATACACTTTGCACAATTTCTCTAGAAAACAAGCCCTTTAGGGCAAGAGTTGCCTTTTTTCTGTCTCCAGTGCTTAGCGAAAAGGTCTTTAGTGAGTTAGTTGGAATCAGTGTTCTGCATCACAGCACAATCACATAGGGTGCGTCTACACTTACAAATTAAGTGAGGCTTAAATCAACTTAATTTACTCCGCGTCTCCACTGGGCTTTCCTTAATTCGACTTAAGCTGCTCCTTAAATTGAATTAAGGAAAAGTTAGTTGGAATTAATAACTACTTTTAATTCAAACTAGAGCTTAAGTCAACTTTATTAAGTCGACTTAAGCCAGTGGAGACGCGGAGTAGTGCCTAGGTGGACCTTTTTAAGTCGACTTAAAACGTTAAGTCGACTTAATAAGGTCAAAAAGGGGCCACATGTACACTTGAAGAGTTAAGTCCACTTCTGTTAAGTTGACTTAATAAGGTCCACAGCAAATCAAAACAGTTGTTAGGATTCAAACAGTGGAGTACAGCAATTAGCAGGGGTGGGAGGGGGCTGGAAGGAAAGCAAAATTACCGGTTGTAATGGGAAAAGAACCCCTAATCCCTATTCAGCCCTGAGTTCATGCAGTCAAATCTGCATATGAATTCCAATTCTGCAGTTTCTCTTTTTGCTCCCATTCTGCAAGTTTCCCATTTTCAAGAGTTTGATGAAGTGGGATTTTCTCCCATGAAAGCTCATGTGATAAATAAATTTGTTAGTCTTTAAAAGTGACACCAGACTCCTTGTTTATCTTGCTGAACTAGACTAACCCGATTACCCCTTTAGAACTGAATATTGGTACTGTCCCTATGAAGTCACGATATGTGGTCACTCTAGTCTACAATGGGTGTTGCACTTTTGCTATGATCTACTAATACTGCTCTCAGAAAGGTGTTTATTTCCCCCTTCTGTTTTGCCTTCTGCAGACTACTGAGCAGAAATGGGGTTTGAACACTGCATTTGAGCTAACCCCAAATTTGGTGATGGGTTTGGACCAGTCCTTAACAGCAAGAAATGACATCTTAGTCTAACTTTTGGCATTGGAATGTAAAATCCGAATGGCCCTCAAAGAAAAGAGAAAAAATGTTTGTTTCATGTGCATCCTAGTGTACAAATCAGTTGATTTGGCAGCTAATATATTACATTTACTACCAAAAACATGAATGATTTTTTTTGTCTGCACAAGTCTTATCTATTTTATATTCAGTGCAGAAAGAACTGGAGCTGGAAAACATGACTTAATTTTTAAGCAATTGAACATAGCTTCAGAATTGTATTTCATGACTATTAGCATATTATGAGTGCCAAAGTTCTATTTACTATATAATTGCATGGTCTGTCTGGCAGATGTACCTATTTTTACCACTAATTAATGGAATATTATGGAAGAGGTAGTGAATTAATTGTACTTCAAGATTTCTTTATAAAGAAGTTAATTGTGGAAAGACTGCTGCAACCGAAAGAGGAAGCAATGTTCATAAGTAAAGTGCACTGTGCTCAAAACCCCCCCATATTTTTGGAGAAGCACATGGGCCGCTTGAATAAAATCATTGGCTAATGTGATTAATAGGTTAGCTGGCTTATTTAAAAAAGTAGGTGGGTCTCTTCCATCCCAAGGCCTCAAAACACTAGATGTGAGTGTAGTATAAGAACTGACTTTTAAAAGATATAGAAGTGCAGTGGTAATCCTTCAGGAGTCACTATTAAAAGAAGATCCAGAATGGTAGCTGTGTTAGTCTAGTTCAGCAAAACAAGGAGTCCTGTGGCACTTTTAAAGACTAAGAAAATTTATTTATCACATGAGGTTTCATGGGTAGAATCCCACTTCATCAGACATATGAAATTTCATGCCTCTGATGAAATGGGATTCTACCCACAAAAGCTCCTGTGATAAATAAATTCGTTATTAAAAGAAGAATTTCACAGTTCTTGTTGAGCTCTATGAAATTCTGCACTCATCCTGCCATATGCAGGATATGCAAGCTAGTGAATTTCCAGGACATTATCAGCACCAAGTGTTACATAATGTATCAGTATATAATATGATACCCTAAATACAGTCCGCCAAATCTGCACCATTAATCAACAGGAGGAGAACTTATTGACGAGTAATCCCTTTAAAATCAATGTTAGTGGTACTTAATCTGAATAATGGTTGCAGAGTTAATAAATGGACAGTTGATGAATTGACCATCATGGCATTTGGGTGTCCACTGTAGTGGAATACTAAACTGTATTATATGGTTCAGCCACTGGGTGGCACTGTGTGTAAATCCCTTATTTATGCTAACCTCAGCCAGGTGGGAGAGCATTTAAAGGACCTTATGATTTGTGTACCTATCTAAGAAGGAAGCTCTGTAGCTATTCCATATCTGGTGCAGAAACATGACATCCACCATCCTGGTTGTCATATCCATCCATCCATCCATCCATCCATCCATCCATCCATCCAGATACCTTTAACAGGAAGCAGAATAACCTGGCACAGATGTTAACAAGAGGCACTGCAGCTGAAAACTTCCATTTAACATACCCTGAAATACTGAAATGTCTGCAACTTTTAATTACACTATCTCTTTGTCTTCAGGCTCTGGATTGTCTGGTTTTGGAAGTCCTGTTTTGAAGAAAATGAGACAGGTGGCTGCAGTGTTGGCCTTAAAGTGAAATGAAGTGATCAAGAAAAGTACCCTTGAGTGGCTTTATAATAGGGCTGTCAAATGATTAAAAAAAAGAATCATGAGATTTTTAAAAAATTGCAGTTAATCTCAGGTTTAATTGCAAAGTTGAACAATAATACAATACCATTTATTTAAATACTCGTGGAGTGGTTTCTACATTTTCAAATGTATTGATTTCAACTACTACACAATACAAAGTGTATAGCGCTCACTTTATTTATTAAAATATTTGTACTGTAAAAAAAGATAAAAGAAATAGTACTTTCAATTTCTCTCATACAAATACTGTAGTACAATTTCTTTATTGTGAAAGTACAATTTACAAATGTAGAATTTTTTTTAATAACTGTACTAAAAATGAAACAGAATTAAACTTCAAAGCTTACAAGTTCACTCAGTCCTACTTGCTGTTCAGCCAATCACTAAGACAAACAAGTTTGTTTACATTTACAAGAGCTGCTGCTTCCCCTTCTTATTTACAATGTCACCTGAAAGTGAAAACAGGTGTTCACATGGCACTGTTGTAGCTGGTATTGCAAGATATTTATGTGCCAGATATGCTAAACATTCATATGGCCCTTCATGCTTTAACCATCATTCCAGGGGACATGCTTCCATGCTGATGACAGGTTCTGCTTGATAACAGTCCAAGCAGCGCTGACTGTCCATTTTCATCACTGGAGTCAGATGCTACCAACAGAAGGTTGATTTTCTTTTTTGGTGGCTTGGATTCTGTAGTTTCTGCATTAGAGTGTTGCTCTTTTAAGACTTCTGATGTCATGTTCCAAACCTTGTCCCTCTCAGGCTATGTCTACACTTGTTAATTTAAGTCGACTTTAACTAAGTTGACTTAGTGTGTCTACACTTAAAATTAAAGTGACTTAAAGGGGAACTTAAAAAGTCAACCTAGAGCGTCCACACTGGATGCCTAGGTCGACTTCTAGGGGCTTAGGGGGACCTAGGGGAGGTCCACAGGGGCAGGGGGCACCCCTTGCCCAATGCCAGGGGGCTCAGCCTTTGCCCCATTATACCTAGGTACAATGGGGCAAAGGGGGACAGGGACCCTGGAAGGGCATAGGGGCAGGGTGGGCAGGGCCTGTGGGGGGGCATGCCAGGCTCCCCCTGTGTCCCCCCCCGACAGGGAGGGCATTTGTGTAGCCCTGGGGTAGCCCTAAGTCGACTTAGGGCTACCCCACGTCTACACTGGCTTAAGTCGACTCTAGGGAGTTGACTTAAGCCTTAGGTCTAATCCAAAGGAGGTGTTATAAAGTCGACTTTATTTTCCTTAAGTCAACTTTATTTTCCTTAAGTCGACTTAAGCAAGCTGCTTAAGTCGACTTAAGGAAACTGTAGTGTAGACGCAGGGTAAATTAAGACGACTTAAGCAAGCTTAAATTGACTTAATTTACCTGTGTAGACGCAGCCTCAGATTTTGGAAGGCCCTTCAGATTCTTAAACCTTGGGTGGAGTGTTGTAGCTCTCTTTAGAAATCTCACATTGGTACCTTCCTTGCGTTTGGTCAGATCTGCAGGGAAAGTGTTCTTAAACTGAACGCCATGTGTTGGGTCATCATCCGAGACCACCACAACATGAAATATATGGTAGAATGTGGGTAAAACCACAGAGCAGGAGAGAGACAATTCTCCCCCAAAGTTTCAGTCACAAATTAAATTAACACATTTTTTTAAAGTCGTGTCATTAGTATGGAAACATCCTTTGGAATGATGGCCGAAGCATGATGGGGCATACAAATATTTAACATATCTGGCACATAAATGCATTGTAACACCAGCTACATAAGTGCCATGTGAATGCCTGGTCTCACTTTCAGGTGAAAGGGGCAATTTTATCTCCATAAATGTAACAAACTTGTTTGTTTTAGCGACTGGCTGACAAGAAGTAGGACTGAGTGGCCTCATAGGCGCTGAAGATTTACATTTTTTTTTTCTGAGTGCAGATATATAACAAATAACCCCTTCATTTTGTAAATTGCACTTTCATAATAGAGATTACACTACAGTGCTTCTATGAGGTGAACTGAAAAATACTATTTCTTCTGTTTGTCTTTTTTACAGTGCAAATACTTGTAATCAAAGTGAGCACTGTAAACTTTGTATTCTGTGTTGTAAATGTATGTGTATATGAAAATGTGGAAGAACATCCAAAAATATAAATAATAAATTTAAATTGATATTTTGTTACAGTAGAACCTCAGATTATGAACACCAGAATTACAAACTGAACAGTTACTCACACATCTCATTTGGAACCGGAAGTATGCAATAAAGCAGCAGCAGATACCATTTAAGAAAAAAAGCAAATACACTACAGTAATGCATTAAACATAAACTACTAAAATAAATAAAGGGGAAGTTTAAAAATAAAGATTTGAAAAGAGAAACTTTTTTGTGATCGTTTTATTTACATTAAGATAGTTAAAAGCAGCATTTTTCTTTTGCATAGCAAAGTTTCAAAGCTGTATTAAGTCAACATCCAGATGTAAACTTTTGAAAGAACAACCCTAGCATTTCGTTTAGAGTTACTAATGTTTCAGAGTTATGAATAATCCCCATTCCCAAAGTGTTCGCAACTCTGGGATTCTACTGCGTTGTTTAGCAGTGCGATTAAAACCATGATTAATCCCAATTCATTTTTAAATTGAGTTAATTCAAAACAATGCGTGTGTGTATTTTTTCCTTCAGTTATTTTTCATAGAGCAAAATAAACACTATAGTCCCAATTTTTCTATCACATTCATATTGCTTCTCCTACTATCTTATCTCAGCCTAATGGTTATATCATGTCTGAATTTGTCACAGTAAGACAGTGTGTCTTCTTCCACTCAATTAGGGCATTCTCTTTTTCTTGAAAACTCATCAAATCCCTGCTGCTAACAGTACAACATTTCCATTGCCTCTTCTGATCCCATGGGCTCCAATGCTGTGTGGGAGTGAACAGTGGTATCTCTGATAACAGCAGCTACCTTTGTTCTGGGTCAGTGGAAAGTGGCAGTTTCCAGCAGTAGGTTCCAAACAAGCTCTTAAGAAAGCACTCCACTGCTTTAGGACATCTGCTTTTCCACACACCAGGGTGGAGATGCCATGTTGCTATGCTTAATAACTAGTTAAAGTGCTTAACAAGAGTCTTGATTTATTGGTTTATTATTTGTCTGCTGACTTGGAATGCCAGGTAATAAAAAAAACTTGTTTTCCCCTGTGAAAGTCAGAGCAATAATTTATAAAGTCTGTGGGAACGTCCAGGTTGTCTGCAATGCTGTTTTAATGGGCCTAATTAGGAGAGTGGAATTTTAATGCAAGTTTGATATAGAAGCTTTAAGGTACAAGGACAGGATGAAATCAATAGAGTAACATGCAAACAGACAATTATAAATACATAAAAAATTTATATATAGTCAGTTGCTACCTTTTCCACCACAAAAGTCAAATTAAGATGATGAAATGGGGTTAACTGCAGCAGATTAAAGGATACAGGGCTGTTGGGACCCCTATCTGTTTATTACCTTCAAAAGGGAAGAAGTACTTATAGTAGAAGCAGAGGGAAAGAGCTGATGGCTTATTGAATAACTTCACTGTCAGACAGTAACAGCCTAGGCTAATGTACAAGTTACTTCAAATGAGTACCTCTAGATCCTGATCCTCACACATGTGTGGCTTGCAAGCTGTTTAGTTAATGATTTACCTGTAGAAATATCTCTGACACATCATACTTTGTGATGAGAGCCTCTAATTAGCTTGTGTTTGGCCTGTGGTTCAGGAGTATTTCATGCCCTACCACTCAGACTTTGTCAACACACAACCTTTCCTGATTCCTCCTTGGAGCCTCAGGCTTAGCCTTGAATTAAGGCTCTGTAGGATTTGAAAGACTATGCAAGCCAAATTTCCACTTTGAATTTATGGAATAGCTTTCTTCCAAGGATCCCCAAATCCTTTGTGGACATTAATCAATGAAGGCTTGCAGTACGCCTGTGAAGTAGGAATAGGAATTGTACAATTCGGTTAAACTGAGCACAGGGAGGTTCAGGTCTAGATTTTGGGATGTACACAAAGGCAAGCCTGCTTGCATATCTGATTGGCAGACACGATTACCATGGCTGTATGCACAATTATGTAACTATCTAGGTAAATAACCCAGGTGATGTCTCTGTCCCAAATTGTGCACTCTTGCAAGTAAATGCACTAACAAATTAGATGTGCAAGTGAGGGTGGGTCTGTGTAATTTGTCCAAGACCACACATAGTTAAGGATGGAGACTGAACCCAGGAGTCCTGATTCTAAGCATTTGACTTTGCTGCTGCTCTTGTTAGGAAGAGAACAGCACAATCAGTGGCAGAGTTTAATAAAATGTCCAAGTAAGCTCTTCACTCGGGACTAATAATGTTTTTCTTGTATGCTTGCCGCCACTCCTCTTGTGGAGACAGCGCATTATCAGAGCCTGTGTGGTCTTCTGAGCTGTCCAGCTCCCTGTGTTTCTCTCCTCGGTACAAATGGTGCCTTGCTGTGAACGGGAGGTCCTGGACCACAGGATGTGCACTGAAAAAGCAGCTGTCGTTAAGAAAAATGGTCCAGAGAAAAGAACAGGCTTTCTAAAGGTCAGCTGAACCTATGGAGCACTTCTGAGGAGAGGAAATTATAGCTTTAGTTGTTCTCACTAGTACAAGGCTAGCGGGCTCTGCAAGAGAATGAAAGGAACAAAGACTCATTACAATGTGCCCCAAAGAAAAGTCTTTTTAATGTAGCTATTAGAAGGTTTCGTGCATTTCTTTGGCACAAATGAAAGGCAGCGCTATTCAAGATGGAATGTTCTTTACTTTTCATGTATTAAATGACTCCCTTGATTATACAGGCTTGCCTGGCAGTTACTGTAAACTGCATATTAACTTCTAAAGTAATTCCGATCCCATGTGCAGATTAGGGGACGTTAACCCTGAATTTGCAATCCTGGCAGAAGCCCAATGCTTTTCACTTCCATCCTGCTGCGAAAGGTTGACATAAGTGGATGTTTATCGGGTTAGGAATAAGGTTTTATAAGGGTCTGATTTACAGCATGAAGTTACAAATCTTTCTCCGCCAAAAGGGGATGGGGATATTTCAAGGACCTTTACACAAATAACAGAAATCCTCAGTACCCAACACAGTGAGGCCTGGTCCCGCATTAGGGGCTCTGAGCACAACCACAATAGGAACAATAATAATCCATAGGTGTGTTAGACACACATTTCTGTACTTACTTGCAAGCTGCAACATATTATCTTCTTGGTTGCTAATGTAGTATAACTTGAAATATCAAACAAAAGCCATTTTACAAAGTCCTCTTACCTAAAACAGATGCAGACTGCAGAATCTGTAATGTAACATAACCTGACTGAAAGATTTTTTCCCTTCAGAATTTAGAAAATTTGCAGAAAGACACCAGTGGGCCTATTCAGACTTGATTAGCTCAAAAGACCCAAACACCTGCAACAAGGCTATGCCTACAACATTCACGAGTGAGCTGACGCTTCTGTCTTCTGAAATTATTCAAAAATGCCCCATGATTTTAGGATAATTAAAGGTTTACTGTATATACTCTGAGCAGCAATATATCTTGGAATATCTTGGTGTTATTAACATAGCAGCACTGTATATTAGAAATCACTCTCCTTTATTGTACAGAAAGGTTTTTTAGCCATTCAGGACTATCTAATGGATATGTTTTGATGATGAAATGCTATGCAACATTATTGCTATCCATTGGCTATTTGAATGTTTCAGTAGATAGCTTCTAGCTACAAATATAGATTTTCATAAGAGAAATAACCAATAAAAAGTATTCATTGGTTAGAAGCTTATTATTTGCCCCACTAGCTTTCCAGATGAAAGAAAGGACATTACAGAAAAGCCTATTACATATTGCACATCTTTTTCTCTGAAGACCATTCTGGAAAACTGGAAAGAAATTAACAACCTGGATCTCAACATTTGGTTTAACCATGTGGACCAAATTTGCTCTGAATTATATTAGTAACATTTCAAATGACTGGTTATAAGATCTTTCTGTCTAATCACTCTGCTCATAGTTTTAGCCAGCATGTGTGCACAAATGCCAGCAGATATGAGTTTGCAAGCTTAGCCTGAAGTGACCACCAGTCGATAAACTGTTTACCCGCCTAACTATTAAAAAATGGTTAAAATAAACATTGGCAAAATGAAACCTTTTCTTGAATGTTGGACAAATTCATGTAGTTGTCCAACAATAAAGGAAATGCATTTTAGATGTTTTCTAGTGTGATGGAAGCCATGGGAACAAACTTTCAAGGGTGGGGTGCAATGAATTCAGAATAAAGGAAAAAATACTAAGTTGGGCACAAAAATAAAGAGAGGGGATAACCTTCTACAACATGTTAGTTTCTCTTTGGGAAATGCAGCCTGTTGATTCTGAAGCATATCAGCATAAGAATTATCATTCCATCTTTTATCACTACTGTCAGTCACCCTATTAGTTGGGGGGGGGGGAGCGGTACACCCAATTCCTTCCCTAACATAATTAGGTTGAGTTACACCAAGTATGAGTTTGGTCTCATGTCCTTGGCTTATTTTACTGCTATTCTGTAAAACAGTGACACTTACATTTTTATGTCAGCTCACTTTGGTCTCTGGACAATTCGGTTCCTATCCTGCAACTTAAGTGGATCAAGAATGAGTCTCACTGGCATTCAGGAAGGATGGACTGAACATCTTAAAAATTGACTCCCTTGTGTTAACGGAAGCATTTACCCAGAGGCCCGGTCTACACTACCAAGTGAAGTCGGTGGGAGATACGAGATCTGTGTGCCGCAGAATGCGTATCTCCTGTCGACTTAGTTACTTTGACTTACTTCCGGGTCTTCACTCGGCTGCATCGACTTGAAGGGCTCTCCCTTTGACGCAGCATTACTCCATTTGGAGGGGTGGAGTTACTGCGTCTATGGAAGAGAGCTTCTGGGATCGATTGAGCGGGTCTATACTAGCCACTCAATTGATCCCGCATATCAGTGAAGACACAGCCTGAATGTTAGAGCAGATATGTTAACATATCTTAAATGTGTGGAAATACCCTTTTTCATCAAAGTTAAATTGGTTTTCTAATCTTGTTTTTGAGTTTGTTTATAATTGGCAATGTACCTCTTCACTTGTTCCTCTTATCTTTCATGTCCTGGAAGACCTGCAAGGAAAGTCAGAGTTCCTAACGCAGAAAGTCAAGGACCAAATCCTGCTCTTGCCTTTATCACAAGAATAGACCCAAGGAAGTCATCAGAACTATTTGCAAAGAAAAATAGTGGGATAACAGAGGGATTCATGGGAAGGGGGGAACTTGTATTTTTTTTCTACTATCTATATCATATTATTCAGACTACATATTTGGATGACTGGTCAATGGTCACAGAAATGTTTGTAAATTTGGAACATTTCATGCATTTTAGCACAAAAGATGACTAATAAAGAAAAACATAGTGGAAATGTGTTGTTTGTTCATCCTTATTTCCTTGTTGCTTGTGAAATTGGGAAGCAGAAATAATACTGTGTGACTTACAAGACCAACTCTGCACCATGAAGAGCAAGTAACTTAAGAAAGCAATCAGAAATAGAGTCCCGTTGTGCTGCACAGTGAACAAATAGAGGACATTATAGACCGTATAAGTCTCACTGAAGACAAAATGCAACAATGGGAAGGAAGGAAAGGATGGCGGGTAATAAAGTGATAGGTCACATAGGCTAAAACGTGCATGATTTGATGGTTCCAAAGCATACATTAAACAAAAAGTGAATACTTATTCATAAAAAAATTGTATTTGGTCATTATTCTGTGACCAAATACTCAATACACTATTCACTGGCCAATTAAAAGCAGCTTGCTCGATTCGTGAGGCAGATCCTTCACCGGTGTGACTGGTCATATCTCCACTGATTGGACTGACAATGTTAGGATAACTCACACCAATTTAGGATCTGGTCTGTGATGAATAGTTGAAAAAAGCACAACTGCAGTACTAAACCCTGCTTTGCTCATTTGACTCTTTCAGGTCTGGAACAATCTCTTGTCTGGCTCAGTGGTTCTCAACCTTTTGCAGGTCATGACACACTTGGCAGCATATCGCGACCCTACAGGGCATAGTAGCCCATCCCAGGCCAAACCCAGCCATCTCCCTGGCTCTCTGGGTGTGTCTACACTTGTAAATTAAGTCGATTTAAGCTTACTTAAGTCGACTTAATTTACCCCGTGTCTACACTACAGTTTCCTTAAGTCAACTTAAACAACTTGCTTAAGTCGACTTAAGGAAAATAAAATCGACTTAATGAAAATTAAGTCGACTTTATTAAACCTAGATTTAGTTTGACTTAAGGCTTAAGTCGACTCCCTAGAGTCGACTTAAGCCAGTGTAGACCTGGGATAGCCCTTAGTCGACTTAGGGCTACCCCAGGACTGCACCACTGCCCTCCCTGCCAGGGGGGGGTACAGGGGGAGCCTGGCATACCCCCCCACAGGGCAGTGCAGAGCCCTGCCCACCCTGCCCCTATGCCCTGCCAGGGTCCCTGTTCCCCTTTGCCCCATTGTACCTATGTACAGTGGGGCAAAGGCTGAGCTCCCCTGGCACTGGACAAGAGGTGCCCCTCCTGCCCCCGTAGACCTGCCCTAGGTCCCCCCAGTCCCTAGAAGTCGACCTAGGCATCCAGTGTGGACGCTCTAGGTCGACTTTGTAAGTTCCCCCCAAAGTTGACTTAAAAATTAAGTCGAGACGCACTAAGTCGACTTAGCTAAAGTCAACCTAAATTGACACACCTAACACTGTGCGGCAACACAGTAATGTGTCTCGACACAGTGGTTGAAAACCACTGCTACTGCTGTGGACTGCAGAAGTCGTCTCCATTTCTAAAGGGCTTCTACCTTTTCCTCCCTGTTCACTTGTAGCTCCCTGTGATTTGTTGTTTTTTTTTTTTGAAAACTATTTTGTTGTATGTCTTACCTCCACCCCCATGGAAAATGTGTTAATGTATTAGCACAACAACCTGTCTCTCAAGCACAGTCTCTGTTGGCGAAGTATCTAGTCTTTTAAATAGTGATTCATCAGCCATTGGCTATTTTACAAGACACAAGCTGACGATGCAATGAACATTAAAGACGCCCTTGCAAAGTTCTTTGCCATCACCTGTTAATTTTATATTATTAACCGCCCTTTCCTGTGCTGAATGATCTCATACGAATTGTCACTACCCTATTCCTTTTCTTAAAAAGAATAACAGGAAAGCAAAGGATTAGTTAGCTGATGGTAATGACACAGCTGCAGCTGGATGACTCAACTGAAAGCAATATTTACTGAGAAAATTATCGCAAAATAATTAGCAATGAATAAATCCTTAGTGACATCAGTCTGTGGTGTTTGTACAGTATTTTCCTGCAGCCAAAAGTGACTGGAGCTGGGGTCTCTAAAGTTTAATAAATAATTTTACATACACAAGGCATAATTAAAATACAGCTGCAGAACCCGTGGTCTGTTATCCCCATTCTCCAGTGTGGATACATGGTTATAAATTCACAGGATAGTGCATGCTGGGGTGTTGTCCTAATGGAGGGTGGCCCTGCAATCCATAATTGTTCTGATGGGTGCATAAAATGAACAAAACGGTAATTATGTGCTACACATCCCTCTCTCTTGCTATTTGGGGACACTGTTTTGCAAGTAAATCTTGCAAATAAGAATACTTGATAGACTCCAAAGGGGAAGCCGTGTTACTCTAGTTCAGCAAACCAAACAAGGAGTCCTGTGGCACTTTTAAAGACTAACAAATGTATTTATTGCATGAGCTTTTGTGGGAGAAAAATCCCACTTCGTCAGACGCTTCTTGTTTGTTTTACTTGACAGATTAACTCTTCATGCTGTGGCCATTGCATGATTGAAGGGTACAAAAATTCCAGTGTGGCCTGGAATCCAGATGGAGAGAGGAATCCACTTGCTGACCTGTACCACTGAAGTCAGCGTGAGCTATACCATTGGCTTGAGTGGACACAGGGTCAAGTCGGAAGGGTCATAAAGGAAAAGAATGGATTAGGAGTGGCAAAACAAAGTAGGAAAGTGCCTGGGGGGGGAATGAATAAAGCACAGGGGTGACTGAAAGCAGAGTTGATCCAGTTATTTTTTTAAATGGAACCTAATATCACTTATCTTAAGTCTTAAAGAATTAGAGTCAAATTGCAAGAACTGCTGCTCAAAAGTTACTGCCCAAAAGGTACCACTGTGCCCATTATTCAGGGGAATAATAACAAGGGAGCTGAGGACAGAGGCAGAAAACAATATTTGCATGGAGGGAAAAGACCACACACCAGTAAGATGGCAGACACTGAGCCGGAAAGTGACCCCAGTAACAACTTTGGCAGCATCTTACACTGCAGATTATCCTGTGTGTCACTAGACGGTCCTGCTCATCCCCTGAACAAAACAAAAAAGCCAATGCGGCCCAGTGGGGTTCTGAGGAACCCAGTCTTCTGCTCTGGAGCCTAGTGGAGAACAATCCATTTCAAGCTGCAGTGGCTAACGGAAAACAGGGAGACAGAAAATAGCACGGGGTGCGGACTGCTCAAATCCACTGTACCTTCTGAACCGGTGCACAAACAGGCACTTACGGGCTATGGTAATCAGTGCTGTACGCAGCACTAAGAGAGGTAAATCATTTTAGCACCTGTCAGGCAGACACGCTTTGAGCTGAACGACTGAATCCTTGTTTTCCTCTTGGTTTCTAGAGAAGATGGTGGAACGAGGAGATACCCCGCAGAATTTGGGCTCAATTCATTCACTTTTCAAAAAGCATTGGGGCCGGCCCAAGGGTTTTGGGTGCTCTAGGTGAACTATGATTTTGGCACCCTCCTCCCCCACATGTTATAAGAGATAACATATGTCAAAAATTCTCTCCATCCCCTTTGGTGCCCCTCAAAGCCTGGTGCCACAGGCAACTGCCTAGTTCACCTATATGGTTGGGCCGGCCCTGGTTGCAGGGCATGGACTGAATGTTCAGACAGCGTTTCTATGATGGTGGTGGTGGTGGTAGGTGCATCCCTCATAACACTCGTGTACCAACCACTGACCTTTCAAAAAGATAGCTCAAGCTGACTGAGCAGGGTGTAAGTGGAACTATGTTGACACAGTCTTTGCTGGACTTGGTTTCAGTCTCCATTTCTTGCAGTAGTTACTGATGACAGTTTATCACTGTTTGGCTTCTCTTTAATCTTTTGGAAGTCATGGTCCCTTGAGGCCAAGCAGGTAACACCAATGTACGTGAATTGCTGGGGACAGTGTTCAGTAGGTTACTGGTGTATTCATTAAATAAAGCTAGTGCCAGCACTGAACCTTGTGGGAGTCCATTCTTCTGGAATCTCCAGAGACTTGTTGTGTGGACCAGGGATCATGGAGCATCCCTTCAGCTGCCATGATAACTTATTTAGGAAGAACTCTTGACATCTTATACAGGAGAGTAGTGTGCCAGATGGTGTCATAGGCTGTGGTAAGTTTAAAAAACAAAGAGCACCAGTTTTCTTCTTCTTTTGAAATCCTTTCTCTGTATTTGTCGTAAATGATAACACTTGGTCACAAGTCCTTTGATCATCAAGCTGTTCTATCATGGGTGTAATTCTCTGCAAGATCATCTGCTTCAGTAGCTACAACTGAGGAGCGGTACTTGGTGAGAGCTGGCTCTTAGGGTGGTCATTACTTGGCTTTGCTGAACCTAACCCCTTAGCTTTCCACCGGAGCTTGGGTTTCATCTTCTCCTGTGTGACACACACATAAAGATAGACAACCAGTGGTGGCTTTTTTTTTCTCAAAATGGTGTAGGAGTTATATTGTGAAAGCTGCAGTCTCTCCCTGTTTTCATCGATTCCCATGCCTTTTCTTTTTCTTCCTTAGAGACTGCTTGGAAAGTTTTCTCTTGGTCGATCTGTGAAGTTTGCTTGTATGGAGACTACCCTATTTTGACTGTCACTTTAAATATTATTTTTGATGGCTTTAGCGATGTTGGTCAGGTGTGTGGAGACATTGTTCGGAGAAACCTTCTGTTGCTGTGTATTTGGTGGGTTTTGTGCTGCAGAAAAAACTTCCTGGCAAATGCAGACTGCCTGCTAAGGTGAGTCAGGGGGTGAAGGTGAGGCCTGGAGACTCTAGCAGCAGAGAAGGAGAAAGAGCAGCTGTGGGGATGGGGGAAGGGAGAGTGAGGAGCTTAACTAGCAGCCAGCCAGCCTGCTGCTTCCTCCCTCCCTGAGCAGCAGGGACACAGAGATTTGGGGGTGTTCCCTTTATGCACACCCTGGCTCCATTCTATCCTTCGCTCTGTTGATCTTGGAGATATTTAGTACAAGACCCAGCCCCTTCAGCTATAGACTTTACTCCTCAGGGGGAGCTGGCTCAAGGCCCAGAACTATGTTTAGAATAGGCACTGTTCTGTTGTTGAATTTGTGTCTTGTATCTGTAACCTGCTGCACGTCTGTTATTTCAGTATTTGGATACACTGCTTTATTTAAGTTATTTAAAAATTGCAGCACAAATATTGTTGCTGAAAGTCTAAATAAATATTATGATCCTGCTTTCATGAGCCCAGTTTATCAGGACTATTATTTCTGTTTAAGAGGCCACTCAATTTTTCATGTTATTAAATACTGTATTTTGGGATCAGGGCCACATTTCACTACGCACTGTCCAAACACATTAGAAGATATGGTGCCTACCCCGGAGAAGTTTATAATTTTTCTTTTTTAATTGTTTAATAAATCCTGTCTCACTATGTTTACAGGAAAATATTGAACATTCAACATTCAAAGAGAAGAAATCCAAATAGCCATATAATTCCATGACGTTATATGGGCAAAAGCACTTTTTGCTTTAATGTTCAAGCAAATGCATTGTCTAATGTAAGTGATGAGAGCAAATACACTTGAGTTTTGAGAGTACCTGGATGTGATAGTAGAGTGATTTAAATAGCTAGGTGAAGCCATTACAGATCGTAATTCCTCAGAACTTGTATCGGCATGAGTGTTTTTCTTTTCTAGGCAAACTATGTAGCCAGTGTTTCCTGCCAGTAGATGACAAGAGATGAGTTTTTGCAGACCAGCAAACAAGGTCTGATTACAACTTATTTCAAAATGTAGAAGTACAGAAAATATCATTTTGTTTTCCTAAGACTAATGTTGGAAATATTAGTCTAGAAAAGATACCGGTAATTAGATTTGCTAAAGTTCAAACCTAGTTTAATATCACTAGAGCCAAATGGATCTGCTTTTGAAAGCTGTAAAGCTGGCTATTGATCATTTTGTGCAAATTTACTCTGCACTGAGAAACAACCTACATAGCTTAGTAAGAAGTAAAACGACCCCTCTCCTGAAGATAAATATAAGTATAAATGGATAGAAACTGGCCATCAGGAAGTTTAGACTTGAAATTAGATGTAGGTTTCTAACCATCAGAGGAGTGAACTTCTGGAATAGACATCTGAGAGGAGCTGGATTCAAAACTGAGCTGGTTACATTTATGGAGAGGAAGGTATGATGGGACAGCCTAAGCTGGTAATTAACTGATCTTCAACTACTAGTGGTAAATATGCCAATTGCCTGTGATGGGATGTTAGATGGGGTGGGTTCTTAGTTGGTGCAGAGAATTGTTTTTTGGATGTCTGGCCGGTGAGTCTTGCCCATGTGCTCAGGGATTAACTGATAGCCATATTTGGGGTCAGGAGTGGATTTATACCCAAGGCAGGTTGGCAGGGCCCTGGGGGGGTTTTTGCCTTCCTCTGTAGCATGGGGCATGGGTCACTTGCTGGTGGTTTCTCTGTACCTTGAAGTCTTTAAACCATGATTTGGGGATTTTAGTGACTTGATCATAAGTTAGGTGTCTATTGCAGGAGTGGGCGGGAGGTCCTATGATCTGCATTGTGCAGAAGGCCAGACTAGATGATCACATTGGTCCCTTCTGACTTTAAAACTATGAATCTAGCCCAAACGTGTTGTTTAATATTGGTATGTGCTATTACTGGTACTTTATCTTAACAACGATAAAGCTTATGACAGGAAAGGGGCCTCCTAAGGAAGAAAGTAGTTTGATTCCTTGTTTTCAACCACCCAGTTAAGATTTCACAAAAGATTGTCTCAGTTGCCAGGCTTACTTTTGTGATTTTAACATATATCCTGCGTATTGAAGACTTCCAATGGCTCTCAAACACTTCCATGTCCACAAAGAGATCATAATATGTTGCAGAATAATAGGTTGTATATCTATAGCACCTTCAGTCCAAACATTGCAGACATTGATTTGTGTCTCACAAGGTTCCTGTGAGGCGCAGGGAAGATTAACATTCAACATATCAGAAAGGTAAGTTGAGTCAAAGAGGTTAAGTGACTTGCCAATATCATGAAGCAGGTTGGTGCCAGATTCAGGAATTAGAAGCAAGTTCTGCTAACATCCCTGGCCAATTCTTTAGCCATGAGCAGTGGGGGTTTTTTTGTATGATGTTATGCAGGGGTACAGCGTATGGGCACCTTTTTTACTGGTACTGCTGCCCAGCTGAGGGAGGTGGGGTCAGTAGGGAAAAGGAGCACGCTGCTGGAAGAAGAGGCATTTTTCCAATTTACTATTAAGATATGAGTACCGGCATCTTTTTTTTAACCAAAAAAAAAAAAAAAGCACTAGCCACGAGGCGAAGTCCATCTCTGTTGGGTGCCTTGAAAATGCTCTTCCACTGTCATTAGGGATGTGATAGGATTAACTGTGTGGCTCTTGGGCAATGTGAGCACAAAGTGATCTTGTATCATTATATACCATGTGAGTGGAAACAAGACGTAGGGCTGTTGAAGAAGTAGGGACTTTTGATTTGGATGCAGGTGGAAAATATGGTGAGCGTGTGTAGGGGGGGGAGTTTTGGGTTGTCAAAATGAAAATGCTTCTGCAAACATGAATGTTAAAAATTTCATTTTGTGACTGCAGGACTATTTTGGAAATAGTGAAATGAAGCAATTGACATTTCTGAATTTTTCTGTTAGTTTTTTTTTTTTTTAAAGTGAAACTAGTCACCAAAATTGACCCAAATTTACAAATTGCTTCAGTTGACACAATTTTGTATTTTTCAATGAAAAAAGATTTCATGGCAAAAAATTTCACTCAGCTCTAATGAGCAGTGATATTATTAAGTCAAGTCACCCGACCACTTCTAGCTAGTTGGTGGCATTTCCACTCTTTTATACAATTTCTTTTTATATTACAAGATTCAAACAATACAACAAAGCTACAAATACAATCCCTGTAGGCAGAATGTTGTGCAAATCTCCACTTGCATGTACTTAGCTCCCAGGCGCACATGCATGTAGCTCCCCAGGCACAATGGGTATGTGATGGGGCTTCTGCTCTGCACTGGCCACTGAGGGGTAAATAGAGCTCTAGAGAGGCTGTGCAGAAGGCAGCCTGTAGAAGAGCAGAGGAGGTAAAACTCCCCAGACCTTCTGTAAGCCCTGGCTCAGAGGGTGGGAGCAGATGCCTGGTTAATTAGGGCTGAGTTAGACCCTGATGAGCCAAGAGGGAGCAGCTGGGACCTGGCCCAGCTAGGTACAAAGAGAGCTGGGCAGGAAACCAGGAGAGAGGCATAGCATAGGCAGACTGACTGGGCTGCTTGTGATATCCAGGATATCCTGAGACTGTTGGGCTAGAGTTAGGAACTGCTGGGGCAACTGGTGATGGTAGTATTATAAATAAAGATCATGGGTTACTGCAATCATGAATTTGTGAGTCCTTTGCAGGTTCTGGATGCTGAGGGAGTGGGAACTGAGAGGCCCCAGCTAAAAGGATGTGACCTGATGCACATGGGCTGAGAGGAGTAGTAGCCCATCAGGGCTCAGCAATAGGAAGAGCTGCAGGGCAGCACAGAGCAATTATGGCAGTGCAAATACTTCCTGGAACTTGAGGTGCAGATTAGTTGCTTTGAAGACAGCTGGCACCCAGGACAGAGCAGTACTGCAGGTAGAAGAGGGGAGCAAAGAGCAAATCCTGGCTGGCTGCAGTATATGGAGGCTGAGGCCCTGGAGCAAGGGCAGAGAGGTGAGCCAGGGAAATGGACTAAGGAGGGGTTGCAGCAAGCTGCGTTCTCTAGCTGAGCTGGGACCTCGAGTACTGGGTGGCCTGGATCTACTGGTACTCCTCAGCCCTTTGCCTTTGGGAAGTGGCTGGATAGGGGACTGCAGTTGCTAGGGAGAGAAGTTGCTGGCCAGACAGTGCAGAGACAGCTCCTGGAAGGGTGGGGAGAGCACAGATGGTGACACAGCAGAGGGCCATGCCATGAAAAGAATGCCATGGTCCTAAGTGTGATGTGGGTCCAGGAGCAAATGAGAGGACAGGAAAAGCACCACTAAAGGAGGGCACACTGGCTAGCAGAGACAATCTCTGGAATGGCCAGCGGGAAGTGCCAGAATGGTGAGTCAGCTGATTGCCTTACAAGGTGCTGTGCAGAGGCAGAAAGCTTCTGAAACTGCACATTGAATCTTGTAAATCTCTGCCAGGTTCTATGCTGAGCAGACAGGTCAGTCTAAGGCATCTCTTGCAGGTATTCTAAGGCAGTGGCTCTCAGCCTTTTGTGGGTCAGGACATACTTGATGGCACCCTACAGGACACACCAGCCCATCCACCCCAGGCCAAACCCAGCCATCCCTCCCTCCTCTCCACGACACACTTACTGCTGTGTGGTGACACAGTTGAGAATCACTGTTTTAGGATGGGGAAGAGGCCATAACTGCTCCACTATCCCATCCAGCGCAGCCATGGTGGTAACCGTAGTTTGATTAGGAGTGAAAGGGATGGGAGTCGATTAAGCCTGCTGAAACAATTACTGGCTGGCAGAGGATGTGGCAGAAACGTGGCATTGCTCTATCTCTACACAAAAGTAAGCACCAGCAGCAGAGAGCTGAGGTAGGCAGGCTACACCTTTTTAGAGGGAGAGGAAGATTCACTCCTTACGTCGCTGTTTCCAGCTTCCCAGGAAAACTTTACACGTTTTCCGATCAAAATAATTTCCTCCAGCACACTTGGAATGTTAGAAGTTTCCTTCCGTGCCAAAAGTTCCCAGGCCATAATTTGGCTCACTGACCATTTGGTCATTTCATAAGACTGAATGCAGTATCAATGCTACTCTCATCTTGAAATGCTGTGGTGCAGAGCATGTTCCCATTCCCTCCTTATCAGAAGGAAAGAAGCTTATGCACCAAAGGTCAGAGGTCTGGCACAGCTTTCTGCAAAATCTTTAAATCTGCTCCTCATAATATGTGGAGTCTCTCTACCCATGCCGTCTCCAAAGTGCAATTTTGTACAATAAGCTGTATTTTCATTCACACTCTCCTGTGACTTTTATTTTTCTTCCTTGTGAGATCCATACCTTCTTCCAAATTTTTTTTGACTCAGTTGAGTGACATTTAATTAAGACAGTGAAGAGATCTATGCTCATGTAGTTACTGTCCACTGCAGTATACACTTATTTAAGTCCTGGGAGAATCAGCAGAGATTTAATTTAGTTTTTTCTCCTGTTCTTTGCAATGATTATGACTTGAGACTTGCTATTCTTGTGTTACATTTAATTAAGAACTGAAACTATATATTGCCACCAAACATCTGGCATAGCCTGACTCTTTCTCTCTGCCTCAGAGTAATATGGTATGGCATTTTGCACTGCTTATCATTCAGAAATAACTTCTCTCTCTAATACTTTGAGCTCTCGTGGTGTATTTGCCAAGTGTTATTGCCATTTATTGTAACAGAAAATTCAATAACTTTTATTCTCCAGAAAATGCCTTGCTTTTATTCAGTGCAAGATCCAAATTTTCATATATCAACTTCATTTTGACTTTGCGTGTTTAATCAATTTGATTTCATACTATTTACATGTTATACACAGACTGCCTAGTTTAATGAAACACAGGCTTTTCTACCGTCCGGCTATTCTTCCCACTCCAGTAGCTAATACAAATGTCTTATGTATTGATTCTTAATGTTGTTTTCCTTCCTGGTTCACACTAAAATATCTCACAATATTTTAATCCTCAAGGCAAAAGCATTTTATTAAATGTAAATATTTGATGCTTTTGGGGCTTTCATTATAAAATCAAAGCTAGGAATATAAACTTATTGTGGAAATGAATGGCTTTTAGTAGTGGTGTGTTCTGGAAACTAGGAATTACAGAGATGCAGGGAATGACTTCAAAATGTTATTTTTGGTCTAAATTTCATGTGAGGATTCTGGTTAGTTCTTATTTAACTAAAATGTTTTGTTCCTCCTAAGCGGTTTTTTTTAAACATCTAAAGACAACTATTTACCCTAATCATTAGTAGGGATAGGTTAAGGAATTGTGATTTGGATCCAGATCTGGTTTGGCTTCAAGTCTGAATCAAAGCTGGGGACAGATTAGGTTTACAACAAGAATACACAGTGAGGAAATGGTAGTTAAACTCTGGAATAGACTTCCAAGGGATGCTGTAGTGTCCCCATCATTGGAGGTTTTTAGGAACAGGTATCTGTCAGGGGTTGTCTAGGTTTACTTGGTCCTGTCCAGCAGGGGCTGGCCTGGATAACTTCTTGAGGTCCCTTCCAGACATATATCTCTGTGGGTGCATCTACACTTGTAAATTAAGTCGACTTAAGCTTGCTTAAGTCGACTTAATTTACTCTGTGTCTACACTACAGTTTCCTTAAGTCGACTTAAGCAAGCTGCTTAAGTTGACTTAAGGAAAATAAAGTTGACTTAATGAAAATTAAGTCGACTTTATTAAACCTATTTTGAGGTCGACTTTAGGCTTAAGTCGACTTTTTCAAGTCAACTTGAGCCAGTATAGACCTGGAGTAGCCCTAAATTGACTTAGGGCTACTCAAGGACTCCCCCACTGCCCTCCCTGCCGGGGGGGGGGGG
>ML685788.1:13069989-13187538 GCA_007922175.1 Pelusios castaneus | reverse complement strand
GCCCCCTGGCACTGGGCAAGGGGTGCCCCCCCACCACTGTGGACCTGCCCAAGGTCCCCCTAGCCCCTAGAAGTCGACCTAGGTGTCCAGTGTGGATGCTCTAGGTCGACTTTGTTAGTTCCCCCCTAAGTCGACTTTAAATTTAGGTGTCGACTTAGTTAAGTCTACTTAGTTAAGTCGACCTAAATTTACAAGTGTAGACATAGCCTGTGAGTCTATGAACTCTCACAGGCCAATCTTTTAAGATTTTTCTTCCAGACTGAGGAAAAATCGAGAGATCTGCAATCTTACGTGGCAGAGATCTTGAAGCCTTCTATCAGTTTGGGAATGAAATCTCTAAGATCAGCTTTTATCATGATATGTTCTGGCCACGTTGAATGTACAACACTGGAAAAACTGCCCCTTCCGTTAGTTCTAGCTGCCCAGCAGCTGGAGCACAGGCAATGGCCAGCACGGCGCGCTCCAGCTGCCAGGCAGCCTCCGGTGAGAGTGCGGGGCTCTCTTCGGCCAGGACTGCTCGGGTCCCGGCTGGGAGGGAGTCCCACGCTCCCTTTTCCATGGCACCTGAGTGGTCCCAGGGAGGAGGGAGCCGGGACAAGCTGCCATTGGCTTGTCCTGCAGAGAGCCAGTCCCGCGTGGGACTGGCTGTCCCCTGGACAAGCCGCTAGCAGCTTCCTGGCGAGAAGGGAGCAGGGGCTCCCTTTCCCCCCCGCCCTAGAATCATAGAATAATAGGGCTGGAAGGGACCTCATGAGGTCATCTAGTCCCACCCCCCACTAAAAGCAGAACCACTCCTACTAAATCACCCCAGCCAGGGTTTTGTCTAACTAAGTCGACTTAGGGCATCCACACTGCTTAAGTCGACTTAAGAAGTTGAATTAAGCATTAAAGTCGACTTTAAACTAGGTTTAATAAAGTCGACTTTAAATTTCCTTATGTTGACTTAAGCAGCAGCTTAAGTCGACTTAAGGAAATGCAAGTGTGGACGCAGAATAAATTGAGTGGACTCAAGCCTGCTTAAGTCGACTTAATTTACTAGTGTAGATGGCACCCTCAGATTTGAGGTTACAATTTGGGTCCCATTATAGCTGGTATCTCTAGTTGACAGCAACAAACAGAATAACGTATTTAATTTCCTGCCACATATCCCTGATCACAAGGCACTTGAAGAAGGCTCAGAAAAGTTGGACAGGCTAGCCAGGTACCCAAAAGCAATAGAAATCTCTTCAATTTGGATGGAGGTTGAGGTAGAGATCAAGGAGAACGCATTTTTATCTTCTGAGGCACTGTTCTGCATTCTGCTTTGGAAGCAGAATTTGTCAGCACATCAAAAAGTCTGATTTTTTAATTAAGACAATGTACACAAAACTGCAATTCAGCTTGCTCCTCAGATTAGAGTTATAAAAATGCTAATATGAAGTTATGATTTTATTATAATACTCGTTTCTGCATTTTAAACCCAAACATTTGTTTTCTAGAGCCCTATTTTTGATGGTAGCTATCTGCCACATCTCAGAAGCACTAACAGTTTAAGAGGACACATGCACCTACACATTCTTGAGTAGTAACGTTCTTTGCCCTTACAGAGCTTTTCAGCTGAAGCTCTCAAAGCATGTTAGAATGGTGGGAAAGCACTATTATTTCCATCCTACAGATGGGGAAATGGGGGCACCATAGAGATTAAGCAACTTGCTCAAGATCATTAGTAGATCTGGTAATGTAATCTCTTCTTTTAAATGCCAGGTCCCATAGACTATAGGTGCATAAACCCTGAGAGGGGAAAAGAACTTTTTAGGGTAGTATTATTGAGGATTGTGATGAAATTACACGAAGGAAAATGTATCTTGACTAGTCCCTGTGCCTATACAGCATCATAGTAGTTCAACAGGAACACTACAAACCCTAATGCATGCACCATTGTGTGATGGGATTTTCAAAAGGGCTGAGCAGTGGTCCAACTCTACACCCACTGGAGTAGAATGAGTGTCACCACTGACTCTTGAAAAATCTGACCCTTGCAGTATAAATGTCCTGACCCTAGAACATATGTTGCAAGGAACGATTCTGGATGATAGATTAGATGTTCTCACATAAAATGGGTTGAGCTGGCTGAGTATTCCAAAATCAGTATGTATGAACATTTGTTGGATTACTGAACAGCTGTTCACTTAGGCCTTGTTTGTACCATTTATAAATTGTTATTCATGAATGCTCATGCAAATGTAGGTTTGTTTCATATGAATGTTGCTGGAAAGGCTGTTTATGCAAATACATATACCCCAGTGGCAAATAAGGTTCAATATTTGTGACCACAGGAGTCTTCATTATTTTCAGCAGCATTTCTCATTCCTTATTTTACTGTCCAAAAAGCTTCACTCAACCAGTCAGGCAGCAAAAACACATCAGGTGTAGCAAATAGCAAAGAGTCAGTTTGCAAACAAACCATAGTCTGAAAACCATCTTGTCTACACCACAAGGTAAATACGTAGTGAATCACAAATTTACAAAGCATTTCACAAATGGGGATGAGGGTGTGTGAAAGAGCTGCATTCATCAGGTAATATATCTACTACTAACTATTTGACCAATCTATTAATTGGCCTTTCCCTCTCTAACTTCTGCGATCCTGTCACTTCAAGTCTTCTGCAGAGTATCCTTCTAACACATTTTTTTAAAAGCTCCAAAGAACAGTTTCAGAAATGTTGTGATTGTCCTCCACCAGCTGAATAAGAGGGAAAATAAACTGTGTGTATTGTGTGTGTAAACTGCACAAAGCTTTAATATTGTGTGTATTAAGATGTTTGCTCAATAAATATTTTTCTCCAATTGGTTACTGCTGAAAGCAACGAGGCTGCAAAATTAAGCCTTATAAAGGTGAAGCTGCAGGTGGTTATGTAATGTTTTGGATTAAATGAAACCCATACATCTTTTGCCCAACAAGATGTGCAGTATAGTAATGCAAGCTTAGATATTACAAGGGCCTGTCAAAGGAAATGGCTCTAGTTTGCAGGCACTAACGTTTTAGTCATTCCTGTCAATCATAGTCATGAAAGCAACCTGGAAGTACAGCTAACTAGCATTCACCAGAAGAGAAAATCTGTCCAGCCTTCAGATATTGGGACGCTGGAAATTAAATTCCAGCACTTAGCATCAGAAAGGTGCTATAGATATAGAGACTTATTTTATTCCTTGGGAGAGAAGCACATGGCATGCTGGATATAAATTGGGGAATGAATAAAGAACTTTTTAGCAAATGATCCAAGGAGGACGAATACTGTTTGTGTAATGCTCAAGTTAAAACTCTTTGCAGTGAATGACTCATCTTCAGGTGCTGGGCTACTACTCAAAAACCAGGACATGCTCAGGGGTGAGTTACACATTTCAGTCTGTGAACCCACGGAAATGGTGAATGTGAGTTAAAGACTGTGGAAAGCGCCACCCAATATAAATGTGAGTGGTGATGGCATTGCAAGTGGAAGCACCCATGCTTTGAAAAGGGCTGACAAGGGCCTGAAGCTGTTTAGTCTTCATGTGTGCAGTGTGGTGGTAGTCATGTAGGTCCCTTTATGTTAGAGACGTAAGTTGGGTGAGGTGGTATCTGTTGTTGGGCCAACTTCTGTTGGTGAGGCACAAGCTTTCAAGCCGCACAGAGCTCTTCTTCTGGACTGTGTGGTTCAAAAGCTTGTCTCTCTTGCCACCGGAAGTCTGTCCAATAAAAAGATGCTACCTCACTCCCCTTGTCTCTGTTTACTCTTCATGACATGTTCGTATCACAGTGGCCCCTGCTCCATTGCATAAAGAGACTGTGCTAATGTTTATGTTCATTGCTGTGTTTGGCAAACACGAGACCTACCAGGGTCAAATGAGACTGTATAGAAAAAGGAGACAAATGTGATTAGAAAAAGACACACTGAGGCCTAGTCTATACTGGGGGGCTAAGTCAACAGGAGATATGGATTCTGTGTGCTGCAGAATGCGCATCTCCCATCGACTTAGTTGCATCTACTTACTGCGCTGTCTTCACTCAGCGCCGTCAACTTGAAGTGCCCTCTGGTCAACACAGCCTTTCTCCACTTGGAGGGGTGGATTTATGGAGTTGAGTGGAGAGTGCTTCCGGGATCGATTGAGTGGGGGCTGCACTGGCCGCTCAGTCGATCCCGTTGTGTTGATCCATGAGGATCAATGCAGTTTTTTCAGTGTAGATAAAGCCTAAATCAAGTAAAGTGTATGCTGTAGGTTATCACTCAATGAAGAGTGAATTGAAGCAATCGAGGACTAATGAAAATAGGGTGTCAATTTGCAAACAAGTTTCTTGACATCATACAGAATCCTAGAGCAGCGAGTGAGCTCTCACATTTACATGGAAGAATTCCCATTTCTCTGGAATTTGTATACACAGCTCATTTTGGCAAGGCTACTTAAGTGTAGAATTGGGCCTCCTGTAAGTATGAAATCAAATAATGCTTTGACGGCTTTACTGAAATGTACTGTAGGAATGGACCCAATTGGAATGCCTCTGAATTTAGAGGAAATCGAGGCCTCGATCTGGCTGCTGACTTTGTACTGGGCTAAGCACCATGGGAGGAGGTTAATTCTGTGGCTTGGGCTTGACTCTGAAGCGCAGTGGCGTTTCCTGTGCTTGAAAGACTATGACAATCATTAAGGCTCATCAGCAGATTGATTATTTGATCGTTTTCGTGAACACAGCTGCAGTTCTTTCCAGTCGCTCTTCGGGGGATGTCGTGAGAGTGCTTTCTTGACAGAAGCCAAAATAGGTCAATAGGATATAAAAACAAACCAAAACAAACAAAAAACGCCAGCACAAAACCTCTAATACGGTAACTATCGAAATACCACAGTTGCTCAAATAAGTGGAAGGGAAAGATAAAATGGCCTGAATTACAATTAGAGTTTGAATATTTTATAATAAGGGGGAATAAATCAAAGGTATTGTCCCTATCGACAGATGTGATGCAATTGAGATGGAGTTTAACAATCCTAGGTTACGTCCACACTGGCAAGTTAGTTCGAATTAAGGAAGCTTAATTCAAACTAACTAAAGCCATGGCTACATTAGGCTTTCATTAGTTCCAATTAAGGGCTTCCTTAATTCGAACGAATAACTTTGAATAGGGTATTAGAAGTAAGGGTTAATTCAAACTAACTAGTTCGAATTAACCAATGTGGCCATGTTAGTTCGAACTAATTTCTTAGTTCGAAATAACCAGCCCATTGAAATCAATGGACATTGCTAATTCGACCTAAGCAAGTGCCATTCATGGCACTTGCTTAGTTCGAACTAATTTTTTCTAGTTTGAATTAAGCTAATTCGAACTAACTAAAATTAGTTTGAATTAATTAGTTCGAACTAACTAATTCGAACTAATTTTAGTAAGTGTAGACATAGCCCTAGGGTATTTCAAAGGGAAAACCGTATGCAGGATTTGAGCATAGTGTTATGATAATCTCACTGGCTGGTTATTGTGCCGGCCTACTTCATCCTTTTCATTCTTATCTCAGAAATATAAGTGGAGAAGAAACAGCGATGAGGGGAGAATCATTGATCAGCGTGTCCCTTATGACAGCTTCAAAATATGATCTTTTGTGTGCTAACAAAGCAGGGTCACAATGGAAACATGTGGGCTGCTTTATTTTGAAAGGCTAAAGCTTCATTTCTAGCAGCTGGGGACTATGTCGGATCTCACAAGCTAAGTACGGCTAGCCTGATCATAGCTCAGGAGCTGTGGGAAATGGTACTGTGGATGCTGGCGAATGTTTTCAGTCAATAGGGATCTTGTTCCGGTGCCTTGGGTCCTGGTGCTGGGAATGCTGGGCTCAGTTGAGTGAAGGGGGTTTCCCTTAGAGGAGAAACACCTGCTCTAGAGTCAAAAGGCTACAATGCTGAGAAAACTTGGGGTAGTTAGGATGTCTGTTAGTGAAAAGCCAGAGCTGGCACAGCCAATGTTATCTGAGTCGTGGATTGCAACAAATCTGTGTTCCTCTGTGAGGCCAGGAGTATCAGATGCATGGATAGGACATACACATACTCTTGATTAGCTCTTATTTCAGACTTAACTAGATGTGAAGGTGAGGAAAACAAGGAAGAAATTGCCCTTCAGAAAGGGAATAACTGAATAGTGAAACTTACTGTTCACGCTCTCTGTGGTGGGGTCCAACTCTGTTACGTACCTCCATAGTGCCTAGCAGAATTGCACCCTGATCCTTGACTGAGGTTCCTGGGTGCTACTGCAACAGAAATAAATAAGAGACATGCTCTTCTGTAGGATGCATGTACAGTGTAGTCATTAACATCACTGGGAGCCATGCATAGCCAGTCTTAGCTATGGGGCGGGGGGGGGGCAAGCGCCCCAGGCCCCGTGCTGGGGGAGGGCGCATGCCAGGGCTGGGGCAGGGTGGATTCCAGCAGCAGGTGAGGTAGGGCAGGCTCTAGGGTGGGAGGTGGGGAAGTGTGTGGGGTGGGGGGCCCCAGCAAGGATGGAAGGGGGGAAGGAAGGAGCTGGTGGTAGTGGGCCAGTGGCAAGGAGGTCTGGGGGGAGTGGTAGGGCCTCAGGGAGAGGCGGCATTGGGGGGGTGGAACAGCAAGACCAGGGGCGAAAGTCAAGGATGGGGCCCCACACAGTGGGGAGCCCCATCTTTGACTTTCACCCAGGGCCCCCAAAACACTAAGTTCGTCCCTGGTGCCATGTGTCTGCATCAGAGGGCAGTATCTTCAGACATGACTGAAACAGGCATCATCAGTTTTGAGCTCTGGACCTGTAACCCACTCTCTAGCCAGCATGTGCGAGGTTGTGGGTCACACTGGCGCCAATGTTAAGTGAGTTCTCTTACTGGCGCCACTTCTCCTTCTCTCTCGGTTGATGCCCAGCTAAATAAAATGGCAGTCCAAAGCAGGGAAGTAGCTCCAATGCAGATACAATCAGATGTGAAAATAGTTCTGGGGACTCATTGAGACTTGGATGCAGGTTTTTTTTGGTTTGGCTGTTGTTGCTTGTATGGCAAAATAATAGATAATTGAAAGAAACAGCCTTGCAGATGGCTGATGGGCTGTGTGATCTGAGATTCTGGAAAGAGATGTAAAAGCAAGACCATTTGGCATCAAAGAGCAGGCAGATGACGCAGGCTTTGTGCCAGGCATGTTTACAATACAGGCCCTTCAATACATCTGCAACTGCCGAAAGAAGTAAGAGCCAAGGGCTCGGAATATGTATATAAAAGCAACATGTGTCCATTCATGCAGATGAATGTGTTTTTCTAATAACAGATCCACGTGCAAAATTGAAACCCCCTTTTGTCATGTGCATAAACTCTGCCTGTGTTTGCGTGGCCCCTTGATCAAAGTGTGCACATGAAGTGAGGAACATGCCACAACGGTTCCATTCAGATCAGTCGAGAATTTGTACTTATCAGAACTGTTTCTGCCTGAATCAGGCCAAATCTCATGGGAACGGGCTGAATCTTTGCTGTAATCTTTATTCCTGCTCTGTCTCCCCAACTAATACTCGGTGCTAGTGTTCTGGCTTTTAATATACTAAATTATTATAAGATGTGAGTCAAAGCGAGTCCAAAAAGTTGTTAATTGTTCTGTGTTTCCAAGCAGCACTAAAAGTCATAAGAATAGATACACGAGTTGCAGTCTGCTCTTGTTCGCAGTGGCTATAATTTGGAGCAACTCCACCTAAACAAGAAGTCAGTGCCTTCTTTCCCCAGTTAAGCGGGCACACCTTTGCTGAAGTTGCAGTCAGCCGGTGACATTAGAGGTGAACTTGGCCCACTGCCTAGATTTATTACAGGCTCCTCAGCAGGGCAAAGAGCAGCACCGTCTGGCTCACATACGTCCAGTCACTTCAAACGTGCTCCTCTGCTATCAGGGGCCTTGTCCTTCCCAATCATGCTGCTTGTTTTGGTGGATTTCGCTGGTGTGGCCTCGTCCACAGCTGAATGGCTGGCAGGAATGAAAGTGCCATTCGTCCACCCCCCGGCTCCCACCAAATCATTTTAGTTGGGGGTTATTTGCTGACTTGTTTGATTGCTATGACTGGAAGCTAATTTCAGAAGTGGAAGGAAAAGGAGCTGCTTGCGCTAACAGGAACAAAGTGTGTTTCATCCCAGCAAATAGTTGCTAAAAATGAAGCAGAATGGTTGATCTTGGTGTGGAGTCGCTGGGGTTTATTTCCTGTAAAAAGATGCTATCTATCTCTGTCTCTCTCTCACAAACTGTGACTACACAGGATTGCCCGCTGCTCACTATGCTGTGCAGCTGAACCGTATGGGTAAAAACAGGAAAAGAACTTCCATCTTTATTGGATCACACTAGAGTTAGAGATGAAGCTCCATTCGCTGTTACCAGCATAGGGTTTGTTACACCTCGCTAAGCAGTCATAACTTGATCCGGCAGAGCCAGTTAAAAAGGACCCCTCGGCGGGGAGGAAGACCTAGCTATTAAGTACAATGCTGCACAAAACCATGGTAAAAGAAGACTGCGAGCCGGTTAGACCTTCTCTTCAGCCATGCAGTGCAAAAGCTATTGTTTAAATTTTTAGTACTCTGGTTAAAGTCAAGTAACACTGTATAATATATTGCGACTGGTCAATTATTTTCCCTTAACTCTTTGACAGAATCTGGGTTTTCAGTTAAGCAACTTTTCAAAGTGTCTGCTTTCTACAGAAAACATTTCATTTTATTTTTTGGAAAAATGGAAACATTTTGGTTAAAAAGTGAAATATTGATCATTTGGATATGCTGCCTCACTGCCTCATGGGAGCTGTAGTTTAGTGGCCTCAAGTCCCCATCGTCCTTTATTGACTAAGCTCCCAAGAATGAGGAATGCAGTGCATTTTGGCGTATGTAGTCCACCCAGAGACCCCAGGTTATAGAGAAATCAGAGCATGAGGCAGCAAGGCATCATTACTGAATTAAAAATTATAGGTTTTAGTCCAAATATTTATGTATTTGAGGTTTTGCTGAAAAACTGAAGTGTTTCTGTGGAGGGGAACCCCCGTGTCTGACCAGCTCTGTATAGCGTCCAATATAATGCAGCACAATGGGTTTCCTTCTCCACTGCCTTGTGAAATCATTTCCAGCTTACAATGTGGTTATAACAAGTTCCCATTTGTGATTTGGTACCCTTTTTTTACACTCATTTTGCATAGGTGTAAAGGCTGATGGAAGGAGCCAAGCATGGAGAATAGGTCGCCGTGTGGCAGAACCATCAAATGAAAAAAGCTTTCTGCTGATTTAAGTACTTGCTGCCATTTCAAGGACTTGCTGCCCAGAGGAAAATTTATTATGACAGAAATGAGAGGAGCTAGTTCCGGAGTGCACTGCATGAGAACTGACAAGTACTTATATCCTACTTGCCATTCACCTGAATTATGCTTTTCCTCTGGAGAGCCACGCTAGAGAAGGCAGGTTTTCTCTCACTTAGCTGCCTGTTGGGAAAGATCTGTGAAATGTATTTCTTGTTTCCTATCCTAATATAGCACCAAATGGTCTTGACCCCGGAGACAGTGATTTGTTTTAGATTTTTTCATATCAGCCTATCTTTGGAGCTGCTGTTTTACCTGCTGACTTAAGCCGTGGTCCCACAGTTAGAAGAGAATGTATCTCTAGAACTGGGCTGCTGGGATTAATGATACAGCAGAACCTCAGAGTTGCGAACACCTCAGGCATGGAGGTTGGTTGTAACAGAGAAATGTTCAGAACTCTGAACAAAACATCAGGGTTGTTCTTATGAAAATATACTAGTGAACTTTGATTTCACACAGCTTTGAAATTTTACCATGCAGAAGAAAAGTGCTGCTTTCCACCAGCTTAATTTAACTGAAACAAGCACAGAAACATCTTTCTTGCCATGTGAAATCTTTTTTTAAAAATGTTCCTTTTTTAAAGTGTCATTTAACACACTAGTGTCCTATATTTGCTTTTGGGGGGCGAGGGGAGGGAAGAGTGTTACTGGTGCTGCGCTGCCTAATTACGTATTTCCAATTCCAAACGAGGTGGGTGGCTGACCACTCAGTTCGTAACTCTGGGGAAGGCTATGCTCAGATGAGCTTTGATCTAAACTGTATCAGTGGGAACAAAAATACTCTGTGCAAGCAAACTGGTGATTAAGAGCCTGTGGTTCTTACTAGCTAAATATGTCTCCAGTGATCCATGTGGGGAGCCAATGCCATTTTCAGCTGCCTATGGGACACCTACTTAATTTTTTACTATTTTAATATGGGCTAGAGACTTTTCTTTCCTTCCTGGTTTGCCGTAAGGTGAGGAGGTCTTCAGAGCTGTTCCAATCAGCAGCTGGAAGTCCAAGTTTAGCTCTACAGTCATTATTTTTATATTAAATTAGTAATCATAGCAGTCAAGCAGAATGAGGTAACCTGATGGCTTTGTTGGCGGAAGAGTCTCCCCTTCAAGAGAAGAAATGTTTTTGCCCTTTTCACATTAGCCAGAGGGCAAAAGGTTCCAAAATCTATTCTTCAGTTGAAAAAAGATGGATGCAGCTGGGAATCCAAAACTGAAAGAGAAGAAATGGAAAATGGTGGCTGGTTAGTGCTGTTTATCATCATTTTGGGATCTAAAGGCTTGTCTACATTGGGGGAAATAGGCCCAAAATAGCAAATGCAGAGTGGATATTGCCAAACAGCTATTCCATGCTAACTTCTTACATGGATACTTTTATTTCATAGTAAGAGTTATGTGGTTTAGCTAATCCTGTAATGTCACCTTTAATGCAACACGAGTGTCCGCTTGGGGAATCAGCGAGAAAGAGCTACTGTTCTTTAAAGTCACACTTCAGCTACTTTGCATTGACTTCCCATAAAGACGAGCCCTAAACCTTTCTTGCTCATTCAGAAAAGGGTCCAGAACAAACTTGCTGCTTAACTGTCGTTCTATAAAGTGCAGCCAGTTTATATTAATATACATAAGGTGAGGACATAATCACAGGTGATAGAGGAAACTGGCTATGGTTAAGAAAATTCACGAGGAATGTGATCCAGCAGATTCTACTCGCATGAGGATTTCCATTGGCTGAGGAGAGGCTATGTGGCCTAGTGGATCCAGGCCTGGCCTAGAATTCAGAAGATGTGGGTTCTGTTCTTAGCTTGGCTGCTGTCATGCTGAGTGACCTTAGCCATGTCTCTTTAACTGCTTTCTGCCTCAGCTTCCCTATCTGTAAAATGGGGAGACAGATACTGTACTCCTTTAAATGCTTTGAGCTCTACTGATAAAACTGTGCTATACAAGAGCTGGGTATTGTTATTGTTATTGTTATGTATCATTCGGTGTTTGGCCTTTTACTTCAGGGCACTTGACTCATGACTGGATCCCTTATAAAGGAATTGAATCAATAAATATGTCTTCATATTTTAATTTCACATCTGGTTATATTTAGATGACCACAACTATAGATTCATTAAGAAATAGATTAGCGAGCCCAGAGAGATTCTGTTGTTAGTCATCTTTATGCAAGGATGAAATGAGCTAGATGAAGGTTGTACCATGTAGGTGGGCACTCCATTGGAGAAAGTGCTATCCACTCTCTGCTAATAGTGCAAAAAATAATTGAGGAACAACATGAAAAATGAACACTCTATTTCAATGTGGCATTTTCAGAAAAAAATGCCTCCTACTTTGGTGTGTGGGTGAGTGAATATTTTACCACTCAAGCTCCCCATTCCACATTTCTGATTCAGTATTACCTAAAGAGCGTAAATTACTTTGCGCTAGAATAATAGTTTAGAATGGGCAAGGGGATTTCATTTTAATGAGAAAATGTCTCCTCCAAATGCTTGTTATTGGAACTCTGCTTCTGTAACATTCCAGACTGACCTTCCCCACCCTGATAAATAATTGATAAGCAAAAAAGACTTCATTAATGGAGGGTGGTCTAAGAGCAACTTTATGAACTGTTACACGAGGGTGTCAGGTGGAAGATAAAAGTATCGTTAAGCTCACGAAGCGCTTGGTTTTGCGCTTTATGCCAGTGAAAAATTACCAACACCGTCACAGCATGGTGCCTGCTTCATGAGCCTTTCCCAGCCTCTTAAACATCTGTGGGGTTTTGAAGAGGCAAAAGGAGCTGAATATTAAAAATGTCTGGCCTTTTTTGTATGTGATGCCTTGTACCCAAGAGCCAGTAGCTCCTTGTGATGAAACCACCTTTCCCTATCTTGACTCATCCTCAGAACCCCTTGGGTGCATCTTTGCAAAGATATAATCAGGTATTCTCTCTTTTGTCTCCTGGAGTTTGGGCCCATCAGATGGTGGGATGGGGGATATTCCCAAGAGTGCCCCCTCTTCTAGGTTCCTGGCATTGATATATATTGCATGTTAAAGAGGATGCAAATACGCAGTTCAGGGGTATTGCAGGACCCTTATAGGTCACTGAACTACGTAATGCCAACATTGCTAGTAACTTGGCTCAAACCTTTTTTAGAAAGCTTACAAAGGCGTGTCACATTTTTCTGTCTGGCTTCCTGGGTGCCTGGAGATGCTGAACCCCTTCCCAGGCAGTGCTAGACTTCAGGGAGGGGTCTAACACGTGAGGCTGAACATCCCAGAGTGTACAGAGACAGGAGTGAGTTGTAGCCTTATTCACCATCTGTTCTAGCCACTGGAGACTCTGACCCTCCTCCTGGGTTACCTGGAGTTGTGAGGCACTTCACCACAACCCTCCTTTAACATGAACCAGGCTTTCCTGTGCTTGATGTGGATCAGCTGCTTGAAACCAACAAGCTCTGGTAGCACAAACGCTGCTTTCCAGGCCTCTGCAGGCCTTGTTCTCTGTACAGGTAGGAAGAGATAGACATAGACCAACTCCTCACTTCTCAGAATGTTCCTTGCTGTGTCCAGCCGGATGATCACAGAATTACCAAACCCGCTGTTCCCAAAGGAAGAGTACCTACCTGCTTGTAAAATTCCACTTACAGCCACCACCTTACTTAGATAGTGAAAACAAGAATGAACTTACTATCAAAGTTTCAAGTAGCAGTGAGTAAGAATTTTGTAAACAAAGGGTTACATAACATACTCTCTAGAGCAGTGGTTCTCAACCTTTTGCAGGTCGCAACACACTTGGTGGTCATGTTGCAACCCTACAGGACACGCCAGCTCACCCTCCAAGCCAAATCCAGACAGCTACACACCAGCCCACACCCCTACTTCTTGGCCAAATTCAGCCATCTACACCCTCCCCTCCCCCGCCAACTCGAGGCCAAATCCAGCCATCACCTCGACTCTCTGCGACACACTTATCGCTGTGTGGTGACACAGTAATGACTCCAAACACAGTGGTTGAGAACCGTTGCTCTAGAGATTCAGCTAATAGGTTAACCTCCTGTCTAAAGAAATTTCTCATTCAGTTCCTTGGCAGCATCTTCAATAGCCAGGTTTTAACCAGCTTTTCTCATGAATGCAAATGAACTCTTGTAAGAGTCGGTACCATGATTACTCCCACTCATCTCCAGAGCAATGATTAGAATGAATAAAGCTAGAGACAACAGCCAGCACGGCACTTCATTCCCATTTCCTACAAATATATAAAGAGTAAAATTAATGGTGACAAATCTAGAGCTTATATTTGCTAAAGAGTTTATAAGGTGTCTGGGTGGCCCATGAAATGGGTAATAGTCTTTCATTTCTAAATTGCCAGTTTAAATGTGGCCAGTGTGCGGGCAAGAGATAGTGGCCTGGGTCCTATGTGCTTCATCTTGACTTTGGTGCAAATGCTGGATGGGAAGTCCCTGGTGAAAAATAGAACTGCTAGCTGCATGTGATCTGGCCATACCCACATGCCAGGACCTGGAAAGAGTGTAGCCTGAGGCCAGAGATCTCCAACCTTTTGCTTGCATATGGCTCAATGGTCACAGGTTTTAACGGCAACTGCCGTTCAATAGTAGATCATGATTGACAGGTTGGAGACCACTGCCTTAGGCTGTGGGACTCCTCCACTGGACAGTTGAATGAAGTTTGAGGATGCAAAGCAAACCCATGAGGACCAAGGTTCTTAGGTCACAGCATAGCTATTGGGAGATGACTTCTTGGTCTCCATCCAGTTCCTGGTGAAACAGCGTCTTCATCAAACAACCACGGCAGCTGACATCAATTGTCCCCTTTGTTGGCAATCTTAACACAAAGTGGGTTGGAGTCCACAAAAGCTTATATCCGAAGAAATTTGTTAGTCTTTACGGTGCCACAGGACTCTCGTTGTTTTTGCTGGACACAGACTAACACAGCTACCCCTTTGGAAATCTAAACATGGTTCATTTTCATGTCCATCAACTCTGGCCTATCTTCTCAGCCCTACAGTTGGTCTTTCCAGGTCTTCAGGGCTAAGGAATAATGGTATTATGACCCTATGAATCTTGCCTGCCAATGCCTGTGTTTTACCGACTCTGTGGATAAAGAGAGGCCGTCATTCCCCAAGGCTGCCACCTGAAACCTTTCATTGGCACTGAATTCCACTTTAAAAAAAAATGCAAAAGATGGTGCCGCTTGAGCGGCTGGAGTTCAGGGCTAAACTGATTGATGAATGCTTTTCAGTCTCCCTCCCTAGGTTGACTAAGATAGACAGTGCAGGCTTTCGTAGGTTCAGTATATTTTTCACTGCTAAATGTTAAATAGACTTAAGCACATAAAGAGCAATGGGAAGCTCAAGTCTATTTTTCTCAGACCATTTTTACTTCTACTATGTCCTATTTTTCTAAAAAGATAGACTGAATTGTTACTTTGAACTTGGTGGGGGATTTGAATGAAAAATCACTTCTCCATGTTTCCTTCCTAGGCATCATTCTCTGATTTTCTAATTCAGCAGAGTGTTTTCATCATTATATTTTTGACCAGAAAAAAGAGTTCTGTATGGTTGCTTTGCAGTTTTAATCACAGACTATCATGCTTAAGGAAGACTCTCATTTCCTGGTGAGAAAATGTGTGTGGTTCATAGCAGCTCAAGGCCAATGCAGCTGAAAATCACTTACTCCTTTTATTAAGCTCCCACAGTGCTGATCTTTAATTAGCTTAATTAATTTGAACATAATTCTTCCTCTAACATTTTAAAGTATATACACTCTCATAGGATCTGCTGTTGGTGCACACCCTGATTTTATGTGAAACCATAGACCCTGGCGTTATGCATAATGCTGCTAGAAAACTTTGAGTCACTACAGTGTGAGGCTATTACAAACAGATGCACCCCTTGGAAATCTGACTTTTCTATCCAGTAGTGGTGCACATACATCTCATGGAGCACAGTAACATGTCACCGTATTGTGAGAGACTGAAGTTGTATTACCAAGCAACTCCTGCTCCCAACACAGTGAGAAAGTGTGAGTTTCTGGGCTCTGTTTTTAGAAGTCCAGCTACTGGACACAGGACGTCTATTCACTGAACTGTTAGCTTAAGATATAACTCTCTAGTGTTGTCCTAATTTCCACACTCACAGATCTCTAGCTTCAGTTAAGTGGTGCGTTAAGTGTGTGCACAATGGCTTTTTGGTGGAGGGGTGGGAATGGGGGATTGACACTTGACCACTGCTGAGACTGAAGTGAGCTGTGGGGAGGCCGTATCTTGGGTTACAACAACTCATCCAACATTAAATGAATCACTCTGCTAATCCAACCGCTCTGAATAGTGGTTAGCAGCCTGGCCAAACTTGCTTTGTTTCCACGCCAGCTAACTAGACTAGTTTGAGGGGAGTAACTCAGGCATACTAGCGTGATCTAACTACTAGTTAACTACACTAACTACATGCCAGCATGCCTAACTGCAATGAAGAAAAGTCCACTGTTCACCAAACTCTTCTTACCTTATGATCTTCCTTACTATCAGTCCTCAGCTACCTACACAGTTATTGGTGGAATTTGATTCTCTTTTCCTATCGCAGAACCAGTTCTTCTGAAAAACAAATTGAAAAGACAGGGGAAACAGATTTTCCATAGTGGGAAACTCCACCCTGCCACCTCTCTCCAATTTAGAACTTGAGAACTGGTTGATTTTGTGTTTTGCACCTCCCTCAAACAACGCTATTGCAGTTTTTTTGAGCACCTGTACTCAGCCCACAAGAGATACCTGAGGGCTTGAGGGTAGCCTTGGGAGACTTCTGACAACATATGGCTCGGCCGTTCCTCTCCAGTTCAGCAACTCATTTAAATAGATGCTTAATTTGTAGGCACATAACTATTCCCTATTCTTCAAAGCGTCTGACGAAGTGGGATTTTCTCCCACGAAAGCTCATGCGATAAATAAATCTGTTAGTCTTTAAAAGTGCCACAGGACTCTGTGGTCTATTCCCTTATAGTTAGGCATCTGCTTAAGTGCGTTGCTGAACTGGAGCTTTATTTTCTAGGCTTCCTGCTCAGACCTACATCAGGCACTGGTATGACTTCTGGATCTCTGCTCAGTCACTGCTCCTAGGTCTATACCTATAGGACCAGATCCCATTGCAAAGAAGGCAGTGCCCATTCCCTGGCCATATTCACCCACAGTGCCCTAATATGACTAGGTTAAAGGGGGGTGCATTGGAGATATTGTTTGTTCAAGCAACAAGTAATGTTTAGATTTATTTTTTGTCAATTTTTTACTCTTGTTAAGCCAATACAAATACATAGATTTCTTAAGATTTGTTTGCTCTCTGAAGACTGATTGTTTTTCGTGTAGCCTCTAGTGCAAATGGGGCCCCAGACCTGTTTGGAGAGGGGACATGCTGGGTATTACAACAGAAAAAAATAAACGTTCTTCTTTCAGTGTGGTTTTTTCAGGCACTTACTGCAGCTGGAGAAACTGATGTCGCTATTAACTTGGTGTCCCTACCTTAGACACCTCACCACCTCATAGGGGAACAGTGCACCCCATATGATCAGGAGTAGGTAGGCTCTCTCTCTAACTGATTAAAGTCCATGACTATAACTATTGGCTTTTCACATTTGTGAGGGAGGGAGTTCATCCGTTCGGGGACTGACCTGCTGTACATTCTAGTTTAACATGTAATCCTTCAAAGGAAAAAAATAGAAGCAACTGACTGAGAGGCATCATCATAGGTTACAATCTACTAGTTCTTTGAGCAAAACCAATTTATATTTTCTCGCATGCAACTACAGAACTGAAAGAGGAGCTCAAACAGTTTCTCTGGTCCCTACAACAGTGCGGGGTTCTGCATTAACAAAAGCAGAATTATTTATAGCAGTGAATGAAATTCTCTTCAGACTCCAGCATGCTACTAAATTGAGTTGTGTGCCTTTTCTTTCTCCTCTGCCCATTGACATCCCTGATTGACACTGCTATTTTGCTTGAGAAAACACATTCTTTCTGAAGTGTCTGAAACAGAATGATTATTGTAGCATACTTGAGTTACTGCTGCAGCCCTTCTAGAGTTAAGGATCAAGGATCTGTCAACATCGCTATCGTAACGCCAGTTCTTAGACGTTCAAATGATCATCAAAGTGTGATTGTAAATTAATTCAGATATGTTTTGTGTGTGTATGTGACTCTGATTAGAGCTGCAGGAACACCAATGGCGCCGGTACAAGTTAGTTATGATGAGTGCTCTCTTTGATGTAAGTATTTTTGCTATGTCCAGATGTTGACCTCATATACTTGTGTAAAAATCACAGAATCTTATGGTTTGAAGGGACCTCATGAGGTCATCTAGTTCAACCTCCTGCTAAAAGCAGGACCACTCCCACTAAATCATCCCAGCCAGGGTTTTGTCTAACTGGACCTTAAATGGTTCCAAAGACGGAGATTCCACCACCTCCCTAGGTAACCCATTCCAATGCTTCACCACCCTCTTAGTGAGAAAGTTTTTCCTAATATCCAGCCTCGATCTCCCCAGCTGCAACTTGAAACCATTGCTCCTTGTTCTGTCCTTTGTTACTACTGAGAACAGCCTACCTCCCTTCTCTCTGGAGCACCCCTTCAAGTAGGTGAAGGTTGCTATCAAATCTCGCCTCAGTCTTCTCTTCTGTAGACTAAATAAGCCTAGTTCCTTCAGTCTCTCCTCATAAGTCATGTGCCCCAGCCCCTTAATCATTTGCGTTGCCCTCCGCTGGACTCTTCTAATTTGTCAACATCTTTCCTGTAGTGGGGAGCCCAAAACTGGACACAGTAATCCAGATGGGGCCTGACCAGTGTCGAATAGAGGGGAATAATCACATCCTTTGATCTGCTGGCAAGACTGATGTAAGGTAAAATTTGACCCTGTATTTTTCAAGTTCTCCACTTTGGGCACAGATGCCCGGCATTGTCTGTCAGTTCTTAGGCTGCTGGTCTCAAACATATTACTTAATCTTGGAAGCAGATGATCATTCAGGAAATCTCACCGTGTTTGTTTTGTCTTAAATATGTTTTTATTCCTTTCTTTCCAAGACTACTCTAGAGTTATAATGGTTTATAGAGAAGTTTTTATGTTGCTGTGCATACAGTTGCCAGATCCTTGCCCTTCCATCACATCAGCACATCATCTCTTGCAGGTTTCGTGGCATCTGGTGGCTGACACATTCTGAGATTTCAAAAATGTCACATGAATCATTTTGTCTGCTTCCTTATTGTTTTTGCACATGCCAGTTTATTAGGTATGTTGGCATTTAAACTCTCGCAATTCATACAGTTAAGACATAAAGAAAATAGTCAAATATAGCAACAAAGAGCAAAGTGGATTGTATATCTCCTTAGCTTCCATATTTTTTCCTGCTATTCTAATTTACATGCTTTCTATGCCAATCTGATATTTTCTTTCTCTGTTTATAATTCTATATTAGAAAAGAGGAAAAGCGATTCTGATGTTTTAATACATAACACGTAATATAAAGCTTATAAAATGCAGACAAATCATAAAAGGTGCTGCCTTGTCTGTAAGATGCTGATCCCAGGATCAGTGAAATAACCTTTTTTTGAGAACAGCGTTGCTCTCTGTAGAGGGTCGCTCCAACAGGCAGGATTACATTTTGCACACCGCAATTCATTGAGACCACTGCAGACATTTAATCTCCTTCTCTGTGGAGGTGAACTGTGTCCCTCAATGCATTGGCACAGAGGATCCAGGAGAGAAAAGAACTTTTGCAAGGCCTTTTTTTTTGGAAATTTAACTGGGCTAGTAAGTAGAGCTTTGGCATCAACCCACGTTTTAGTGGCGCTGTTCTAGAGGGATTCTAGTAATTGGAGCCTCAGAATCTAATGAAAATAACTATATAAAATAAGATAGAGGCTAATGGAACTGTACACTTCCATATTCAGTTCCCTGCAGTGCTTTTATAAACTAAGCCCTTTGAGTCAGTTGCTTTAAATGTTTTCCAGCAACAGCTGTATTTGTCTTTGGGCATTTCTGTAGCATCTATCACCACAGTCTTTTAAGGCTAAAGTTGTCAGTTTTAATGCAGATGACATTTATAAATTCACTTTTTTCTGTCCCTTTGAAATGCTTGTTTCTCAAGTAAAAATATTAAGGGTTAGTAGAATATTATGCTCAGACTCATGGGTTCTGGGCTTTTCTTTTGGGATGGTTTAATGTTCAGTTGGACATATTTGGCAACTCAAATTTTTATTTATTTTTCCCAAAGAGTCCACAAACCTTTTCTGACTTATTCGTGGCAGTAAACTGAATGAGTGCATTTTCTACTCTTTGCTTCTAAGGAAGCACCTCCCATATTGTCTTATTGAGCACCGTCTCCCAGAAGTGTCATTGTACACTACAGAATTTGCAACTGCATTGGTGTGTGAGGGTATTGTGATTCATCAGGAATCACGTTTTTGAGTTGAAAATACCCGTTAGCTATTATTATAAGAAATTGTCAACATCCTATATCTGGCTTTATTTGGGAAATAGATTCTTTTAGCATCTGTTGGTTCTCTATGCGTGTCTTCAAAGGTATCTATGACTTCTTTGGGATTTTAGCAGTCAAAGTAAATTGATGTATTCTCCATAATCTCTGTTGCCACAAAGAAAAGTCTGGGAAAATTTAGAAAAACTTCTTGTTTCCAATTTTGTCTCTTTTCATCCCTTTTCCCCACCCTCCTTTCCTCTCAATTTCAAAGGTTTGCATCTGGTCCTGTATTGAATGGTCTCTTAAAAAAAAAAAACCCTTCATAGTGAAGAAGCTACAAATCTTCCAGTCTGCCATAGCTGCTAATTAAACAACAGCTGACTGTTGCTGGTATAATGGCAAGTAAATAAATATTTTCCTCTTAATTGTACTCTGTTCTTCCAAGCCCAGTTTTGGATCAGTTCTTGCAGGAGGGAACCATAACAGTTGAAGGATGCTCATCAGCATACCATGGTGTTGAGGGATTTTGTACCAAAAATGAATTCCTTTAAAGGGAAAAATAACTGAGGAAATTTTCAAAGGAAAAGCTGAAAAGGACTGTGGGAATCTACGAACAGACGATACACAAAATATTCCAATATTCTACAGGATAAGCTTTAAAAGAAGGATAACAAACATTTTTGTCATGTAAATGAGTTCAGATCTTGTGAAAGATGCTGGGTTGGTAACTTGGATACTAAAGTCTTTGGTTATCCACACATACAACATGGGTAGTAGCAATGTAAGCATCCCCTGCTCCCCTGCTTCATCTCTGATCTCTGAGGAGGCCACCACTACATATAGCTCTTTCAAGGCCCATTCATCCTTGGCTCTCCACTGAGATTGCTCAAAGGAGGATATTTTTGTTGGTTTTGGTGATGCTCACAAAGTGCTGGACTGGGAGATCTTCAGCTTGTGTCCCCAGATGCCCAATACATAGGGGAATGTGCTGTGTGAAGGTTGGAGTTTGCTGCGGTTTAGGTTTCGGAGCAATTCCCTATAGCTGCAGTTCTCAGACTGGAACGTAAGTGAAGGCCACACTTGCGTTCTACGTGCGTTGGTTCAAGTATAGTATTGGAGTAGGGATCTACTATTACTATGCTGATTACAATGCGTAAGGTGGTACAAGTCCTCTTGAATTTTAGATGTGATATGCTAGGTCTTGAAATCCTGAGAATCATTGCTTTACAGCTTCATTCTTATTGACTCATATTTATATTCCCTTAGTTTCAGTAAGTGCTAAAATTTTATCTTTGAAGAGTTGCTCCTGTTTTATGCTCTATCTGCTCAGGTTTCTTCTACCAATACTTCTGTTGTGGGAGATAGCTAGAAATGGGACATAACTGGAACTATTTGTCCAAACTTTGGGGCTTTGATAAAAAAAGACCCTTAATCCGAGTCCCCATTGTGTTGCAAATACAGTAGATTCCTGATGAGGGTTTGCAAAACCAAAAACCTCCCTTTAGTTTTGCTCATTGTTTGTATTGGGTCTGTTGAAAGTGTTGCACTCTTTAAGCTGTGGTGTGTATTTTGCCATCTGATTGGCTCATGGGATAGACAGCACATTTGGGGCGAATCACCTTTCCTGGTTCACATATCCATTGTCTTTTGAGGAGAGTTTGTCTAATTATTGTGAGAAGACCTGACAAGTAATCTTTCTTCATTTCCCCACCTCCCTTTATTCTCTCCTAACTAGTCTCCATGATTTAGGTAGCAGTTATTTTATATGTTGATTTCTTCCACTTATCAATTTGATATGTGTAAAATATGCTCATTTATTAGCCTCTTTGAACCTTGCCTTTCATCTTTATCTAGTGAACTAAAGTGAGATCTAAACTTTTCGAGTACACCTGGAGGCATTTGAAGGCAAAATCCTGGTAAATATTGCTGTACTGGTAATGAGGACTCATTTCTAACTTGGGAAAGTTACTAACAAAGTGGGTTGAAGGCCTAAACAATAGTTTGTTTTGGGATCATGGCTATAGGAGGCAGGCGTGTGTTGTTGTATCTGGAGGAGGTTACTTGCATGATCACTTTTCGTTTTGTTGGTTCAATTAACATGGCTATCAGATAGTAGCTTTGGATTCTGCTATTCAGCCACTCTTGAGTGCAATTTAATCTGTTTCAGCCCTTATATTTAAACCTCTATTTGCCGGAATATAACTCATAAAAATAAAAACTACTACAATGTGAAAATGAACAAGGCTTTTGCATACCTCAGTCCCAATCTCTTAACTAAAGTCTTGGTGCCCAGATCAATTTTTTCCCTTTTCTCATTAGCAAACTGAGTCTACTGGCGATACATCAATTGGAAGTGAAGAACAGTCAGGTCAAGTCAATGCCTTTGCTGGAGACTATACCTTGAGAATCCAGGTGATACAATAAGTCACGGGCAGTCTGCTATCTCAGGCAATACGGAACCAATAGCTCTCTGTTGCTGTGGCATGCTATCTGGTGTGAGATTTAGAATTAATGTCCTGACCACGTCTATACATTAAAGATCTCATGGTCCTCTTCATAAAAGCTACAGAACCGACATGAAATCAGGGCTTGATATACTCTGCAATTTCAATGGATAACTATTCTTCCAACCACCTCCTAAAATCACTGGCATAAAAATGCTGCTCTGTATTGTTAAGCATTTGCCAAGTTTCATCTCAAAGGTGACTTCATTTCAGAGATGGATTAAATGATCCCTCGCTGTGTATGAGACCTTGTCCACACTCAGAAGGGTTTGGCAGTGTAGATAAACTAGCAATCCCCCCAATCAGTGGAGATGACATTTATACTGGCAAGGGTTCTTTTGCTGATATAACTTAAATCAATTCCCCAGAGGGAACAAGATATATGAGCAAAATGAATTTTTTTGCTGACGTAACCGCAGCTATTCCAGGTCTTCTGCTGGCATATGTATGTGTTAGGAGCATGATTTTTTTTTTCTACACCTAACTGACATAGTTATGCTGGCAAAACTTTCTAGTTTAGACCAGGTCTTCATTTGTAAAAACACTTTAGGAACCTTTGGGGATGAAAATCTTCATCATCATCTGAGTATATGAGAATCAAATTCTTCTATTCAACCCATTGACTTCACCTGTATTTATACAGGTGTAAACAAGGGCAAAATTTCACACAGGCCCCCAAGAGACTTAACCCAGTCAGAAAGGTGAGTGTTGTCTGGGTTCAGATTTTCTTGGAGCATGGTAATGTTTGCTCACCAGATACCGAGGGTCTGATTTTTAAATGGAATATGAATGCAATTATATAAAAAAAGTAAGCCCAGTTGCATGTCCATCTGGCAAGGACTATTAAAACACATTCATATAAGGTATCTGTGCGTGGAAACTAATTATTTGCAGATACCCCCAGGAACTGCACACATAAATTAGTCATATAATGATATGCCTGTCTAGCACACGCACTTTCATGCCTTCTGGGTTCTGAAATCAGGCCCAGAATGTCTGGAAAACAGCTTATTGCAGTTGAATTCCTGTTGGTGAGTAGTCACAGGATATTGTTGATATACATTTATTTAGATTTATTACACACACAAGTGCCTATCTATCACGGTAGGTGCTAGTGACATAATTTTAAAAAATCTATTAGATTTAAGAAAAATCTGCTCTTGTCAAATTTCCCAACAACTGGAAGCAGAAATGACTTAACTAACACCAAGAAGAAGAGCACAGTCTGGAGAAGAAGTAACTATAGATTTCAGAAGCTAAAAGGATTATTGAGAATGAAAAACATAGCCATCGATGTCGAGTAAGTAGAGTATTTTAGAAGTATTAAGTTGATGTTGATATTGTTATAGAACCTCTACTGGAAGGCTTTTCTCTGATTAAGCAAATGTAATTAGAGAATCTGGTTAATGGAAGTGGAGAATGAATCTTGTCATATCTGGAAGATTACTCAAGCCACAGCGGGATCAAAACACAGCTATATGAGCCTGAGAATAAGTAAGTCGGTATTTTTGTGTAGTTTACTCTCCACTGGGGCAAGAGTCCAGAGAAAATGACTATTCATTATTGTATTATGATGAGGGCTTTATTGACAGTCACTGTGGGTAGAGCAATGTATGGGGTTGCTGGCGACTGGGGTTCTATTCTGAGTTTGCCCCTAGCCTGCAAGTCAATTCCCCTCATTGTGCTTCAGTTTCCTCACCTGTAAAATGGAGATAATGATACTGGCCTACTCAGTAAAATGCTTTGAGAGCTGCTGGTGAGAAGTGCTGTAGGAGGGCTGGGCATTGCACAAATTCTTTAATAAAAGAAAGATGCTGCCATTAAGAGCAAACAGTCTGCAGGACAGGATGCAACGAGTAGGTGTGACAGACAAATGGGAAGGGGGGGAGGATAATGGCCATAAGGTACGTGGTTTTGAGTTAATCACATAAAGAAACAGACAATAAAAATACAAAAAGGTAAATGACATTCAGCTTGTACGTGGGCTGAAATACTGCACGTTTTATGGGATAGCCAATAAATTATGCAGTTACCCAACATTACAACTGGTCTAATTGCAAGCACCGGGCATACAAAATTAGGCAATATTACACAGACCAAACATATCTGGGAGAGTAGTAATAAATAAAAAAGCATACATAAATAGACAAAAAAGGGAAGGGATTGGGGTGGGGAGAAGAGAAAGAGGGAATGCAGGGAAGTCAGGTGGAATGGAAGTCTGGCATTACTGGGGTCTTGGGGCATTCTTTATCTAAATATATCAGCAACATGGGCCACACATCTTCAAATTCACATGACTGCTTTCTATGTCGTAAGCTAGTCTGTCTCTGCTAGCTCAGACAGGTCCAAATACCACTGCTCTCTTTGGCTATGTCTACACTTGTACATTTAAGTCGACTTTAGCTAAGTCGACTTATCTAAGTTAAGTCGACTTAGCATGTCCACACTTAACTTTAAAGTCGACTTAGGGGGGAACTTACAAAGTCGACCTAGAGCGTCCACACTGGATGCCTAGGTCGACTTCTAGGGGCTAGGGGGACGTTGGGCAGGTCCACGGTGGCTGGGGGGGCACCCCTTGCTCAGTGCCAGGGGGCTCTGCCTTTGCCCCATTGTACCTAGGTACAATGGGGCAAAGGGGGACAGGGACCCTGGCAGGGCATAGGGGCAGGGTGGGCAGGGCTCTGCCCTGCCCTTTGGGGAGGCATGCCAGGCTCTCCCTGTGCCCCCCCATAGCAGGGAGGGCAATGGGGGAGTCCTGGAGAGCCCTAAATCGACTTTAGGTCAACTTAGGGCTACTCCAGGTCTACACTGGCTTAAGTCGACTTTAGAAAGTCAACTTAAGCCAAAAGTCGACTTAAAATGAGGTTTTAAAAAGTTGACTTTATTTTCCTTAAGTCAATTTAAGCAGCTTGCTTAAGTCGACTTAAGGAAAGTGTAGTGTAGACGCGGATTAAATTAAGTCGATTTAAACAAGCTTAAATCGACATAATTTCTAAGTGTAGACACACCTTTAGGCATAAGCCTATCCATTTTAATAAAGCGGTGCACTCGATAATCATGGCGACACTGTTATTTCAGCAGGAAGGAGGGTATCAGATACACAAGTTAGGAAAATACAGTGGAGTTGAGGCAGTGTAAGTTACCGTGGTTATGGGAAGCACATGGTGTTATCTATGGCAGTAAATATAAGTGTTTAAAATACTCTATGACATAAACGTTGGGCTGGGATGCTTTCAAAGTGTAATAGTCTCACATTTAGTATTTGCCCCCTTCAGGGGATTCGTGCTAATGACTGGCTGCAGCTCTTACACTTATGATTACAGTGGGAGGTGTGTGCTAAAGATGTCTTGCTTCTGTGACAACCAAATTAATAATAAGCAGTTCCCTAAATAAGAGACTCTTTGATTAAAGAGCAGGACTGTCAGAAAAGAAGTTGAACATCCCAGTCTTCACTGAGATCTCAACCTCCCGTGTTTGGAAAGTTCTCCCCCTACTTTCACGCCATTCTTACAAGGAACAGTTCTTCCCCCTTGGAAGCTGTATGCACCATAAGGTAAGCTCTGACTCTTGAGACTCTCTTGCTACTTTCTCATCTGAATGACTGCCGTTTTCACCTGAGTGGCTTGCCTTTGTTTACAAACACATGGGGCTCCCCTCGCCCTGCAGTAGAAAGCAAAGGGGAAATACATTTTTGGGTAAGAAGTTTGTTCATGCCCGCCCTCTATTGGATGGAGTTAAAATGGCTCATAGGCTATATACCGAGACGGTTTCTTCTTTTAGTTGAAATACTAGGGCCCCGCTGTTTGAGGGAAGAAGAATCGGTGACCCCTGCTCAGAGTAGCCATAAAATGCACGGTAGTGACAATAATGCAGTTGGCAATGTGAATTCTTTTTTTTAAGGAGCAGGTCCCTTGAGACAAGGTGGTTCTTAAACCTTCTCTGCCAATATGATTTCCTGCTGGTTGAAGAGGTTCTATTTATGGGCCTTTTTTATGGTTGTTATGGCAACCAGATGCCAGTTACGGGCCCCTTTTACAGGCCTGTGTAATGAACAGCGGGTTTAAGTGCTGCACCTGCTGACACTTAGCATCTCTGATAGCTTCAAGAGCTGAAAAATCCATGAGCTTGGTAGAGCCAAACACTTGAACATGGGTTTTCAGTGCAGCATCGAACCTTTGGGTTAGGGTCCTTCAGTACACTTGGCATTTACTATTTTGAAGCAGGATTCATTCATTGTTAGCTTTGAGAAATGTGAAGTTAATTTCAGACACACACATTCCTGAGACCTTTCTGCTCTTCTATGTCCGGGCTGAAACTGTTCCCTACTTCCCTCCACGTCCATATGCTCTTCTAAATCATTTCCCTATACTTCTTCAGCTTGGAACTGTCCCTTTTTATTGAGCTTTCCCCTTGTAATTAGAATAGAATTTTTGACTCTGTGCTCCACACATCTTCACTCTCCTCTTTCTAATCCTATTCTCAACACTCCTGTCCTTTGTGTGGCCACCTTCTGTCACCCATCTCCATCCCAACCACTGCTAAAACATGCAGCTGTAATTAACTCTGCTTCAGGTTGAACCTGAGACTTCTGGCTCTAAAAATGAAACTCTCCACAAAGCCTGAGCTGAAAGAACATCTCCCTTAGCAAGATGGCATTGGCAGACTCTTAAATCCTTTGTGGCCAAGCCATTAGAGAGATACAAAGATCAATCATCCCAACAACTCTATGGGAGTCAAGGGAACTCCTTGTAGAATTGGCACCTGCCACTTCTGGGGCCCAAAGAGAGGGGGCAGCTTTAGCACCCAGTCAAGGGCAATGGGGTTTCAGTCCCCAAGGGGTGCTCTGAGGAATCTCACTGGCATTTGTGTGGGTCTAACAAGGGTGGGCATTGGATGTGAGGGATGGCAAACGGATTTGGGGAGATGGATCCATACTATGAACCTTTCAGAGGGTTTTCTGTCACTGCTTGTCATGCAAGACAAGACATTACAACGGCTCACTATGCTTTCTACAGAAGGATTTAAGGAGCCGAAATACTGTGCTCTGCCGGCTCTTCCCTCTGGAGGGAATCTCCCCTTTATATTTTATTTTTGGTCACGGGCTTATTATAGCTATTTCCTAAATCATTTCTCTTGCTAATAGCTGCCATATTACATCCACTCAGAGTGGTTACAGTCCTAGTTTTTACCACTGAGTGACTGCAGAGTGTAGCATTGCCATTTCTTGCACAAATGACTCCGAGAAAGGAAGGTTTAGTGCTGTAATAATGAGCGTGGCGGGAGAGAGCAAATCCCTCAGAATTGCAGCAGGCCACATTACATTCTCTTACTGTTCCCTTTTGTCTATTGTGTGATTCTAACGCACTTTCTAAGGGCAGTTATTCCACCCAGTGAGTCTTTCATTTATTCTATGCCCATTCTTTCCCTGCCTGATTTCAGATCACCCTCACCATGGTGTCTTGGTCTGTGTATGTCAGATTTGGATAGACGGCTTTTTGTTCAGAGGCAGTGTGGGGTATCAGTTGTGGGAGGACACAACAGCAGATGGGTGGGGAGAGCAAATGTTAATGGAATTAGCGTGAAATAAGGCTGATATCTTAACAGCTATAATATCACTGCCAGGCTGTGAGAGAATGAAGGTCCTCTCTGATGCAGCTGATCTGTGGAGGCAGAGCTTTGAGGTGCAACATTTATAGATTCACAGATTTTTAAGGTCAGAAGGGAACCAATTTAATTATCTAGTCTGACCTCCTGCACAATGCAGACCACAGAAGTCCCACCACTCCTGCAATAGACTCTGATTGGCTATGTCTACACTTGTAAATTTAGGTCGACTTTAGCTTAAGTCGACTTAAGGAAAGTGTAGTGTAGACGCAGAGTAAATTAAGGAAAGTGTAGTATAGATGCAGAGTAAATTAAGTTGACTTAAGCAAGCTTAAATTGACTTAATTTACAAGTGTAGATGCACCCATTGAGTTATTGAGGTCCCCAAATCATGTCTTAAAGACTTCACAGTACAGAGAGACAACCAGCAAGTGACCCACGCCCCATGCAACAGGAGAAGGTGAAAAACACCCAGGACCCCTGCTAATCTATCCTGGGGAAAATCCCCTCCTGACCCCAAATATGGTGATCAGCTAATCTGTGAGCATGTGCGCAAGACTCACTGGCCAGACACCTGAAGAAGAATTCTCTGCACCAACTCAGAACTCCCCCATCTAGCAACCCATCACAGGTCATTGGCATATTTTCCACTAACAGTCAAAGATCAGTTAATTACCAAATTAGGCTGTCCCACAATTATGCCATCCTCTCCATAAATTTATCCAGCTCAGTTTTGAAGCCAGCTAGGTTTTTTGGTTCATCGCTCCCCTCAGAAGGCTATTCCAGAACATCACTCCTCTGATGTTTAGAAACCTGCGCCTAATTTCAGATCTAAACTTCCTGATGGCCAGTTTATATCCATTTGTCCTTGTGTCCATGTTGGTGCTGAATTGAAATAATCCTCCTCTTTCTCTCTAGTATTTAACTCTATGATGTATTCATAAAGAGCAATCACACTTCTCTTTCTGGCCTGCTGCAGACTAGTTTCAATTATGGAGTAATTGAGCATATATGATGTTATGAGAAGAAGGGATGTTTGGACCCAGATGACCCACATTTGGTTTTGCTTGGGGTTTGAGGCTGAAATAGAGTTCAGATTCAACTGCGTCACAATCTTGTAACTTTTTCACAAGATTTCAGCCATAAATGGAACCCAACTTTTTGAGGTCCAGTGTTTTAATGAGGTTTCCAGTGTCTTTTGTATTTTTGGATCCATGGTGGAACTAAGTCAGCAAGATGGTTTGGCTCCAAGGTTTTGCACAGATATTCTGTTGGCATTCAGTAGGATTCAATTGAAGGTTCTGGTTTTGACTCTCCAGAAATGAGAACACACGTTTGGATTTCCATCTAATTTATACAACTGTTCCCTGTGCCTTAAATAGTAGAAGAGCAACAGATAGAGTATCTGCAACTGGAAAACTCTCCTCCAATTTCAGTATAGTGGAAAGTGGGGAAACTGAGGCACACATCTGCCCAATTACATTTTTAAACAATCATCACTTGCAGTTTCTGATCATAATGAAATTGATATGGTAGAAGAAGTATGGGCTAAAGCTACTATATTCTGGGGTACTAGGAAGCTGTCCACTCTGTCTCAGGTTTTGGTCTCGTGTTTTACATCTTGGGCCTTCGTTCACTTGGGGTTTTATATCCTTCTACACTATGTATTAATTACCATTCTTCCAATAAATTCCAGCGGGGTAGTTGTGTTAGTCTCTATATAGCAAAAACAACAAAAGTCCTGTGCCACCTTAAATACTAACAAATTTCTTCAGGCATAAACATCGTGGGCTGAAACCCACTTCATCCAATCAACATTAAGTATGATCTCTTTCAGAAACAGTACAATATGCATGTGCAAGCTTCAGATGACATAACTTTTGCTGTCTATATTTATTCATGTCATGGCATCTTACTCCTGTTTTCCCCACTGTTGGAGGTTTTAGAATGATATTTAGTGTATTTTATTGTACTGATTCACTTCCTTTTTATCTATGCCCTCCAACACAACACACTCCATGAGCAAAATATCACCTTTGTTCTGTCATTTGTGCATGTTATTTAAGTACATCTAAATATGAGAGAAAATGACAAAACAACACTCATGGGCTAGGCCAAAGCACCCTAAATTATTCACTAACCTTTATTTTTCCTATTTGAGTAAGAAAGCTAAAGAGAACAACATGCTCCCATGTCAGCATATCCTTATCTTTCCAAACATGGCTTTCCGAGGGACTTTTTCCACCAAGTTTACCACCATGTTTGTAAATCATTAAAAAGGCTTTTCCATAATTTTGTTTGTTGCATGTGTTCTGGCCCTGCCTCACCCTGCCCCAGGCTAGAGCAGAGGAGAAGTCCTCCAAGCAACCTAGAGTGACTGCAGGGGAGCAACCAATCAGAAGGGGCTGCTGGAGCAACCAATTGGGGGCCAGAAGAGCCATATAAAAGGAAGCTTCCTGGAGTTTGAAGAGGAAGAACTGGGTGCCTGGTTAAGTAAAAGAGCAGCATGCCTGTAGCCAGGTCAGTCCAGGCAGGCTGAGTCCAGGGGACTGTAGCCAAAATTTAGCAGATCAGGTAAGAGTGCTGTGAGCCCTGCAGGTCTGGTTGCAGACTGAGCCCAGGGAAGGCTGCTGAAAGTATACCAACTGAGGCTACCTGTTTGGTTGTTGAAGATAGCAGTGCTTCCAAGCAGGAAGCCTTACTGCAATGGCCCCATACCGGGGCACTGAAAAGAACTAGAGACTGTATTTCCTTGAAGGGTGGAGGGATTGTTTGCATAGCTCAGCCAGATGGACCTGCTGAGGACCATATGGGGAGAGCCCATAAGAGATGAGTGCAACCCTGTTGTAAAACCAAAGAACAAAGTAGGTTTTCACCTGAGCAGAATGGAGGCACCCACAAGAGGTGGGTGAAATGGAATGATTGTAGGCACATTAGAATCAGAAAGGGGTGTTCGTGGGAGGTGGGTGCCACACCCCTCTTGTGTTTTTGTTTAAAAAACACATTTAAATGCTAATCAGTGATTAACATCATTTGTCAATTGGAAGAATAGCAGGAACCCTTTTTATCCAATAATTATATAAAATGAAGCGAGACCACAAGAGCTCCAAAGAACTAAGACTGGCATCTAAAATAATCTTGGTGATATCCTCAGTCACTGGGACAGGCAGTGATGGGAGCAAGAAACACCGTGGGAGAACTGAACTGGGATCATACACAAATATATAGATTTTATTGGTGCACGTGGGTGCAAAACATTTATGCAAAACATAGCTGTCTATCACTACAGTTATACAGTGCTATCATTCAATGAGCTTTCCCCGCTATTGATATTTAATAGTTTTTTTTATCTGCAAACTATCATTATTTTGTTATTGTACATTGACCTTATCAGCAAATGCAAGCAAAATTGGGTCAACTTGGCTGCCACACTTCATTATACTAAGGCATGGTCACAGATATTGTAAATTTATTAAATGGTCCCTTATAAAAACCCCATACAACTTAACATACAGGAAGGGAGATTTTATCCTGGGGGGAGCAGTGACTCTGAGAAGGATATAGACTCATAGACTTTAAGGTCTAGGGACCAGTATGATCATGTAGTCTGACCTCCTGCAAAATGCAGGCCTCAAGACCTCACCCACCCACTCCAGCAATAGGCCACCAACCTATGACTGAGTTATTTATCTCCTTAAATCATGATTTAAGGACTTTAAGATACAGAGAATTCACCAGTAGGTGAACCATGCCCTCTGCTACAGAGGAAGGCGAAAACCCCCCAGATCCCAGGCCAATCAGCCCTGGGGGAAAATTCCTTTCCAACCCCAAATATGGTGATCAGTTAAACCCTAAGCACATGGGCAAGTCTCAACAGCCAGTTACCCAAGAAACAATTCTCTGTAATAACTCAGAACCCACCCCACGTACTCTTCCCTCTTAGGCCACTTGTATATCCGCCACACGTGGCCAAATATCAGTCCATTTCCAAAACAGGCTAATCATACCATCCCCTCTATAGATTTATCAAGCTCAGTTTTGAAAGCAGTTATGGTTTTTGTCCCCACAACTCCCCTTGGAAGGCTATTCCAGAACTTTACTCCTCTAATGCTTAGAAACCTGCGTCTAATTTCAAGCCTAAATTTCTTGATGGACAGTTTATAACCATTTTATAACCATGGTGAACAGTCAGCTGTACATGAGCTCCCAGTGAGATGCTTTGGCCAAAAGAAGTTAACGCAGTCCATGGATGTGTAAAGAAAGAAATATCAAATAGAAATAGGGAAGTTATTTTACCTCTATATTTGGCACTGGGGCAACCGCTGCTGTTGTTCTGTGTCCAGTGCTGGTGTCAAGAAGAAGGTTGATAAATTGCAGGTGCAGAGTCTTTGAGTCAATGTGTTTAGCTGAAAAGAAAGTTATAGACTATGATCAAGGCACTCCTTAATTGCCTATGTATCTGATAACATGAGGCTTTTCAGTCTAAAAGACACACGTGTGCGTATATATAAAAACAAGCCTCAAGGCTGAAAGTTGAAGCTAGAAAAATTCAGACTAGACATCGTTAAAAATGTTGGCACTTAATCATTGGAACAACCTGTCCAGGGTTGAGCTGGATGCTCCAACCCTAACCCAACTGCCTTAGTAAAATGCTCCATCGCTGGAAAACTTTAAATCAAAACTGGATATTTTTCTAAAAGAAATGCTTTAGTTCAAACACGAATTAATTGAGGGAAGTCCTGTGACCTGTTTTGCAGATCAGATGAGAGCACAATGTTCCTTCTAGTCTTATCTATGAATGGCAATAATAAACCAATAATTCTGTCGAAATTACTCTAAAAGCTATAGAATTTGAGAGAACTTTTCTACCAAATGTTTAAACCATCCTAAAGAATGTAAAAGATCTGTGCCTGCTATGGAAGTCGGTAGGATGGTTTTTTAAAAACCCATTTTATGTAGGATTGTTCATAAGGATCAGGGAGGTCTTAAATGTTGAACTGCATGAATCCTCCAGCCTTTTCCAGACACTGCTGTGAACATGTACCCATTAATTGACATTAAAGCAGAAGGTGAGATGAGGAGTCGAGTCACTCAAAACACTGCAGATGTTCCCTTCAGAGTCTGATCAGATGAAAGGTCTGACAGTAATACATGCATTTGTCCTCTCAAGCATGGATAACTGTAATGAACTTGGTGTAAGGCTGCTCTTGAACGTGTTCTAGAATTCTGTTGGCCACGTCTCTAATGGGGTGAGCTGATACAAGCATGACTCTCCAGTGCTTCTTCCTCTGACATGCCTGCTTACTCAATTTTCAGTGCAATTGCAATTGTTGGTGGCCACCTCTAAGACCTCTGGGTAGCTTGGCACCTGGCTGTTGCAGAAACCATCTCTTTCCCATTCCAGCAGGTAAGCTCAATTTGGGACAGTGTTGTTGACTAATAGAGTTGAACATTGCAATGAGTTCATGTCAGAGTTTTCTTTAAAGGGGAAAAAAAAAGACTTGTGTAGAATTCATTCCATGTGACTTTATGATTCCCAGCTGGCAGTCTGCAGAGCACAAGAAAACATCTGTATTTGTTTGTTTATTTTAATTATAGTGCTTTCAGCTGGAAAGATAACTTTAAGTCCTAACAAAGCAACATTTTTCTATTCAGTCTGTTTCCTCTTGGGAATTTTAAAGAATAGTTCCAGTTGTCATTACTGAGTCTCTATATGTTTATAGAAAAATATAACTTCATAAATATTGAAGCGACTACCGTGGGGTACATTTTACTTAGAAACAAATTGATTAAAATTAGGTAATGATCATTGGAGGTATTCAGGAGAATTTGAAAGCAGATAAATAATGAACAGGAATGTCATCTTCTCATTCAGCTTCAAAACCAAAGAATGCTCTTGTCCTCTCATTGATGCATTCGGTCCAGTAAGCAGGAAAGGGCTATGTGAAAGAGGAAAAGAAAAAGCTAAAGGCAATCTAAATGTTTTACAGGCAACCATTGTCATCCCAAATCATACCAGCATTGGACATGGGAGAATTTGGAAGGGGAACAGGACTGCTTAGTAGATTGTCCCAGCAGGTTTTAAGTCCATGTGCTTAAAACTTCTCTGGATTAGGCTCTGTAAAAGATTATGACAACCCCTTGTACTGAGTTAAGTGCTTTGCTTAATCTGGGCCTCTGTGAGTTAAGTGTTTCAGTTTAAATTCCCATACTTGTTAAAAACTAGAGAAATTAATGAGATGAGCTGTATTTGGTATAGCATCTTTTTAAATAAAATAAGATCTTTTTATCATCTTCACTGGCAGTTAGCTTTCCCCTTCTCCTCCAGTTTTGTCCTTTTTCAAGATTCCATTAGTCAAACTCTGTTTGATAAAAATGCTGACCTCTCTATTTACCTTCCATCATGTAATGGCTTTCCTGTATATTCCTTTCTTTGCATTGAAGATTTCTGACTTCATTTATCCGGCTCTTTACAATCAGTTTCTGAGTCCCAGCACCAGAAAGGCAATTTATTACAAAGTGGAGAAAACTTGTGTTTTCTCTTGGATACTTAAAAATAATTTTCAAACATTAAATAAATAAAATATAGCTATGCTGTGAGTTCCAAAAGCAAATATTTTCAGTCAGCTGTGTATGAATCAAAGTTAGGATACAAACAGCATTCAGAATCTTGACTTAAGCTGCTTATGTTCTAACTAGCAGCATGTGAGAGACAGGATTGGATTCATGAATGTTTTAAATTCTGTTAAAGAATATTTGACTGTCTATACATACACTTTGAGTCAGTTGGTATTTGTACTTTTTCCTACCTTTTATTATTTTCAGCCCATCATTTTTTTCCTTATGAAAAATGGCACTTTCCCTATATGTTCAATGATTTTCTGTTTGAGTCAGTACTGAATCATTGTTCCAGCATGGTATTATGGCATTCTGAGCTGCTGGCTATCATCCACTGGATGAGATGTACTACTGCAATGCCGATCACTGGTGGCTATTTAAAAAAACAAACAAAACCCTGTCACTTTGGGGACTGTTGGAGTGACAAACTAATTGAAATTCAAGAAGTGAGGGTTTTTTGTATTTCATTGTGAATTAGAAAATGATCCTATTTTTCTTATTAAATTATCTATCTAAATGTCACTGATTTCTTTTTTTTTTTTTTTTTAATTGATGAACCTGTTTGAGTGAAAGTAACATCTGAAAAATGAAAATGGGTCTTGTCGGTGTAAAATAACCATTTTGCCAAAATGCGTAAAGTCCAAATTTGGCTAAAAAGGATATGGTTAAAAAAAAAAAGAGGGGGACAAGGGGTGGAATTGGGATCCTCACTCACTGTCACACAGCCTCAAAGTTTACTTGGTAAAATTCCAGTGGGTAAATCTATCCTGCCTGCTGAACAGTCCCCTTATTCTCCATCTTTTGTCTTATGAGACGACATCTCCGGTCCTCAAGTTTTTGATAATTTTGCTGTTGTATAGGAACTGAGAGCCCCTTAGATGGTTTGGGAGCTCTCTAGTGGATCTCCAAGTTTTCTATTCTAGATACCGCTGGATCCTAACAGATTGTGTGTGTGTGTGTGTTTGTGTGTGTGTATAGAGAGAGAGCTGGGCGTTGTATGATGTTATGTAATTAGTGAACTTGGTTATTTGACACCCAGCTATTCCCGTGTGGTTTCCTAATATTAATGCTGCAAGGTGTAGCCTGATCTTTTATGATTTGGAATTTATATTGGAATAGCCAATTGATCTTAATAGGTTTGTTTAGGGGATTTGGGTTCTTGCCCTAATCCGACTACAGAAAATAGGTAAAACACGGAACCCCCAGGGATACTTAATAGGAAAAGTCACACAGATACTTATGCTAAGTATAAATTTATAATGACAATAATGTATAAAGAAATAATACATATGTGATCTATAGATTTGATATATGCATGCAAACAAAGCATAGGTAAAGCCACGGGCTACAAAGGAGAGTGAAGACGAAGCAGCTATTCACTGTTAATAGCTGCTGCACTTTGCTATAGAGGTGGTTGCACTTCATGGGGGAGTCTTGCAGTACTTGCAATTATTTTGGTAAAGCTTGCGAAGCCTTCAGGAATCCTCCTAGATGGAAGATGCTATAAAAACTTAAGACAACAGAGTCATGTGGCACTTTTAAAGACTAACAGATTTATTTATCGCATGAGCTTTCGTGGGAGAAAATCCCACTTCATCAGATGCTTTGAAGATGGGAAATTTACAGAATGGGAGGAAATTAAATGCAGGGAAGTGTATGACATAGGATCAGGTCAGGCTGTAACAGCAAATCAAAATAGGTGTTAGGATTCAAACACTGGGGAACAGCACATGGAGGAGGGTGAGGTCAAATCACCTGTTGTAATGAGAGAAAAATCCATAGTCCCTGTTTAACCTCAAGACAACTGAGTCAAATTTGCATATAAATTCGAGTTCTGCAGTTTCTCTTTGAAGCTGTGGTTTGTTATTCATCTGTTTCAACACAGCTATTAACAAGTCGTCAAGGGAGTGAGCAGGGAGATTGAAGTGTTCCCCTATTGGTTTTGTAGTGTTGCAATTTCTGATGTCAGATTTGTGTCCATTAATTCTTTGGCGCAGAGTCTGTCCATCGAAATTAGGATCATGATTAGCAATAAGTAACCATGGTACAAAGAAGACAGCTACTACTTCACTCCATTTTGGGGCCTCTCATTACAGGTTAGGAAAAGCCTACATCTCATTCCACTGTCTGATTTCTCCAAGGTTTGGCCTATGCTACCTTCCATCTTGGCATGAAACTGATCAATGTTTCAGAAGGGAGGAAGAAAAATAAAATAAAATCTAAGTCAAGTAATCAATATAGAACTTGAATTATTTCAGCTGAGTTCTCCACCTCTCACACACCTCCTCTTTCTAGCTTGATGCAAATATATCAGTTAATAAAAAGTGGTCTCAGGATAGACTCATGCCTGGGGTAAAGGATCATTTATCTCTAATGGGTGTATTATTGCATAAATGAAAAACTATTTAAAGCTTATGAAGCTGCCCTTTTCCTTTCCCTATAGCTGCCGGCTCTTCTGATCCAAGATCTTTTTCAATTGCTCAAGCAAAGAAATAATTAAAAAAACAAACAAACTTGACATTTGTTTATCAGTTAAACGCTGAACAAATAGTTGGTTTGTGTGGGAAGGCTGTGGGCTGCAGTTACAAACTGTGCTCTCAGACATGCTTGTCACTAAAAGTTCAGTTGAGCAGATCCTTCTGTTCCAGGGTGTCTGTTGGTGGGGGGGGGGGGGGGGGGGGGGGGGGCCCCCCCATGAGGGGAGCAGCAATTTGGCAAATAGGACTGTGCCAGCTGTACTGTATGGAGATGAATCCTGTTCCCATTGAAGGCAAAGGGAACAGGATTGGGTCCATGATGCCTGACTTTCTGTTTTCTTGAGTTCTGATCTGGCAATTTCTGCAGATGAAATGAAAGATGTCGCCTCCAAAGGGCTAGTGAGATGGTAGCTGTGGGTGAAGTTCCTGAAATGAGAGGAAGATAGAGAGAACCCCAAATAGAGACTCCCCCAAATAAAGACATTTCCCCCCCCTCCAGCTCCTTTATGATGATCTGTTGGGATAAAGGGGGGGAAGGGAGTGCAGAAATAACCCCTCCCATGTCCCCATCCTCCCATTCCCCCCTTAAAGGCCAAGTTGGGAAGGGAAAGAAGCGGGATGCAGTGGAGAAGAGGCATTGCCAGATCACTGCTGCAATCTGTGTATTACTGTGTATAATTGTCCTCTCCTTCTATTGGCTTTTTATGGGACATCAGTTAGGATTTAAACGAAGCAGGCCCTTGGTGGTTGAAAAGTGGCTTATGTTTCCTGCATTTATGCATACAGTGCCGGACTGGTAATCAGAATTGCACCGAGGGGGAAGGGGGGATTTTTCCACTGCCTTGCCATGTGTGTAGTCGTTTGCACCTGTGCGAAGCTGAGTGTAAAATGTGACTGTTCTGAAATGCTATACGTGACAGCATAAGATCCATTAAAATGGAGAGACAGATTCACAATGATCTATACAGGAGCTGCTCCTAAAATGGCAGTGTTCAGTGTTCCTCTTTTTGGCCTTTTCTGGTTGTCTGGGTAAAATATTACAACAAATATCACTGCACAGCCATGATTAGACAGACTGCTGTTTGTATTCCCTTTGTGCACTGGGCAGGAATGTTTCATTTCAGACATCACTGACAACTTGCTGCAATGATTCTACGGCATCAGTAGCAAAATCCTTACGGCAGAATGATGAAAGGGAAAGATTTATATATTTATTTTGGAAGATAGCACATTGGACACAAACATACTTGTTCTCCCACAACAACAGCTGTATTGACAGCAAAGAAATCTCACTATCTCTCAGCCCATCAAAGATCAAAGCAAATATAATTTTTACTGTTGTCTGAAAGTTCCATTTTAAGATTAGCTGGCACAATTTTCATTCCACTTATCATGATTGAGCTGAGCTGATAGCCAAGTCACAAATCCTTAAGGCAAGTCAAAGGATGCAGAACGAGATATTTGTAATGGGTTCTTTGTACCTATGAACCTATGGTAACCTTGTTGATAAATACTGATTTATTTTTTATATAGTTATGTGAGAGAAGCATGTTGCTTGACTTGGCTGTGTAGCTTGCATGAAATCTGAGCTGACTTCAAGCACTGGCAGTTATGAGTTAGTATCCTGAGAAGGGATCTGATGTTGCAAACCTTACAAATAGTCCCATTGGCTTCAATGGAGCATCTCATAGACTCATAGAAACTGGAAGGAACCATGAGAGGTCATCGAGTCCAGTCCCCTGCACTTATGGCAGACCAAGTACCATCTTAAACCATTCCTGACAGGTGCTTGTCTAACCTGCTCTTAAACACTTCCAATGATGAGATTTCACAACCTGCTGAGGCAACTTATTCCAGTGGTTAATCACCCTGACAGTTAGGAATTCTTTCCTAATGTCCAACCTAAACTTCCCTTGCCGTAATTTAAGGCCATTGCTTCTTGTCCTATCAATGGCGGTTACAGAGAACAATTTTTCTCCGTCCTCCTTGTAACAACCTTTTAAGTACTAGAAAACTGTTATTGTGTCCCCTCTCAGTCGCCTCTTTTCCAGATTAAACAAACCCAGCTCTTTCAATCTTCTCTCATAAGTCAAGTGTTCCAGACCTTTAATCATTCTTGTTTGCTCTTCTCTGGACTTTCTCCAATTTGTCCACATCTTTTCTGAAATGAGGCTCCCAGAACTGGACACAATACTCCAGCTGAGGCCTAATCAGAGCAGAGTAGAGCAGAAGAATCACTTCTTGTGTCTTACTTACAATACTCCTGTTAATACATCCCAGAATGGTGTTTGCTTTTTTTGCAACAGTGTTACACTGTTGACTCATATTTAGTGTGTGTTCCACTATGACACCCAGATCCCTTTCCACAGTACTCCTTCCTAGGCACTCGATGCCCATTTTGTACGCGTGCAATGGATTGTTCTTTCCTAAGTGGAGTACTTTGCACTTATCTTTATTGAATTTCATTCTATTTACCTCAGACAATTTCCCTGGTTTGTCCAAATCATTCTGAATTGTGAAGACGGGTTGCACCGTTTGGCTCAATGCACTAGCTATAAATAGCCAGGGATATATTAGTTAATCTCCCCATTATTAATGAAAACAACTGGAATTTCAATTTTTTTTCCTGCTCCTCATGTGAACACAATGTCCTTTATTTAAAAATTGAATTAAGAACATCTTTCTTGGGGCTAGCCTGAATTAATCACCAAAAGCAACTCTCTTGAGCAAAGCTGAAGAAAGTACATTAAGAATTGTGGGTCCGTGCTGAAAAACCTAGCATCTTTGAAAGCTCCAGTTAAAGTAGTTAGAGTGGGGGAAACTGTACAGAATGATTTGTCACTAGAAATAGTGATTGTTTGAGGGTTTGGTTGTGTAAATCTTGCGACAGATATGGGACCGTCTGCACTAATTTATGAAAACCATATGTTACTCTGGTTATTGGAGCATTTTTCTGTTTGACTATATTGGCTTAAATCAACAGGAGACATCTGAAAAACAGGCCAGAAGGAAAAGAATGGCTCAAGATAAGCTGCTTGTCTGTAAACACTTGAATTGTTAAGCTAGGACATGACAGGGCCTGCAGACATAGTAAGTCAAAAACCTGTGGGCAAGTTTAAAAAGGAATGAGAGATGGAGTGATACTCCGAAGAAGCTAGTCCTGCGCCTTGTGAGACACCAGTGAGGCTTTTTGTAAGATAGCCATACCTGTAAGGTGGTCTGTCTTTCTTTCTTCGCTTTTGTTCCTCCTTCAAAAATCAACAATATTTTCTTTTAAGAGGCTACCTGGTCACGGAATCATTGGTCAAAGTCTCCAGCAGCGAAGAGCCACTTGTGTCCAAATTCAGGTAAACTTGTGGGATCAGAAGGGTGTGGATACACCAGACACTGTATCCCAGGGTCTAGTTTGAGTGGGAGGACTGCAGAATTCTGTATCAAGGTAGGTAATGGTATAAGCCCTGATGCCCGGGACGTGCACTCAAACCAGACAGGAGTCAGCGAACCCTGTAACTGTGACAAACCTTAATCAACACAAATGTGAATCTCTAACCGTGCTTTTAAGTTCAAACCAAATAGGTATAAGCAAGGCCAGCTTTGAAATGTGCAAGCAGAAGTTGGTCCAATAAAAGATATTTTCTCCCCCACCTCATCTCTCTCCTATCCTACAATCAACATAGCTACAATAACACTACAAATAGCAAACCAAATAAGGCAGTGAATGATGGCTTGGGGCAGTGATTTTTAGAATCAGATTCTTGACGAGGAACTTGCCAAGAAACCTGACAAAGCAGAGAAAAGCTTGAAGATTTTTCAGAGGCTTTGAGAGAAGGGCTCACTTCATAAGCAGGGCCAACTCCCAGGTAGCAAATTAGGGTCGGATTGTTAAAGGGACTAAATTAGCCCTAGTCTATACTTACTTTTTGTGGCAGTCGATGGGAGATACGCAAGGTACGTAAAATACCTTGCATATCTCCCGACGACTTCCTAACTCCTCCTTACACACTGCGCTAAGCTGACCAGAAATGATGTCCGGTTGGTGTAGCGCTACTCCAGTTACAGGGCTGGAGTTACAGCTTCGGTTCCATGTTCGATTGAGTGCGTCTTGACAGACCGCTCAGTCGAACACAGAAGAGCGCCCTGACAGCGGCAATATAGACATAGCCTTAAGCATTCAGTTCCCATTCAGGGTCAGTGAGGGTGGGGTGGGGTGTTTAGTTCCCTTTGGCTTTTTGGTGGGCAAACCCAGCCACCGTTCATAGGTGTTACCACACTAAAGTAATGGTAACACTACTTCAGCCCCAGTTAGGATCTGGACATTAACCTGAGTTTCTGTAGCACTTATGTCTACATTGCCCTGCAGCTGGACTATAGGGGCGTGAACAGGAGTGTGCGCTGAAGTGCTGCCCTGTAATTCCTCCTTGTGGATGCTGGGGTATGAACTAAAAGGTTCCTAGTTCATGTTAATTTAGTTCCTCATGAATGCAAACTAGGATCCTTTTATTCATTCCCGCAGTGCCCGAAGAAGGGAGTTAAAGTACAACACATGGGGCTCAACGCCGTTCACACTGCCTGTAGTCTGAACTGTGGGGCAGAATAGACAAGAGAAGAAGACAATCCATGCCCCAGAGGATATAGTCAGAAAATTGACTCTAACTCACAAAAATATTGTTTTAAAGAGATCCTAGAGTTCACAATATTTTTATCCTTCCAAGTTGGTTCTCATTAGGACTTACTCACATCTACCTCTCATTTTAAGGATTATATATATTCCTATAATAACAGGCTTTGACTAGATTCGCTTAATTTTGCATACTCTTCTGGGTGGATCTTCATACTCAGAATGTTTTTTCCGGCATTGATGTTAATAGTAGCCTACTCTTGCACAACATTTCTTGTTAGTGGATCTCAAAGCATTTTACAAAGAAGGTAAAGATCATTATCCCCATTTTACAGATGAAGAAACTGGGGCACAGAGTTGAAGTGACTTTCCTAAGGTCCCCCAGCTGGCTCATGCTGCTAGCTTTTGTGATTTTTTTTTTTTTAAGTATAATGCCAGTTTCACAATATTTGTGTTTGAATATCCTGCTTTGGAATCATGTGATTGCAAAGGAATTTGATTGTTTCCCCCCGCCCTTTTCTCTCCCTGCCACCCCCCATTCTTATTTCAAGCCCTAACCCTGATAGAGATGCTTGAAAAGGTGACTAAAATAGCTCAAAAGCCACAAGACAAAAGTAACTGCAATTTAGGATTTTTGAAGTGTCATAATTTTTAAGTCACAGTCCGGATTTTTTGGGTGGCCTGGCTCAGTTTTTTAAAATTCTGGCTTGGTGATACATTTTCTCTTTGCTTGTCCTGTCCAGTACTGAACGGCCTGGGGCTGATTATGACTGTATCCTAGAAAAGATGCTGATGATTCTTGAAATTGGAGAAATTAGAAGTCTAGATACAAGAGATTAAATCTGTTTGTGCTTTTTCCCCCCATGGAAAACAAACTTCTTATGGGGAAAAAATAGATCTCTCAAAAAACCCCCACAGTAAATTTTGGGTGAAATCCAAGAAATGTTAATTTGGCGATGCTGCCATGTTGTCTCATGGGATGGGAATTATAGTTTGGGTCCTTCTTTGCCCCATTTTTCCCCTCTGGGCTAGGCTCCTGGCTGTATTACATCTTCCATAGTGCCCTCCTTTCTCCCCTCTTGCAAAGTCATCGTAAAGCAGAATGGGAGATCTGCAGCCAGCAAGCTCATACCACAGAGAATGAGAGCAGGAGGAACCCAACGACAGCTTGTATAAGGTACCATGGCAGCTATTGTGAATCTAAATTCAATTTTTGAAGGTTCCATTTCTCGGCAAAAGTTGACTCACTTTGTGGAACGCAGACCCTTTTCATAAACAGCTTAGCTGAGTAATTTTCTCCTTTTAAATAGTTTTGGCAGAAAACTTATGAGTTGCCCTACTAGAGATGGGTCTGAGCTCCAGACTTTGGGCTCACATCCAAGTAGTGAAGGATGTTGACGCTGCCAGTAACATTTTATGAATATTCTATGTTCCATTGGTTTGTCTGATGGTTATTGCGGTGTTTACTGCCTTAGTATAAAGGGTTCATTCAAACAGGCACTGAAGCATGTAGGCAGAAAGAGACAATGACCTGGTAATATCGCCTACAATATCTGGCCAGTGCTGGAGTAATCTGGTGTGATGTTCTGGCTAGACCCTGTTGCGCTGAATGGGCCAAAATTTTTTCCTTAATTGTGAGTTCTATTGTGAGCAAGTTAATGAAGGGGCATAGTAACCTATAACCATAACTATTATGGGGAAAAGTGATGAATGGGAGATAAACAGGTCTACTGAGAAAATTCAAGGACTGTTCAGACCATGCATGGAAGCAAGAAAAAGGTAGGATTGGAAATTAAGGGACCAAAATTGGTGTGTTGGAAATTAGGACTAATTGGTGAACGAAGGATAGGCTATCCATCCCATGACTCTTTTGAGTCTCAAAAAGACTTTTTGGGGGCGGTAGGGGGGACCAGAGGGAAGAGTGCTAGCTGCCATGAATGAAGACTGAAAGAAGGGGATGGTACATACTCCACTGTCTTGGCTCAACCATTTCCTGGGACTCTGGGATCCAGAGGGACAATATTGTGCCTTCATCCTAATCCTGAGAGAAGTCCTGACAAGACCGGGCCAGAGAGGGACCAGGTGACACTGCCATCTCTAATGCTCTGGTTACCTGTTAGCCCCTAGAATGTCCCTATTATCCCCTGCAACGTGCCATCTCTAATGCTCTGGTTACCTGTTAGCCCCTGGAATGTCCCTATTATCCCCTGCAACGTGAGACTTTGTTGTACTGCTCCTCTTCCTTTCATACCTTTTTCTTTCCTAGTTTCCTTTTCTTTCCCTTCTGCATATTTCGCAGTGTTCTAAACCTGTGACCAGAGAGACAGCCAGACAACCCAACACTGATACAGGTTTGCCAGATTTCAGAGTGCTTGATAAGACCATGTGCTGTGTTTGTGGGGTTTTTTTTCCTAGCAGCCAGACTGGAAGTGAGGGTCAACACTAGAGAGAGAAGCTGCATTTTTTTCTTTGCTATTCTTTTCTTTCTACTTCTGTGTGGTGTTTTGTCTTCTAGAAAATGGGATCAAAATTTAACAGCTCCAACCCATCTCAGCTAACTTATTTTCTTCTCCCCAGCCCCCAAATGAGTTACCACCACCTGAGACTGTCAACTGAGGAAAGTATGTGTAATATATTGCACAGAGTAATGAAGACGTATCTCAAGAAAATGAGAACAGTAGCCCTTGCACTAAAATATACAGCGTTTCCATCCGTGTTTAATGTTGTAATGCTAAAGAGCCACGTTCTGTAACAATTTAATGCTTTAGAGGTAGTATAATCCTTAAAATAAGTAATGATGAATGTGGGAATAAGGAGAACTGACTTCTGTCAGCCCGGCCATTCACTCACTTCGACAAGTCATTTACGGGTTAATTCTGTCACCATTGAAGTCAGGGACAATCTAGAGCTTTCTGTGCCTTAGTTCTTCCATCTGTAGAATGGGCATAATCACACCTACCAGCTTGGTAAACTCTTTGAGATGTACCACAGAAGAGGTAATTATTGATATCCTTATGAAAAATAGTTTTGAAACTGTATTTTCTGTGAGAACAGATTCTATTAGTGCTTTCACTGACTTTGATTCATATTTAACGTTTAGAATTTTGCTCAACAACTGCCACCAAAAGAGAGAGAAAGCAGTGTGGGAGGAGAGAAAAATCAAACTGCCGTCTTAAGGCCTCAAGTGGATAATATATTATGAGGCAGAAGTATGGTGCAGAATTGCCAAAGTAACTTATCATTGGCCTGACATAAAGTGCTATATCGTACCTGAACTAGATCGCTGTGATCAATGGAGGCTAATGCCTCCATCTCTCCAATCTGAGCTGAGAAATTACACATTTCCCCTCGATAAAGGAACAAAGCGTGTAATCAAGTTAGGCTCAATGTAAATGCAAATTATCAGCATCAATTAACAGGAGCTGCACAGCAGTTATTAAGTACTGCAAGAACACATACAAGATACATAGATTCCCTGCAGCTCTGTCTTTTGATAATTAGAGTTCTTAGAGAGAAGGAGGAATTTCAGGAGGCAGCAATTGCTTTGGACAGGGAACAGCCCTGACACGCTTGTCTCACTTTGTAATGTAATCACTAGGCAGAATGAGGAGTTAGAACCTTCCCTTTCCACAGCAGACGCCAGCCCCTCACCATTATTGAAACATGGCCCTGCGGGAACAGAGTCGTTCAAATAACACATGGTGCACAAAGCAGTAAGAAAGCAGAGGTGTTATTAAAGTATATGTGTAATTTTTTAAAAGGCCTTTTCTATTGCCTGCAGCTGTGTAATTGCCAGCTTTTCCTGTACAGGGGAAGGGGCTGTGCTTATGCTATGTAACATTTTAAATACTTGTTCAACAGGAAACATCAAGGCCCAAAGATACAATTGTGCCAGTTAATTGTGTCCAGGGTTAAAGCCACTGCCAATTATCCATCAGTCTGGCTAGTCTAGTCCTGCAATTATTAGAGCTGTCTTCCCAGCTTTGTTTCAATAAAGGGTAGGAATCCTACAAATGTGCTCCATATATAACAACGTTGTAAGATCAGCCCTCTAATTTTTAATTAAACCGTGTATAATTGGAGACTGGTTGTCACAGTGGATTGATGTGCTGAGCTCTCTTACCTCCAGAGAGTGAGCTTTTCTGTATCAGGGATGAATTATGAGTAAGCAGTGGATCTCACTTCTCAGACTGTACAACCATCCGATGCATTAGGTTTCAGTTATATTTGCTTTTGAAAGGCCAATGATTAAGATGATTTGATGGAAACCAAACCAGATTCTTTCTGAACGCCGGAGAAATGAGGGCACATTGTGGGTTGTGATTTTTCTTTCCAGGTCTTCAACTTTTAGAATCTATTACCTCAGCTCCTGCTGCCCCCAAATCTGTCATGTCCCTTATTTATGAAACAGTTGTTTTTATTCTTGGGAACATTTGGATTTTGTAATGCTTGTGCCAGGCTGTCAAGAACAGGTATCACACTGGAATTCCAATGTGCTTTTTAAACATCACTTCATTTACGTCTCAATGTCCCTGAGTCAGTGGAGTATTAATCCTATTTTACAGAGGGAGAAACTGAGGTAAAGTGACTTACCTAAGATCCCTGGGTGAGTCAGTGAACAGGTCTGCCAGATGTCCTTGCTTTCAGGCCTTAGTTCAGGCCACAAGACCACACTCCTTCATTGTGTTCTGCCATCCACTGTGCTCTACATGCTTCACAAAAGCTTTGACGTCTCAAATTCAGGCAGTTATGCAGCTTCCTGAAGGTCTTAAAATAATACCCTTTTCCTTCTGAAGGGAGGTTGGATTGGGACTCATGCTGGGAAAATTGGATGTGGACCTCTAGCTGTCTGGGAACCGTACAATTATGCTCTTCAAAGTGCACAAGGCTGTTGGAGTACAGAATTTTGGTTCAGTCCATTACTGGGAAATGGACTGTTTGTGATGCTCGGATCTTTTTGAAGGGTGCATTTTGAGTTCCCACATTTGATTCAGTTTTATATCGAAAGCAAATGGCATCACTTTCCCAGACAATCACATTGTTTCCTATCCATCATGAAATTGTTTGTTTGCAGCTAAAGTAAGTTGTGTGGGTGCGTATTGAAAGTTTTGCTATGGTGCTGCTGCGATACAGGATTATTAGACAGGTACCCCTTTACTCCTCCCAGGGCTCCCATGCAATCTTCTCCTCTAAAAAGCGAGCTGTATGGCAGAGATGAAAGGGAATGCGTAGCTGGTGGTTGTCTGTCTGTCGGTATGCAGTGGGGCCAGACAGCAGCAGTAATCTGAGTTAAGGGCGTACAAAGCACTGACATCTGGTGCTTTAGATAAAACAAGTTAATTGATTGTCACCTTAGGTGATGGAAAATATTTTGTTCAAAATGGGATGTATTTTAAATAGCTCGTCAACTGGAACATCTCGATTTCATTGTAGCTGTGCTGTGGCAAGAGAGAATGTGTGGCAGAGGTGAGAGGAACTGTGTGGACTAAAATTTTCTAAAATGAGATACTTCTGTATTCCAGTTAGCACTTTCCTGTGTGATTGTTTCCATCACGACACTGGTGAGATACCTATCATTTTAGGAGTTGAATTTTCACCTCTGTTTCCTCTTCCTTTAAAACAAAAAAAAACCGTATCTAGGACATGTTTGTGGTTTGAATGAAATTCTAATTAGATCTCTCTCTCTCATTGATCTATAATATTGTTTTCTTCCTTTATTTGCTTTGAAGATTAAACCCAAAATCTGCTTTTAAGGGCTATCATTTTGAGAACTCATAAAACATACTTTTGTAGCTTTTGAAATCTTTGCATGCATTTATTCCATTTAAAGAGCCTCTCACTGATTCTCCTGATGGTATCCTGTTTTCCTTGTGTTTCTCTTTTTCTTTGTGATGATCTCCAAAATGGTACTGGAGCTGTGTCCATGTAAGCTGCTAGTCAGTGTGCTTCATGTCCTCTTTTTGAACCCAAGTCACCGGATTTGAATATGTTACAGCTCCAAGATATTTGTCTAGCTCCTCAGGTCACTGTTCAAGCCCTACCATGTTGGCTGATTCCATCTTAATTGTTTTCAGCAGGAGCATGTGTAACTGATGTTGGAGGATTAATCTGAATAAATGTGAACTTTGCTGTCCAGCAATGTGTAACCCCAACTCCTACGTCACTGTCCTGTGGAATCTCTTGGCGTTATTTTCTGGCTCTTCAGCAGGGCACTTGAATACAAATACACAGGTTCTATATTGGTGAATAGTGTGATAGGGAAAGAGAATTCCTATCTGAAGAAGCCAGCTATAACCATGTTATCACTGTGCAAGGACCAAGGAAGCCTGCCACCATTCGTGGTACTTGCAACATCAAAGAAGGTGATCTATACTCAAATTAGATCCCAAGCCTGTGAAAAACTTCACTCCCTGCATGGTGTAGTTAGGTCAACCTAACCCTGCTATAGATGCAGCTTGAATTCTTCCCTCGACCTTGACCTAGCTAATGCTTCTGGGAGAGATGATTAATTACATGGAAAAGCCCCTCTATTGGGGTAGAAAATATCTACACTATGCTGCTACAGCTATGTCTGAAATGGTTAATGCATTTTACTGATAATACTTGGCTTTTAAACAGTATTTTAAACAACTTTTCAAGCTGCTTTACAGACACTAATTCTCATAGCTCCATATTATCTCCATTGTACTGAGCTGAAAAAGACTGTTTAAGTGACTCACCCAAGGCCAGAAAAGAAGCCGTTGTCAAAGCTGGAATTTGAACTTGAATTCATGTGTTTAGGATGTGTCAGTTCTTGCTGATCTCATATTAAAGCATCCAGCACAGCATTACACGATTCTGTTACGTGACAAGTTGTATTCCTCATCCTGTTTTTACACACAACTTACAGGCCCAGATAGTGGAGTCCTTCTGCAAAACGTCCATGGAAATTAATTGGAATATTGCCTGAATAAGTTCTGAGTAAGGATGGAAGGATTTGGCTCAAGGTGTGGTTATCATTAGGAACGTAAAAAATGACATTATGGAGGTTGAATCGGATCATTCAGCAGCATGCAAATGCCGTTACTCAATGCCATGTTTCTTTTAGTATGATTCATTTGAAATAACTGCCCACTAGCCCCATGGAACACCCTGTAAAGAGTTCAGTCCTATATCTTAAATATAAGAGCTACGTATTGCTATTGTTGCTGTTAATAAAATTCATAAAATGACTATACATACAAGTTCAACAAGATCATGAGCTCAATCTTCTATTTTTTTGGTTTAATTGCTAATATACTGACTCCAGTTTAAATGGATATTTTTAATTTTTTTTTTTAAACCAAGCCTACATCTAGGTTTTGGAATCAAATTTTAACAGCATGTCAAAGCGATGAGAGTTCCCCTCTGAAGATTTTTATGCTGATTCAGAATTAAAATGAGGAAATATTTTGTCCATAAAGTAACCAATGACATTCAGGAAAGGGAAGAACCAGTATCTTCCTGGAAGCGTTAATGAGATCCTTTTGTACAAAAACAATTAACATTAATAAACTCATTCTCATTTTCAAGTGCCAATATCAGAAATGGTGCAGGGTAGGAATAGTTGTAGGGTATGTCTACATTCATAGTAGCACTATCAGCAGCGTGGGATAGATTTTTGGGCGATCAGCTGAATGGCAGTAGAGACCCGCTCAACCGAGTTAGAAAGACAACTAAGTAAATCTACTCCCTCAGAAAGATTAACGGTGCATCAACGGGAGGGCATGTCCCATTGGAGCAGTGTAGTGGGGACGTTGTGCTAATTAGAATTTAGAAAGTCGATGAGAGACATGCAAGTTACTCTATGTAGTTTGTGGAATGATATTCTGATTACAGATGATTTTCTAAACATACCCTTCATGTCTTGTCACTTCAGTGACCCTGAGGCCATTGCATTTAACCCTTGTCATGTGTAAATAGCACAAACCCTGATTTGGTAGAGTAGCATTTAGGCTATTTGCTGTGATACATTAAAGTGATGGCAATCAATGAAGAAATCTTGTGAGTTATAATAATACAGTACTTGCAAGCTGATAATTTTAGGGGCTGGGTGAAAGGATTTGAATAAAATAAGAACTGGTGACTCAAACCTCCATTCGATACTCTGAGTAAACCCATTTATGGCCTGAAATTAAAATGTATGTAACTTCCTACAAGTTTAGTTTATTTTCATATTTCTCTGTACTTCCTTTTAAGGACTGGAAGCAGAGATCTGTAACACAGCAAGAGAAGGTATTTCTGGCCCAGCTGAAAGCAGGAAATCCCAAGAACTTCCTAAGAGAACCTTCTCTCTTGAGATTTCATCCCATATTTGCAGACTCGTGTAGAGAGATTTATCCATTGTGTAACTTCATTGACATAAATGTTTATCTCCAAAACCCTGATTTCAAAGATTTGGATTTTAATCTATTATTATTAAACACTTATTCAGAACCAAAGATGTGCATGATGATATAGAGAACAAATAAGTGATGGGTTTCTCCCCCCAAAGCCTGAACAAACTTTTAACACTAGGTAGTAGCAGGTGCCAGGCAATAGAAAGAAAGATGGATGGGATACAAGGATCGGTGAGACGGCATGGTTAATTATGCATCTTTCATGGTACAGAACTAACCGTAAAATCTTATTGAATAGCTTTAACTAGAGACAGGTCTGAACTAAAATACTAGGTCTGAAAGAATTGTCCATTTTGGAGAAAAAAGTGTTTGGAATCCAAGCCATTCAAATGTCCTTGGACTTTGGTGTGTTCTAGATCAATATCAAAACTTTGTGCTGGGTTGATTGCTAGTATTAGCCTTTCAGAAGTTAAATGGGAAAGAACATGAGTTTGCACCTCTGCAAATTATTGTTGCTTTGAGAAACTGGCAACATATTTGGCCAGTGATTTTGTTTTTTGTCAGTATTTCTTATGAATTGCGGCAAAAGCATTATACATTGATGTAATTCCATCTAACAAAATAGAATGATTTTTCATTGTAAGTTACAAAAAATACGCCTTTGTGAATGAGATTTATGAAACCAATAAAATGTTGCACCAGGGACACTTTATCACTCCAAATCATGGATATAATGAATCAGTGCCAACACAGAATGGATGTGTAATAATACGGCATGCTGTATGGTACTGGAAAGAAAATGACTTAGTTCTATAAATCCATAAAGCGATTCAGAGAGGAGGGGGTATGATGGATTTTATATCATTTCTCATCTGTTCTACAGAGTGATGGTTTTCAAAGTTTAACTACGTTAAATCTAAGGTAACATATTCACTGGAACCTGGGCATTTGTCTCATGATATGCAGGATCAAGTTATACATCTAGTATTTAGATTTGCGTGCCCATTTGCTTTGTTTTGCACAAGGATGAGCACAAAACTATTTCCCCCTCTCTCTCTTTTCACACTTTACTGGCATCATTTCATATGTCTCAAAAACATTCTTCAGTCTGGCAGTATGTGGGTAGCTGTTGATTTTTACAGCTGAACTATATGAAGTCATTAGCCAAAAATGTGACACGATCAACTTTACTTGATATTATTAGCAACTATTCAGGACTTACCCATTGTTAATATATCACTACAAAATCCTTAGAAGTCCTTTTTCATGCAAAATTCCTGTTGTCTTCAATGAGAGTTTTGCCTGATGACTGATTAAGGACCTTGGGAATTGGCCTCAGTGACTGCAAATCTGGAAGTAAAACACTTGTGGTATTTTGTATCCATTTTTATTGGACTCTTGCAGTCCATCCTGTAACACTTAGAGTATGTGTTCCTGTGTGAGTAAATTCTTAGGCCTTGTACACACGATCAGATTATCGCGCATTAAAGCTCATTACCGCGCGATAGCAACAACGGCGTACACACGTGCAACAGGGCTCTTGCGCGTTAAGTGCCTTGTTGTCGCGCAATCCAACAACCACTCCGACGAGAGTGGTAACAGCTGTTGCGGATCATATATTGCGCGTTTGAGCTCGTGTGTACGCTTACCGCGCATTGACTGGAGTCCGGAACTGTCCCAGCATTCCCAAGTCGTCCTCTCTGGTCTTCCCCCCACCCGCTCTGTGGCCGTGACGAAACTGTCCCCGCCCTGCCCCGAACTTATTCCCGGGATTTTCAAATTTCAAGTCTCTTTCACTTCCTGCTCTCTTCCTCGTGGAGTGTGTTTGTGCTCCGATCATCAGTAGCAATGGCGGCCCGCCGTGGAAGACGCGCACCCCTTTGGAGCACGGCAGAGGTGCTGGACCTGATCAGCATCTGGGGAGAGTCCGCCGTGCAGGCGCAGCTACGCGGCAGCAGGAGGAATTATGACACATTTGGCATAATTTCTCGGGCCATGTCAGAGAGAGGGCATGATAGAGACACAGTGCAGTGCAGATCAAAGGTGAAGGAGCTCAGAATTACCTATCACCGAGCGAAGGAGGGAAACCGCCGTTCCGGATCAGCGCCTGCAACATGCAGGTACTATAAGGAAATAGAAGCCATCCTCAGCGGGGACCCCACAACCACTGCCAAAAGTCCCGTGGACACTTCAGCCCCTCCTCGTCCGGTGATTGCCAGAGCCGAGCAGGATGAGGACGTTGTTGAGGAGGAGGAGGAGGAGGAGATGGAGGATGACACGGAGGAAAGCGCAACCGCGTGTAGCCAGGAGCTCTTCAGCAGCCCCGCTGAGACGTCCACCCAAGGCTTGAACTGCAGCTTGTTCTCTGAGGCGGCAGAGGGGGGTTCAGGTAAGTTTCTCCTTCATTCAGCTCTGCTCCTGCTAAAATATCATTGTCTGGGGTGGGGGTGCTTGCGGGTCCCCGCTCTGCACGCTATTTACTCTGCATTCATTAGCAGGGCATCAATACAAGCAGTGATTGTAAAATAATCATCTGCATTTAGGTCAGAAAAGGTTTCCTCGATGTACCTCCAGAGCCTAATACTCAGGTTAGATGGGAGAGCGTTTGTGTCTGCGCTCCCAAAGACGGACACTCTGCCTCTCCAGCTGCAAAGCACAGCCCTGGGAACCATGGCAGCACACAGTGCAGCAGCATACGGTCCCGGCCTGCTACCGGCGGCATGTAGGAGATGTATTCTAGATGGAAGGGGCACTCTGAGGAGAGGGATATTGGGTTCCATCTGTGTGCCCTCTTCCGATTCTTAGCCCCCGGTAAGCCGTCTATTAGAATGTACCTTGTCTGCTTCAGCGCAGCGTAGTGTGTTGACCGCCCTGTACCTTCCAGTGGAATGTGCTACTGGAAGGTTACATTGGCTATCTATGCTATGTGTTAACAATGTCTATATTGTTATTTTTGTATTAGAATTGAGCTTCACAAGGCCGGTGTCTACCCCAGCTGACCGAATGAGAAACATTAGGCGGCGTTCTCGAAGAAACAGGGAGGATATGTTTAACGACCTGCTGAAAGCAACACAAGAATCCGCAAGGGAGAATAGAGCCTGGAGAGAGGAATCCCAGCAGAGGAGGCAGAAACACAGGGACGAACTGATAAGCGTCATGAAGGAGCAAACAGAACTGCTAAAGAACATGATAGCTTTGCAGTCCCAGGCGATAAATGTCCGGGCTCCACTCCAGACAGTTCAGCCGTGTATGCCTCCCACACACCGCAGTCCCTCAAAGCATTTCTTTGAAGGCCACCCTCCACCCCGGTACAGGACAACATCCAGCCCCCCCCCCCCAAGCTACTTTTACGAGACCCGGAGCTACACCAACCTGTAACCCCACCCCCATCATTCAGGTTTCAATAAAAACAGTAACAAATACTTTGAAGAATGCATTTATTTATACACATTATTGAAATGATCCTAAGGTGCACCTCATGCGTCATGGAACTGAACTAGGGAAGGGCATCATTGAAATGCTCCCTGAGTGCCTCCCTTATGCGAGCAGCTTCTCCTTGTGCCACCCTAATACTCCTAGTGGCTGGCTGCTCGAATGCTTCCTCGAGGCGCTGTGCCTCCGTAGCCCACGTAGGGGAAAACTTTTCTCCCCTACTTTCACAAATGTTATGGAGGACACAACATGACGCAATCACGGCAGGGATCTGGTCCTCCGCCAAGTCCAGCCTCCCATACAAACAGCGCCAGCGCCCTTTTAAACGGCCGAAGGCACACTCCACAGTCATTCTGCAGCGGCTCAATCGGTAATTGAACCGCTCCTTGCTGCGATCAAGGTTCCCAGTGTAGGGTTTCATGAGCCATGGCATCAGTGGGTATGCTGGGTCTCCGAGGATGACTATGGGCATCTCCACCTCCCCCACTGTTATTTTTTGATCAGGGAAAAAGGTGCCCCCTTGCAGCTTCCGGTACAGACCAGTGTTCCTGAAAATGCGGGCATCATGCACCTTTCCCGACCACCCAGCATTGATGTCCGTGAAACGACCCTTGTGATCCACGAGTGCTTGCAGCACCATGGAGAAGTAGCCCTTCCTGTTTATGTACTCCGTCGTGAGATGGTCTGGAGCCAAAATAGGGATGTGTGTGCCATCTATGGCTCCCCCGCAGTTAGGGAATCCCATGGCAGCAAAGCCGTCCACAATCTCTCGAACATTGCCCAATGTCACTGTCCTCCGTAGCAGGATGCGATTGATGGCTTGGCACACTTGTGAGAGGGCTAATCCGACGGTGGTCCTCCCGACTCCAAACTGGTTTGCAACGGACCGATAGCAGTCGGGAGTCGCCATCTTCCATACAGCAATCGCAACACGCTTCTCCACAGTTAGGGCTGACCTCATGTTGGTGTCTTTCCGTCGCAGGGCAGGGGCCAACTCTGAGCACAGTTCCAGAAAGGTTGCTTTCCGCATTCGAAAGTTCTGTACCCACTGCTCGTCATCCCACAGCTGCATAACAATGCGATCCCACCACTCGGTGCTCGTCTCTCGCGACCAGAAACGGCGTTGCACCGTGTGCAGATGATCGGTGAAGGAGCTGAGCAACGCGGTGCTGTTGCTCTGCATGGCATCGATCAGCCCCTGCTCCTCGGTGTCCTCATCTGACTCGGAGCTCATTGCGTACTGAGCAACAAGCCGAGATGTATTCAGAATGTTGAAGGCGACAATGGAGATCATAGCAGGATCCATGCTGTCGCTGTAGCGATTGATTGCAAGTGGTGCGTTGCGTCACTGCAATGTTGAAAATAGGCGCGAGTTGCTATTGGCAACGAGGAAGACGCTAGGGGAACACAAAGCACCATGGGAAACTGAGAGTTTACCCATGGCGCTTTGCGTTCCTTTCCTTCATCCCATGATTCATAGCGCCGATTCAGGGAAAATGGAACGATGGGATAGGTGCCCAGAAGTCATTGCGCTCAACCGCGATAATGCGTGTAATTTTGTTGCGTTGCAGGGAGCAACGTGTGTACGCGTTGTCCCGCAATAAAGGTCACGTGAGTTTTGTAGCGCGATTGCCTTGTTGCGCTTTAATCTGATCGTGTGTACATAGCCTCAGTCTATAGCAAATACCAGAGATGGTTGGAAAATGGTAGGCATTTTCCACAAAACACTTAGAATGAAATGAAACTTCCTGTGGAATGGAAAACATTACTCTTTTGCTGATCAATATGATAGTCTCCTTTACAGGGCAATTATTATTATAAACAAGGGCTTACATGGGGTGGATTGTTCCACAGGTGGCGGCAGCACATACTGAAGCCAGCAGCAACCAGATTGATTGGTTGGTATTTGATTTGTTAGATAGAAGCTGAGGTTGGAGGACCCCGTCTTCATCGTTGTCGTTAACCCAGGTGGCCCGAAAATGCCCCATTATGCCTTAACACGCTGATAACATTTTCTGAGTTCCTATATACCGATGCCTTTTTATACCCAGGAAGGAGTAATTTTTGACTTGGTTTTGCAAGAGCCAGGCAATTCCGATGAGCAGCCTGCGTTAATTTGCATGTTGCTAATTAATTTAGCTGATTGTTATAATAAAATGTAAGCTTAGCTTTCATCACAAGTTGATTAGCTGTGTATCATCATTCTTGCATGTTCTCAGGGTTAGTATTATTTCAACACAACATGTTCGTAGCATTTTTTAGTTTTGTCTGATAGGGCTGACCCTCTCCGTCCTGAAGAAGACGTTGTCTTTGTCTTGAAAAGTGATCTCTGAAAGAGTGATGGTTACAAAGAAGGTGTAATGACAGAGCTTGCGAAGTTAGTTCCAACAGCCGTATGTGCAGTGTGGCAGCACAATCTCATTTTGTAGGTTGAATCTGGACTGTTCAGCTCCTGACTCCACCTCTCAACACTTGTTCTGTTTGGACAATGGAACCTCACTGAACTGACGCCTCTTGTCTCGGAAACAAATGTCTTAACTGTACTGCTGTACACCGCTGAGATTGGAAGCCGGTTGTGCTGAGGCTGGGAGGGAAAACAGAGACACAGAGACTTGCTCAAGATTGCACACTGTGAATGGCACAGCTGAGCACAGAAGCCAGGTGTCACATTCCTGGGTGCAATCCAGACCAGTGAGAGGTTATCACTGCCTGCCCTGTAATTCCAGACACCTTATCCTCTGCTGCTGTGGTTCACAGCCTGGACACCAGCAATGCACAGACAAGCCGGTACATGGAGTGTCTGAGTGGTAAGCAGCTGTGGCTCGCCACTCAGATGCCAACAGCCTGCTTGTTACCTCCCAGGCATTCCCTGTTACCTACCAGCTATGTTTACTGCTACGCAGGGGACTCCAACACATTCCCAGTCTTGAATTTTCCCAACACTATATGCTCTGCAACATCCAGCCCTTTCCTGAAAAATAATGTCTGTTTGCTCCTTTAAAGAGACAGTACCCAACAGCTTGCCACATTAAGTGGAGCTAACAGTTGCTTCTTTTCCCTGTGTTAGTAAAATGCCCAGCTGTGATTTTGACTGAGGCCTTTGAGGTCAATCATATTTTTACTAGCTGTAAGTATGTGTATTCTTATTACACAGAAACATGCCTGGATTATCCCAGAGCTTACTCAATAAGCTCTCTGTGTCATTTGAATAATTAAGCTTGCACTAGCGGGTCACACCTGGTGGTGGTTTTTTCTATTGCAAAACAAACAAGGAGTCTTGTGGCACTTTTAAAGACTAACGATTGTATTTATTGTGAGACCTTTCGTGGGAGAAAATCCCACGTCGTCAGACACTTGAAGATGGGGGACTTACAGAATGGGAGGAAAATAAATGCAGGGAAGTGTATGACATAGGATCAGGTCAGGCGTGTATTACGGTAGCTCTTAAGAATCTTTATCCAGAATCACTACTCATTGTATTAGGTGCTGTAAGAAGAAAGTCTGTGCTCACAATCGACATGCCGGAGAGCATGTAACAGGCGGATAAAACAGACAAGCAGGATGGGGTGGATTGGGAAGAGGAGTAAATGATCAAACAAACAGAGGGTAGCAGCAAATCTAAGTGGCAGCTCATCATTTGCCTACTCAAAGCCCGGTGGGAGTGATTTGTAAACATCCCAGTAGAGGTAGGCTGTGAAGAGGGACGTAAACGTAAAACAGTGAAAGATGAAGCCAGCGTCTTTAGGAAAGAGATCGCGGTGAATAATCAGACATTAGGCTGCTCATTGGTAATTCAGAGGAATATTACCCAACTGTCTGGTAGGCTGGAGTTCAGGACAGAGCCATTTTGGTTGTTACAGGCCCCAGGCTGAAAGTGGCTGAACGGATCATTAGCACATAAATAACACACTGTGTTTGTTAATGCACAATGTAAAGGTTTTTTTTTTTGTTTATGCTTAGGGCTGAATTGTTAGCAATATGTTGTTTTATAGTAAGAGCAGCAGCAGCTGCTTTATGGAGACTTGTAGAGATGTGTGCAGAGAGCTGCATGTGTGGGGAGAGGAAAGAAGACTTGTGATGTATCCCATCAGGGACCGGTCACAACACATCTGGGGAGAATGGGGTCTGCCTTTAGGTTAGTGAAAGTGGCTCATGGAACCCCCCTTCTTCTTGCACCAACCAAGCATAAAGGAGAATGTTCGCTGAGCCCTGTAATAGGGTGGCTTTCCTGCTATTGTAGAATACGCTCTGAGTCCCATGAAGAATTTAAGCTAAGTCCTCTAGAATTCCTTTTGAGGGAGGGTGGGCGTCCCATTTGCAGCATACTTTACTTTACATGCCCTCCTCCAGTACTGCTGGACTGGGGCCTTGAAGGTACAGCGTAGCACCTTAGTCCAGAGTTAAGGTTTAAGCTAACTTCCCACTATAAACCAGTGCCCTTTTTGTGATGGTATGCAAGGGTTTGGAGTACCGGCACCTTTTTTGCTGGCCCTGCTGCCCAGCTGGGTGGGCAGGATCAGCAGGGGAATGGAGCATGCCGCTGGAAGAAGAGGGGTGTTGCAGGAAAGAGAGGAACAAGGGAGGCATTTTTCAAATTTACTATCAAGATCTGAGTATCAGCACTTTTTTTTCTTAACCAAAAAAAGCACTGTTGTTAACCAAAGGTGTAGTCCTCCATCCCCACGAAGAAACTAATCCCATTGAAATTTCACATATCACTGGTGCTCCCAGGGTAGAATTTTTCTGGGAAATCTGGAAAAAAAAAATCACAAATGGAAGTTGAAAGTTGTGGTGTTTGCAGACCTTTCGTTGTTGTTGGTTTTCCCCCCAAACTTCATTTTGTTCATCTCCAAAATTATTTGGGCTACAAATTCCACATGGATGTAGTTTCATTGGCCTTACTGAGGAGAGGAAACTTCTAGGAGAATTTCTGGGGGAATGGAGGGATGGGTGGTGGGTGAGACAGCCAGGAAATTACAAAGATGCATGCAAAAATAATTTGTGATAGTAATGCAAATGAGACATCATAGTGTCAGTGCAGTCTGGCCCTCCATCTCTTATGGTATCGCTTTTACCGACGTGACATCATCTTGGACTTTGAACTTCCGTTCCGTTCTCCTCTCGCGTGTTCTATGTCTTGCTCATGCAATGGTTGTCACCGTTGCCAATACAGATCAGTGCCTTAAGTCCACCTCTGTTGAAATGCTATTCCATGTTTTCGTTGCCTCTGGTCAACTTGCCTTCTGCTGCGCCTTCTTCACAGCTTTCCCATCCCTCAGCCGGGGCAGAATGCTCACTTGACTTGGGAAGATTTGCTGCCACCTCACTCTACAGATTCTTCACTGATGTCAGATCTAACCTGACCTGGCCTCGCTCCACCTTAACTCTGTGCACTTCTCTTCCTTCACCAATGTTTGTGCTTCTCTCTTCTGGGACAACGTCTTTGCATCTAAATGTCTCCTTGGCATGACCTCTGATTCCAAATTTTGTCTGAAAACTGTTTTTGTTGCCTATTTATTTATATCTCCTTTTTGGTTTTTTGTAACTTTTATTTAGCTATGGAAGGAGTTTTAGGTAACATTTATATGAAAGGCTTTGTTTGATATGTCTATAAAAATACAACTCCCTCTTTTAGGATTTGTATTCTTTGTTCCACAGTATCCAGATTGAAGTGAAGAATCTAAACATCAAAATGAGCTGTAGCCAGACAGTGCCTGAGGGGAAGAATAGAGACAGTAGCATAAAGGAGAAAATGTGGAGTTTTTAATGACAGTAAAACTTTATTCTCATGAATATACTTATTCCTCCTCCAGCTTTGTCCAATTTAATAAAAGCTTGGAGAACTTTAAATCCCATATGCCTCCTGATTTTTAATGAAAACGCATTGATGAGATTAGATGTTGAGTTGTAATATCTTTTTTTAAATGAATAGATTTCTATGTATTAGGAACCACTCCTGCATAAAAACACCTATGAAATATAGTTTTCTTTATCCCTATTTTATTTACTACTTGTTTTAGCAGTCACTAAATCTGATATCCACTGGGGACCTTTGTTTACACTGGAGTACTATCTAGTGGTTAGAAAAAAAAGTTAGGGGGTTAGGATTCCTGGTTTTTGCTTCTGATTCTGCCACTGACTTACTGTGTGCTCATAGGAAAAGTCACCTTTCTGTTCCTCAGTTTAATCCCCTGTAAGGTAGGGATATTTACCACTACAAGAGGAATTGTGAGGCTAAGTTCACTAAAATTTGTGAAGCACTTTGAGAATGCGAAGTGTGAGAGTACAAATTTACTAGCAGTTCCTTTAGAACTCCTTATTGTACACAGAGCAAAGGAGGATCAGATTCAGAGACATGTTTCAAATAGTTGTACAGATGTGACTAGAAATGTGTCAGAATTCTCTTTCTCTTACAGTAAAGATTTCCCTCTTCTAAATAGAGAATGATCCAGATTCATTTTGCTGACAGGTATCTTCCAATAAAACATGGAATCAGTGATTCTGTGTGGGAACTATAATAAAATGATGTAGCACTCGCAGGCCCAGATTTTCATATGTGCACTTCTAACCCAGCGTACAGGTTTTGCACATGTGGAAACTGACTTGTACAAGTGAACTGGGGTCGCATTTGTTGTCAGGCATGTCGTAAAGTGCACCTCTGAAAGTCCGTCCCATATAGTTTCATCATTTTATTGCCCTGTTCTGCTAGGGCTCGTGCAGCTCTAACGTATCGAAGGCATCTAGGTTGCGTCTACACTGGTAAATTAAGCCGACTTAAGCTTGCTTAAGTCGACTTAATTTACCCTGCGTCTACACTACACTTTGCTTAAGTTGACTTAAGCAGCTTGCTTAAGTCAACTTAAGGAAAATAAAGTCGACTTAATGAAAATTAAGTCGACTTTATTAAACCTGCTTTTTACTCGACCTAAGGCTTAATTTGACTTTTTAAAGTTGAATTAAGCCAGTGTAGACATGGGGTAGCCCTAATTTGACTTAGGGCTACCCCAGGACTACACCAATGCACTCCCTGCTGGGGGGGGCACAAGGGAGAGCCTGGCGTGCCCCCCAAAGCGCAGGGCAGAGCCTGTGTGATGCTGTCTGGATTTAGGGAAGCATTTATTATATTATTTTCTATTCATATATCCTAAATGCTCTATAATCCATGGGAGCTATGTCATGTTTGGTATCAATAGAAAGGTAGTAATTTGCTGGGAATGATTATATAATTTATGTCTAGGAATTCTATTTGGATTAGAAGTTAGTTTAGATAGGAATTTTGTCAAACCATTGACACACCCGCCCCTCTCAGACATTTCCATAAAATCACACAAGTTAAAGTATAGATAGAACACAAAATTCCTATCTAAACTAACTTCTAATCCAAATAGAATTCCTAGACATAAACTATATAATCATTCCCAGCAAATTACTACCTTTCTATTGATACCAAACATGACATAGCTCCTATGGATTATAGAGCATTTAGGAAATGCTTCCCCAAATCCAGACAGCATCACACCCTGCCCACATGCCCTGCCAGGATCCCTGTCCTCCTTTACCCCATTGCATACAGGGGGTGCCCCCCCTGCAACTGTAGACCTGCCCAAGGTCCCCCTAGAAGTCGACCTAGAGCGTCCAGTGTGGATGCTCTAGGTCGACTTTGTAAGTTCCCCTTTAAGTCGACTTTAATTTTAAGTATAGACACACTAAGTCGACTTAAAAGTGCAAGTGTAGACATAGCTGTAGAGTGTGAAGCTGGGTTTTTCTTGCCAATGCTCCTGCAGTTTGAGCAATTTATATGTATTTCTTTATTCTACTCTTGTTTATAGCTATTTAAAATATCTTTATACAGGATGCAAATATCCAACAGATTCTAATGTCATATGAACTCCCCCAATCCCAGCAAGGTCATGTTTTATGCAAGCATTCAAACTCTTTAGAAGAGTTGAATTTGGAACCACCTTCTGTTGGAGGATGGAAACTATTGCTCTTATGGAAAGGTTAATTTAGAAAGGTAGCATTTGGGACAGGCTACTCTTCAGGGAAGGAGAACCGAGCAAGAGCTTGTGCTCCTGACCTGGTGGGCTTCACAGTTCAGCTCCAGCTCTGAAGTTCAGAGGTGAACTCCTAGCCTCATTGAGGCCAATGGAGTTTTGCCATTAACCTTGGCAGGATTTCATCTAAACATTCAGTCCAGATTTTTGATTCAGCTCTTTAAAGAGATGAGCTCAGGCTGTCAAATTTGGTATTGGCATAAGACACATATAAACGAGAGAGTTTTGCCCCACGGTTTTGGTTTAGATCCTTCTTTTAATACTTCTAACTTGGTGTTTTCTTGTTGGAATTTGCTGTAACATGCATTTCTGCACTGACTTTTGGGGTAGAGTTCTGTGGAAGAGGTGAGAACTTGTTCTCATATACTTTTAAAGTCTTGCTGCAGTTTTTCTTTCTTGTGCTCCAAATTCGGTGATGATCTGTTGCACTAAATCTAATAACAGCTTATCCAGAAATACAGATTGGCTCCATGTCACCTCCCTTAGTCAGGTGGGTGCTCAGTCTCAATCAGTGGGACTACTGAAGTACAGGACTACTGACCATGAGTAAGGGTGGCAGGATTGTGCCTCTTCACTTGCTTTGTACCACCTTGTATCTTTGAATGAAGAGCTGCTCAGATTCAGCTCGAGGTTTTATTGGAGATACAGTATATGTCCCTAAGTGAAATACTGTATCATTAAAGCTCAAGGCTAAGAACAGGGCCACACTTTTGCTGGCTGAAAATGCCCATTACCAGTTTCCATGTTCTGAATGTGATTTGTCTGGCAGCCTCCTGAGAAGTTTTTATATTCAGTCCTAACAAGTATCAATAAAGTGGCATAGCTCATTAAGCCAGAGGCAAATGTAAATGATAAAAAGCTGCTGTGTGAAATCACATTACATACATCCTGGTATATGATATAAACCAAATTTCGTAGCTGCTTAAACTTAACACTGCCTTTATTTCTCTAATTTCCCAGTAATTTAAATCTCCATCCCTAAAGTTTTTCTTTAAATGAGGCAGGAAAATAATAAAACATAAATTGTGCCTCTTGTGCATTTTGATACAAATATTATCAGTATAAAAATAAGACATGAATAGCTTCTTCAGAATAGATATTGATCTTTAAATATTCTATCGTTTAGAAAGCAGGCCTCCTTTCATGTCCACCTAGTTTAGCATCTATAGCTGCATTGTGTGTATTCTGCTTTGTAGGCACAAATCAGGTGGCTAGATAAGCAGTTACATAGATTAACAGACTTGCAGATCAATGTGCAAGCACAAAATTTGAAGCCAGAAAGTGCATCTACAGAAAAGGAGGCTGGGCTTCAGGGTGTTTAGAGTTATACCCTTCAAATATGACTGCAAGTGCTGGGACAAAATCTATCCACGCTAGTAGTTTTTCTCATCCATTGCCTTCAACAGGAAAAGAATGAATCTGGCCTTTAGTCTATTTCAATTTAGCTGACAGAGACAACCAGGAAGAGTGTGTTCTCTAACAGGTGCATTAGAGATGTCTGTCACTGTACAGACAAGCAAGGTCCTGGCCACACCACCAGCTACTAATCTATTATCATGGCCTTGGCTATAAAAAGAGCCTTGATTATTCCTCTGGGGTAGGCTAGACAGCTGGATACTGTTTGCTGCTGTGAGATGCGCGTTAGGGACTTCTCTTTAAATGTACCCGCTGTGGACAGGGTTTCCGCAAGTTTCATCTGTTCCAGTTCCCTGATTAGTTTGGTGATGGATGGGTGGGGGGATAAATGCAGCACTACAGCATGTGATCTCACTGTTCAGACAGGCCGGTCCCCAAATCTGGGACCACGAGCCCATCCCAACTATCTTAAAAGCAGCTGCAGTAAATATTCTGAGTGGATTGCAGCTGGGCAACTTCAGCCCTCTGGAATTCGTGAAGGGTTACTGAAGACTTTTCTTCGCCAGGAGTCATCTTGCCTAATGCAGGAGAAGGGGAGTGTTAACTTGTTGCACTTCTACTATTTCAGAGTGAAAGGAAGAATGTGTGTTAGCCTCAGTAGATGCATCTAGCTTTCTTGGAGGCTGGAAGTGTTTGGGGGTTTTTTGGTTTATTTTTTACACTTTACCAAATGCTAACAGTTGGGGGCCATGTTTGTAGAAATGTGAGATGCAGACCTGAATGCAAAAACTATACATACTAACTATGCTTGCACATAAACATTGCATGTGCCACTAGTTAGGGCAAGATTGTGGTCTGACATGTCCACCATTGCAAGGAAGAAAGGGGGTGTAATTCTCCCTTCCCCTTACTTCTATATTCCAGCTACCTGGCTTATGGGTAGCAAGGTGGGGAGGAGAGTAACCTTTTTGAACTTTGAACCATTTCTGCTTCCAGAGCATGGCACTTCATTGTTTCTCATTAAACACATCTGAATTGCAGCTGGTACTAGATGTGTAGGCAGAGGTCTCCAAACAGCATGAAGGAAGCTGTTTTTAGGCAGTTTTATCCTGACCAGAAGTTAAAAGTACTCGCAATCCTGATACAAAAGCCTCTTTTTCTGAATTTCCAGTTAGATTTTGCAGGCTTCAGAAGGTCGGATAATCTGTAGAAACATCTGAACTTTATTCATCTTACCTGAGACTTTGGACACTTTCCCTAACTGGCTTTTGAAATTTGCACCAAGACCACATCAAGGTACTGTATAACCAGGAAAATCATCTACGCTTCTTAGCCTTGCCAAATGCCACAGAGTAAAGAAACCAATGCTTTTGGGTGATTCATTTCTGTCAAGATGAGAGGTGTTTCCATGTGTTCTCCAGTATTTATTGCATCTCCCTATTACAGTTCTCATTAGCTTGTATTTGGTGAGAATCATGAGCCAGTTTCAATGCAAAACTACTAATCTTAGGACATATGCAGTGCACAGAACAAGCTGGAGAAAACAAATATAATGTCTAACATTAATTAAAAATATTTGCAGGATTGCATTCCCCAACTGAAATTTTTAAACACAGCTTTGTCGTCATCTTTTAGAATTGTGTATGCATAAATGTAGATGGATTTGCAGTACGTAAAAGTGAGAAATGGAGATACTGTCTTGAACAACATGGAAAGGATTCCGATGCACTGCAGGTCTCTGGTCCCTTGTGCAAAGTCTATAGCTACCCCACTCTATTATTGTTCTAGTGTTTGGCCTTCTTTTCTGAAACAGATGCTGTCTGGTTGGATGAGATATGTGGGATAAATATCCACTCGTTACTAGGTTAATGCTTGTTTTCTTCATCTGTGAGAGTTTAGTTAATGAGAATAACAAACCAAGAAAGAACAAAAGTAAAGCCTCCCTAAGAGAAAGCTCAGTATGTCTCTTTTTCCTTGGATAACAGGCTGTGCAGTAGTTCTGAGAACAAAATGGCTCTGCTGTCCACAAATAGGGAGGGCTCTGAGAAATATGAAGGAGCAATCCACCATGAGAGAAGGCATGATAGTTTCAGAGCTTGTATGCACCAGTAAAGATAATCAAATTCATTTTACTTGTGTTTTACATTTGAAACCAAAGCTGGAGGGTTAGTAATTTCACTTAGTAATTTCAGGTTAAGTGGGCCTGCGATCTTCCAAGCTCTTGTCACAAGATTTCAGCCCAAGATGTCAAATCTTACTTTTCACTCTCCTGAATGAAAGGAATAGAACCAGATTGGCTGTTTACTCAGAACTTTTACCATCAAACACCAAAATTTTATGACACTAATAATTCTCACAAAATTTGGGGTATTTCTGAATGCCCACGGAACTTTGTGGGTGCAAATACTTGCATGAGACTGTTTAGTGGTTGGGTGCATTTTCCACCAGAAAAGTACCTGGATTTTAACATAATGTAAAGGACAATCATAGACTTGTGTTCTGTCTCTTTTGAGTGAGGTGCCCTCTCTATGCGTGCCAGGTAATCCAACTTTGCTTTTTGAATATTTCATGTACACACTTGTCAGTTTCTCTCCAGATAACCTGCCTCTCCTGGCCTTAAAATTTTCAGCAATGGTAGCCTTGAATAGTTCCACAAAATAAGAAGTCAGTGAGAGATGCTAAATGCTGCTTCAGTAGTCTCTATGGTTTCTTTTTGTCCTTAAATTTGCTCAGGGAAAGGATGTATCAGTTATTCGGTGGTTGGTCCAGTAGATGTTACTTATGAGATGTTTTCAAAAGCCACTTTCACAGAGGGGGTGCACTTCAGAGTATTTTTTTTTAATGCTTGTACCTTTCAAGTCATTAGATTTGGGTGCCTATTACACCCCCTGTGTTCGCCACAATTTGTGGGTTTTTTTTTTCCTCCTACCTTTTTAAAAATAGCCATCTCGGTGCTCTGCAGCATCACAGTGTGTTGCCGTGGAGATGGCTGTGATGTTGCCCATGGAGACTGTGATGTCACTGGCAGACTTGAAGCAGAGCAGAAACGCCGAGAGCACCGATTGTTGTTTTTTCGGTGTCCAGCCTCTCTGACTCCATTCTCACTGTTGGCTGTATTCCCCATGCTTTTCCATGCTGTACGCGGGACTGGAATTACTGCACAAGTCTCTTTCCCCAGGCAGTTTCTATCTTGGAGTATTTAAATATGTGTAAGATAAGCCCCAAATGTAAAAAGTCTACGGAGATGCACAAAACACGACTTCTACCAGCAACTGTTGCTGCCCAACACAACTTTGTAGATGAGGAAGTTTTCTTGTGTCACTTCCTTGTTAAGGTCAAATTTCCATTTCAGCATTGATTACCTTGGGCTAAGAGTAGACTTTCACTGCCAATTCATGCCACAGCCCAACAACAAAGTCAACTTTTGGCCCAAACCCCATTGGATCGCTTTGTAACGCTAGCCTGCCCCAACCCTGCAGCTACCCCTCTCCCCTCCCAAATGAGCCTTTCAGCATGACCTGAAGGGATTTGATGTTCGATGCATAGAGCTGGAATGTGTTTGGCAGCTGAGAACCCCTCACCTAGAATACCCCATCTTTCGGCATCCGTGCTTCTCAAAGAGGCACATCTGTTTAGTGCTTCAGTGCTTGGTTCCCTTTTAAAAATTTTGTTTGCCTGAAGTAACTGTTTCCGAGTGAATTGTTTGTTATCATTAGATCCATGTGTGGAAGGAATAGGTAGTGGCATTCTAGGAGAAAAGCAAGAGGGCTGGGATGGGGCGAGTGCACCAAAGATCATTGCCTTTCCTGGTCCTGCTGAGTTCTTGGTGGAAATGTAATATAATTCCAGGTTGTTAGAGAGCCTCATCTGTACTCTGGGTATCTTCATGAGACCTGGAATGCCTGGGAGTTGGCAGGAAGCCATGAGAACACAGAGCTAGTTAGGACAGTCTATATTTGGGTCCTATGGCCTGTTCTACAGGGGGGAGATGAGGAACAAACCTCATCCCCTGATGAAGTGACTGGAGAGAAATCTTAGTGGGGAAACCTTTTAGTCTTCTGTGGGTTTTTCTGCTGCATAGAATAATCCAACTCTTAGATGTATAGCTAGATGATACATTGGAGTTGCCATGGACAATGTCAGACTAATGTTCTCCGCCAAGCTAAAAGAAAATCTAGCTCCAATGTCTAACGCAGGCCCAGTATGACTATTGGTGAAATTTCTAATTATACAAAGATTTGTATGAATCTCCCACCCTGTACAAACAAATGACCGAGTTAGCAGTCTAGAAATACATTATAGTTCTTTCTGGCAATCTCACATTGAAAACACTGGCGCTCTGATGATAATTGGGTGTCCGCTGATTGCAGCTGAACTATGAATCAGCTACAGCCCATGTATAATACTGAACTGAACTGAAACATAATCAGAAAAGTACTTCACAATGTCCTGTGCTGCAGATTACAACCATTATGTGCAAGAGATGATGCCCATGGCCTCAGGCCTCTTAAAATTCCTTCTTTTTGAGGGGGGAAAAAATCAATACTTAGAGCAGCTGAATGGAACAGAATGCAAGAAATAATATTGATCTCTTTGGTGCCCCCATGCAGTCCTATTTCTGACATCCTGTTTGAGGGGAACTTTCTTTCATAGTCACGATGCCACACCAAGATAATCAGCACACAGCTTTGTTAGCAGGAGCGAAATGTGCCTTTTCAATCAGTTGTAGAAATGGTGTATAAACCTTAAGTGTGGATAATGGAAAATTGAACTTTTAGCTCTTCTCAATAAAGGACAGTGCCCGTGATAATATTGTTACATGGGTAAAATACTATGGCGATGGAGGCCATAGATGAGATCAGACACCACACTCCTGACCACTAGTAACTTAATGATATCCTGGTGTGAGTTAGTACTGGCATTCAAACCAAATTCCTTTCTTCTTGGCTAAAAGCTTGATCCTGAGCATGTAATTCAGAGCAATGAATGTTGCACTCTCAGCAAGTTTCAGATCTAGAATTCCTCCAGCAGTTCTAAATGATCCTGCTACTCCTCACTTCCCAGACAAAGCTGTTATATGGTGATAGCGCTGAACAGTCGCCTCGTTCCCCTTCGTTATTTTATCATTCTTCTTAGATACTGAATTTTGCCCAGGTTATCGCAGCTGAATAGACAGCACTCGGGTGACAGATGAATTTTTCTATTGACTCACCTCCTGTCTCTTGGGGAAATGGATTACCTGTGCTGATGGGAGATGCCTGGATGTCAGCATACGTAGTGTCTACACTGAAACACTCCAGGGGGTGTAGCTGCCACATTGCAGGTGTGCCTTTGTAGTGTTTTAAGTGGGGACATGCTGACTGTTAGTGAGGGCAGCACAGAGGCTGAATGAGATGATCCTGAACAGCGACCGAGTATGGAGAGGTACAGTCACTCTAGCATTGGTCAGAAAAATGCCCTATCCTCCACCTCCTCCCCCCACAACCCACTGAATATAGTATATTTTGGCTATTTTTTTCTGGCTTCAGTGTTCAATCCCCACCCCCACCCCGAAAATCATGGCAGCCAGACACTTTCAGGAAACATTTATTTAATAGAAACTCAGTTTCCATCAAAGGTTTTTGGTGGAAAATTTTCAGCCAGCCCCAATGTCACTTTACCTCTCTCTGGGTGTGTCTACTCTTACAAATTAAGTCGACTTCAGGAGGCTTAAGTCGACTTAATTTACTCCGCGTCTACACTGGGCTTTCCTTAATTCAACTTAAGCTGCTCCTTAAGTCGAATTAAGGAAAAGTTGGTTTGAAATAATAACACCTCGTTTTAATTCGAACTAGCACTTAAGTCGACTTTATTAAGTCGACTTAAGCCAGTGGAGACGCGGCGTAGTGCCTAGGTGGAACTTTTTAAATCGACTTAAAACGTTAAGTCGACTTAATAAGGCCAAAAAGGGGCTATGTCTACACTTGAAAAGTTGTCGACTTTTGTTAAGTTGACTTAATAAGGTCCACTTTAAGTCGATTTAAAGTCAACCTTATTAAGTCGACTTCATAGAGTCGACCTAACTTTTCAAGTATAGACATAGCCTCTGAGCCTAGGCTGGCTAGAATGGAAAACTGGGCCTTTTCAGGCAAAGATAGAGGCAGTAAACGTGCCTGCTGCACTTTGGATGCTGGATATAAGTAGCAATAAAGATACAATACCCATGTAATTAAGAAAAGCCTTGTTATTAACCCTTTGCCCACAACTTGTGTCAATCTACAGTTAAATACAGCAATTAAAAAAAAGTAAGAGTACTAGATGGTGTGTGTTTTGTCAGAGGAATTCATTTAATTGGGTAAGCAGTTTGACACTGATTACCTGAAAATTGCACTTCAGATAGCCCTCAGGAAGGGACTCAATCTGGGTGGGGGGGGACTCCGTGAAATACTGTTCAGTGGATGATGATAGAATGACCTGGATAACATAAACCTGGGCAAGGAGAACAGCCAGGTTAATTTATTAAAACTAGCACTTTATAAGCCACGGATTTATTGATGAGCTCTACTCTGCTTGCTGAAGAGATTAGCTGCCTTAGCGACTTCTCAATTAGTTTTTCTCGACTTTACTGTCTTTTTTCAGAAAGGAAGGGAGCAGTGTTTTGACTTCAAGGCTTAGGGAAAACAAGGTGGTGGGGCGGAGCTAAAGTTGCTTCCTAGGGTGACACACAAGTTGAGTTTAATGTTTGGAATACATGGTTTACATTGCCTTGCATTCTCTGCCCTGTTTCAAAATGTAAAAGTATGATGCTGAAGAGTGTACATCAGTGTCCATGGATTTGTACCTCCTGACTGAAGAGGCCCGTTCAGCTCTTTCGCAGACTTCTAGTGTCAGGGCGGAAGTGGAAACTGACTGTTGCTCTTAGCAGCCTCTTTGGAACAAAGATTAGGTTTCCTTTTTTGGGTCGTCATACTGTGAAAATGACATTGGACCAAAGCTGGAGATCCTTGAGTTTTTTTACTCGGGTCTTACTCAGACAAACTTCCATTCAGTAAGTAAAGTTTAAATAAAGCATTGGGGACCTCTGGGTCTGGCCCACTGTGAGATTCCGTATTTACTCCCTCTCTCTGATATCCAGGTCCTGACCTTGAAACCTTACTTGAGGGGTAAAACTCAGTCTTGCTGGCCTTCCTGAACGGACCATGAAATCAAGCCCCAAATATGTTACAACTCAAATCATGGTGAAATCACAATTTTCACGGCTTGGTCGTGGCATAAATAGCAAATTTCACTCCTGTGTTACACATCTGCAAATTTGCCATGACCAGCCTGTGAAAAACGTGGGATTTCATTGCAGCATTTCACAGGCTAGGAACCTGGACCCAAAAGGGAGCTGCACGCTTGTGGGGGGTCATGATACAGCCACTCTCACTTCTCTGCTGCTGCCTTCAGAGTTGGGCCCCAGGCCAGCAGCTGCCACGCTCTGCTCTGCCCTCACAGCTGGGTGTCCAGAGACCAGATTTTGGGGGGGGGGGGGGGGGGGAGGGGCGATCAGATTTCATGGTCCATGATGCGATCTTCACAGCCCTTAATTTGGAAGACCCCTAGTTAAAAACCAGGACCTGAATTTTCTAACATTTTGGCATTTGTTCTGCCTCCTATATTCACTCCAGTATTAAAGACTCCGGCACTGAATTTAGATGTATGTTCTGACGGTGACTCATGAAAAGAAAATAATCCCCGCTCCCCTTTCTATTAGTCTTGTTGGCTTAGCAGTGTTGAGAGAAGTCAAAGCTGGTTTTGTTAGTAAAATAAATAGATGTGGATGGAAGAGCTAGACGATGCTGACTAAGAATGTGCCACTTTAATGATGTCAATTTTCTGACCACGAGCACAATTTAAAGAAGATCTTGATGGCAGCCGTGAGTGACTGGGTGCGATGCGTTTGCAAGGGGCTTTCCACAGCTCATTGGCGACACACTGTACTAGCTCTCTGGTTTTTCCATTGTTTCACCTAACAAACATGAAAGGGAAATAGCAGTCCTCCAAAAACTGCTTGTTATCTTAACTGGCTTGATGACAAATTGCAGCCTACATAAAACCCTTGTTTCCTATGATGGCAGTGATGGAGACTTTAGAAATGAGGATAATAAATGACAGTGTTTACTGAATGATTAAAAGGGATGTGTCCGTTCATGAACAGATTCAACTTTAGTCCTGTGGATGTAGGTTTGAACTATCTAAGGAAACATATTTGTATTTGAATACAATGCTATAGTTTCAACACCCCCCTCCCCCAAATTAGTAGCTTTCCTTCTTCTCCAAATGTTTCCAGTGTTGCCTGTTTGAGTGTTTGGCCATCTATATCTCTGAACGTACACTCGGCTTCTAGCTAGGTGCTTTCTCGGTGCATCCAGAGCTATAAATCACCCTTCGGCTTTAGGAGAGGATAGTTTGTTGGTGCTACACTGTGTGTTAGTCTGCCAAACAAACTAGGTAGGATTCTGCCAGTCCTAATGGGGGCTTGCAGGTTAGCCCTTGGAGTGCTTCATTGCCTGAGCTCTCCCGAAACGTCTCCCTGGCACATCCAGTCCTGGCACTGCAGCTGAGGATGTACACCTCGCCTTAACACCACAACACTGGGATGAATTGATAATAAAACAAGAAGGAATAGCAAGGAGAGGTACTAGAAACAGAAAATGGTTACAGATAAAACAAAAATCTCTTCTTGATTTCTAGTAATTAAAAGGTAACTCAGCAACTTACAATCCTTGTCTAAATCAGTTTTCTCCACTACATCCACTTCTTTAGTGTCCCCAACCTCACATAGTTGGTGGCTCACTGTTCGGGGAAGCCTCTGTGTTTCCTCTTATATTCCCCAAAGGTGATTGTCTTTGTCTCAAGATTCAGGAATACCCGCTGCATTCACACTGCCATGCACCCTCTGGCATGCTGTTTCCTCATCCTCCTGATAACTCCTGTTTTACCTCTGATGTGAATAAACTGCCCATCGTCTCTGGCATCTGCATGTTCAGTTTACATCAGAGACGCTGGCAAATCAACATTCCTTTGTCCAGGACAAATTTATTTATCAGCTGTGCCCCCAAAACATGTATTTCCAGCACACATTCCTAACTCTTTACACACAACCAGTATATATATTACCCATTGCTATTAACGATTAGTGTGGCACTAGGTTTCCTTTGATACTTCACCTGCTGCTCTTTACAGATAAATACCATGACAGCGATGTGTCAGGTGTTGTGAAAGTCGCAGGCCTTAAAGGAGTTACAAAACTGGGGCCCCTGCCACTTACACTGGAGGGCCCATAGGGTCACACTAGGTTAACTGTAGACATTAATATTTTATTACTTAACATCCAGCTATTTCTGGGATTTTGAGCACAGCTTGATTCTCCCTTTTCCCCTCCCATTATCGGATTCTGACAGATGCACCAAGTTGCACCTGCTTTCACGTGCGGATGCGGAATTCCAAATGGGTCCGTATCTGCCTTGTGCTGAACCTCAGCAAGTAGTTCAATAAACCTGAATTAAGATTTGAATGGGAAAGAGAAAATGACACCATTCAGCGTTCTCTTCTGCTACACGTGCATTCGTGCATGCAGCTATTGTGATTGTACATATTACAAACTGGACCATTACCTGTGCATTTAGCTAATTCTTTGACATTCTGACCTGCGGTATATGGACCAGATTGGTTTGTGGAGCCACGGTACGTGTGCATTCAGATCAGATGCACATTTGCATGAGCTGATTAATGCATGTAATTGAGCCCACTGTGTAGCAAATCAAGGTGGGTCATTTTGCTTTCAGAAGGACCTCTAGCGGATCATTTAATACATGTTCTGGCAGGGTTAATTTTTGTTATCTTTAAAGTTCAAAGTATCCTGAGAGAGGGATACCCAGCCACAGGGCTGGTCTGTGTGGGAAAGTTTTCAAAGTTATATCGAGGGATTAAGCTGCTATAATTGTACTCTTATAACTTCTGTACAGACACTTTTATTCTCTTTTCTCACCTTATCTTAAAACCAAGTGACAGGAGTTACACCAAGAAAAGCCATTCTTTTATCCTGGAATGAATACCCACTTGGAGAGCAGGAATGAACACTTATCTTGGTATAACTGTATCTGTTTGTTTAAATCCACACCTTAGGTTTTACTGATATACCTTTTCTGTGACGGACCCTTTAAGTTTCCAGTCATGGAGTTCCCTAACTGACACTGTCAGTCCGTTTCATCACCCTAACTCTAAAAACATCCTTTTCTAATCATTAAAACACTCCTCTGTGGCTGCATCCTGAATCCATTTACTCTTCTGTTTTCATTATTATTTTAATTTTTGGTTTAGTTATTAACATTCATTGATTGGCACCCATTTTCCTTGAAATGACCCTTAGGCAGTTATGTTTCCATGCTATCATCTTCTCTCAATCACGTTAGTCTTTTATAGATAAATTTACACTATTCAGTACTTTCCGAATCCCCATGAGATCGTCGGCTCATGATTTTTATTTGTGAATTGGAAAGTGCGTATATTCTCACTTGTTCTCACAGCGTTTGCATACAGTGTGTCATCATCTCTAATAAAAATGATTTAGCATGCCCTTTGCAGTGTGAAAGATATAACCTCACCCACACTGTCTCTTTAGTATGCGGTGTGACTTTACTGATTAGTCCCGCAACTAGTCTTAATATGTTTTAATGTTCATTTGCTTTAGCCGCGTCTGTTTGTATTAAGAATTTTTTGTTGTAATGCCAGAAAACAAAATGTAACTGCTTGTCTCTTCAAAGCATCATAAGATATTAAACAGAGTCAAGAAAACTAGCATGATGAGAGGAGGACAACAGCCAGAAGGCCTGGATATAAACTCTAGCTGGCTCATTTATTTCTTTTTCATCAAAATAATGGAGTATTTTTCGCTGTTCTGTAATCACAGCAGTACTAAAGGATTAGTGTATGGAACAACAAATCCAAACTCTATGGAGAGAACATATTTAAAGCAATTGGGCCACATTGTGCTCTTAGTTACACCAGGATAAACCTGGTGGGACATAAAAACTTTGATAGTCTTACACTGCACTTATGTTCATGTGAAGAATCTCCGACCTTTTTTGGAGGGTGACTGCAGACTCCAGATGAATTGTTTACATTTCCCAACCCTTTTCATTTACTCTGAAGAGTGAAAAATGTACCAATAATAATTATAATTTTTTTCTTATTGTTCTTTACTCAGAATTTACATTTGGTTCTCACCCCTGGGGCTACAATAAGGCCCCCAGGTTTTTTTTACTGACTACATTCAGGCATAATCCCATTCACTTCTATGGGAGTTCAACTTGAGTAAAGCCTGAAAGTGTTCACAGTTCGATTCAGTGGAAGTTTGCCTGAATAAAAGCGAAGGGAAGCTTTCAGGATTTGGCCCTAAAGCCAACCTACATTATTACACCGAAGTCTGAAAGCTCACAGCATCCATCACTCATCTATTCACTGGTCCTAAGCAGCCAGCAAATGGACCCAGGTGCTTAGCGAACAATGCTATGTAGTTAGGGAAGCATCATTCCATTTTACCATGAAAAATTAGATTTTAAAGGACATGCTAATGCAGCCTGAAATCACATTTGCATTGCAAACAATGCAATTTGTTCTGCTTTTGTACCGAATTAATTTGAGCTCCGTTTGTTGTTTGTTCCAATCGTGCAATGGAATAATGACTCTCCTTTGGGAACCCGGCATTGTGAAGAACTTATCCATAAACAAGGCAGGGTAAATTAAAACTTTGCTAGGCAGACTCTTTGCCTATTCTGTTTTCTGGCATTTAGTTTATCAGCTGCCGTCAAAACTCTGATTCTGATGGGGAGTTCCATTCTCTGCTGAAACAAACGAGAAATGTAGTTCCTTTCTTTAGTTGAAACAAGGATTTGAGTTATAGCTAAACTGGGTGATTGGCTAGGGATTAAGCTGCAGCACAAAGTGTTCCTGTTAGCTCTTTAGCTTACAGTAAACAGAATACAGAGAACTACATGCATTATTTGATAAGTGATTAAATATCTAATATTGTAGCAAGCCAGAGAGGAGAAGAACGCAATATAGCCAGTAGTCCCTTCCTTTACTGCATGATTGGTTAGTCTACTTGAGCAAGGATGTAGGGCGACTCTGGATATGATGGTAGTAGGCAGCCTAGGTTATGTTTAGTTAGAGAGTATAGAGAGAAGCAGAGATTCTGTGTCCATCAAGTTCATTGCAACACAGTCTATCTGGTAGCAGTCTACCATCTCCGTTCTTGTAACACATAGCATTTTACAGCCTACAGTTTGCGTTTTAATTTAATCAAGCACATTTAGTTGAGGCAAGAGATGCTGTGAGCTGGCAAACTTGAATGAATTTGCGCACACATCTGCAGGGGGGAAATGCCCCAGTTGTCTATTCTGCTTCTAGTTCAAGTGTCTGAATCCTTTTTCCTCCGAGTGAGGGACTCTGGGACTGCTACTCAACCTTGGGTCTTATCTACACTGAAAATGCTGCGTTGTTCCCCTGGATTGACGCAGTGGAGGCAACTGAGCGGCTAGCGTAGACCCGCTCAATCGATCCTGGTCGACTCAGTAACTCCACCCCTCCAAGTGGAGTAACGCTGCGTCGAAGGGAGAGCCCTTCAAGTTGACACAGCTGAGTAAAGACACCGCAGTAAGTGAGAGTAACTGCGTGGACGGGAGGCACACAATCTGCATGCTGTCGAATGTGTATCTCCCATCGACTTAGCCCCGCCGTGTAGACTAGGCCTTGGATGCAGGTGCTTCCAGCTGAGGAGAGACTGGGATGTTATTTCCACATGCACAGCACATAAAAAAGAAGTCGTTTACTTTATTTCTACCTGCTTGTTTGATTTGTGGATTCACACAGTTGAGGCTGTCCTGGGAATTGTGCAGGTTGTGATGTTCTCAACTGTGGTCGCTGGCTAATGCCACGATCCTCAATAGACTCTGCCCATCTCTGATTGTGATGTATACATCAGGGCTGTTTTCTACACCATTCCATATGAAACCAGGCCATTATTTGACACCAGACAAAACAATACCAAAATCTCGCTTATTGTAATGAAGCCACGAAGTGTCAACAGCCAACACTGCACACACCGACCAGCCCATTCACAGCGCTCAGATTATTCACAGAACTCAGAAACCTGCTCTGCTATGAACTTGTGAGCTGGAATGACATGCAAATCTGAGCACGCTGCTTGACTTCTGAATTGCACTGTTGTGTGTGGATGGAGCAAGCACCCTTGAAGTTGGAATGGAGTTTCCCTGGGTCAGATTTATACTCTGACAAGTTTCATCCTGTTTGGTAACTGATGGAGAAAGAAAGTAGGGTTCACCCTCACTAATTACAGTGAAGCGCAATATAGAAACCTGTGACTTATTACTCTATAGAACAAATGCCCGTCAGGAGTAGGCAAACTGATTTGGCTAAAATAAGAGCCATCACCACTGAGTCTCATCCAGATCTCAAAACAAATCTTTCTGAAACTCAAGACAGACTTTTCATACCCTTAGCCCAGCTGACCCCTGGTTTCTGAGAGTCCTCTGGGTTCTATAAAAGGCCAAAATTGAAAATGCTGGAGCACCACAAGAGCCAGTTCTGATGGTATTTCTGGTTCAAGTGGAATTGGGAGATATTAATCTCATGAGCCTATGATCACATGACCTCCAGCCCAGTTTTACAGAGTCAAAAAGTGGGGCTGGGTTGGCATTTGAGTGCTTATATGAACCAAACTGACCCATTTTATAACTATTTATTAGTATTTCTGTGGCTCCTAGAAGCTCAGCATTGGAGCAGGATGCCTTTGTGTTAGGTGCTGTACAAGCACGGAACAAGAAAAAACCCCAACAACCAGTCTCTTCCCCAAAGTGTTGAGAGCTCTTTTGATAGTTTGAGGAGCTTTCCTCTGGCCATTTTCAGAAAACAGGTCTAGGCAGAGATTAAACACTACTCTCCCCCTTCTCAGACTGCATGATCACTGGAGGATTATTTGCATGGGACTTTATATCTCAGATTGACCACACATGCCAGTCTCTGCCAAAGCCCAAAAGACTTCTGAAAGGACAAGACGCAAACTGACCATCGTCCGTCTGGACCCAGTCCTGCAAGGTGCTGAGCACCTTCACGTTGAGCCCATGGGAGCTGGAAGTGCTCAGCACCTTGCAGAATTGAGCTCATGCAATCTTACTGGCTTACAACTAAGTGCTAATAGGTATGAAGTGTTTTATCAGCTCAGAACTCTTTTTAAAATTACTCCACCTCTTGACCTGTGCCCGGAAGCCAATCTTCATCAACAAACGGAAACAGTGTGTGGACTAATCTGGTTTTAGTCTCACTGTAGATGAGTCTTAAAAGATTTCTCAGGCATCTGAAAATTATGATTTAGGAGGTTCCCTTAAAGAATGCAATGAGGGAAACTAGTTCCCATTTTTACTGATAATGAATCAAACTTTCTAGGGCCCATCCTGTAAGCTTTTGAAATCAAGTCATGGGGTCAGGTCATAAAACAGTCACAGCTCTGTCATTCTACATTTCAGTCTTAGCAAAAAGCTGGAGATGCTTTCTGACATAAAAGGGAAGAGTGTCTTATTCAAAATCCACTCCCCTGGGGCACCTCCCTGCCATTAATAACTCAAGTCTGCCGAATGAGTGAACCTTAGTCCATCCAGAATAGAGAACAGAGCTTCCGGACCACATCTGTCTCATTAAACAAGCTGACACCGTGTTTCATGAAATTCTGTTCAGAACAAGGTCACTGGTGCCATACTTCACAGCCATTTATTTTTAATTCAGCTGCTCAGTTGTCCAGGTGGGGGATATATGGTGTTTATGCACCTTCCATCCATCCCAGCAAAAGCTGTCCAGAGGCTTCCACTTGGGACTTTATCACACTAGAACTGCAGAATGTTTGAAAAGTATTTTAAGTAGGTTGAAAGAACAACCTCTGTTTCTTTTTGCTTGTGCAAGAACATAAGAATGGCCATGCTGGACCATCAGACTAATGGTCCATTCTAGCCTGTGCAAGGTGCTTCAGAGGGAATAAATCAAATAGGAGGAGGAGCCCTGAAGCATGTGAATAACATACATAGATTCAAATATAGCAAGATGGAAAGCCTGATTTTGAGTGCCAGTGATAGCCAGAAATCATTTTGGTGTGAAAGGATTAAACAATGACATGTGAATTTTCAAAGGCACATTTATGCATGTAGTTGACTTAGGTGGACCATTCCCTCGTGCATGCACACAGGCAGGGCTGTGCAGGTGTAAATAGTGATTATTGCACACACATCAAGGTATTGTGCATGCATAGGTCAGGCGCACACACACGACATCTGACAAAGTGGATTGGAGCCCATGAACGCTGATGCCCGAAGAAATTTGTTAGTCATTAAGGTGCCACAGGACTCTGGTTATTTTTGCTGTACACAGACTAACATGCCCCCCTCCCCCCCCCCCGGAACTTGACACACAACTTTGCCTTTGAAGAGGAGAGCCTTACTCTCCAGTGGTAGGCATGGCATAGGGGAACTTGGTATGTAACTAGACGTTGGTGTTGCTGTATCTTTGAAAAATTCTTTTGGTTTATTTGCTCAGAGGTGTAATTTCTGCCCCAGAGGAGTAACATACTCCTGCTGAAAATCTACAGGGACTGATCTGATTTGTCTGAGCTGCCTCCAGTTCTCTCATACTGATCGTAACCTTTGGTGCCCCTTTTTGAAGGATCCATCAGAATTAGCAGCTACACCCGGCCCTTTGCCCATGAAATAATATAGAACTCCAGGTCCTCAGAGAGTAGGCCTGAACTTCTCAGCTGCGACCCATCTCTGTCTGAACCTGCCTTTCCCCAAACTTTGAGATGAGGTTTTGGATCAAAGGTTTGTGCCTCTGACCTCTTTATATACAGGGAAGCGTCTTGTTTGGTTCAGTACAAAGCTGGGGTTCAGAGTGTGTGAATAGACTTGTCTGCAAACATTTTGTTTTATTATCAGAGACACATTGACACTGTAGATTCTTCAGGGGTCATGTACTCAACTATGGAGCAGATCTTCTGGAGTTGGGTAGGCAGGGAAAGAAGGCAACAAATTTGCTTAGCCTTCTCCCCACACTGCACCTGAGACATATGTGACTTTGGATTGGAAAAGGTATCCTAGCAAAGAGTGTAATGGCCCCACACAACTAAGCGCCCAAGTAAACGGTGAGTAGCAGAAAAGGTTATGTAATGCTCAGAAGCAATTGCCACGCAATTTCCTAACTTTGCTTTTATCAGAGCAATTTGAAAGGAGGTTGATATCTTAATAGGGTTTATGCGTTGTATGGCAAATGCCATGAGACTGAGTGCAATATCTGATTTAAACATCAATTTTTCACCCTCTACTTCCTTTTTTTATTCCTGCTACATAGTTCTTGCACAAAAAATGAGTGAGTGAAAAATTGCTGTCATAAGACTCATCTGCTTTCCATTACAGTGACATTTAAAGATTGTACACATTAAAATTCTCCTACCTGCTGCAGCAACTGACACACAAAAACCAGAAGGTACAGTATGTGAAACTTACAAAAGGTGGGAGATTTTATTATTAGACAATACATTCAAAAGAATCCAGTGATTTAGATATAGTAAAGCTCTCCCCTCACCTAATCTCTTCTCACACCCACGTACACCTGGCTGTCAAGAGGAAGAATTGCCAATAGAGGGGAAACTCAGCTCCCCTAAAAGGGCCTTTCACCTATTGACTTCTTCAGAAAAACAATACAGAAGCAAGTTCCAAAGGGGTAGCCATGTTAGTCTATTGCAGAAAAACAGAGTCCTGTGGCACTTTTAAAGACTAACAGATTTATTTATCGCACAAGCTTTTGTGGGAGAAAATCCCACTTTGTCAGATGCTTTGAAGAGGGGAAACTTATAGAATACAGAAGCAAAATCACTGGTAGATCATAATGGTCCTTTTTGGCCTAAATAAATAAATAAAAATCTAGGAAATTTAAGGAAACCACATTTTATGGATCCCATTTTGGAGCTTAACCCTATCTCTGTTTTTGAGTTTCTGAGTTTGAATGACTCCATAACGCAGATCACATACATGTCTTCCCCATGAAGCTGTGTAAATAAATCTACAGGAAAGGTTTGTATTTCATTTGAACGAAAGGTACAGAGTTTTTGTTCACAAGTGTTCAGCAGTACATCTGATTATCTGCACCTATTTTTAAAACTGCTGGACAAATGACTGTCTGATTTGTGCACACAATTATTGTAAATTGCAGGCAGAGTTGGGGTAGTTGCAAATGTAAATCAGTGTAATAAGCCAATTATAGGTGGAATTAGCATAATTAACATGCCGTCGTACAGCTAGGCCAAGTTTTTCAAATGTGAGTAGGGATTTTGGTTGTCCAAGTTGGGGTGTCTTTAAGGCATCGGAGTTCTAGGAAATGCTCAGTGCCACGTTCTGAAAATCAGATCCTTTCAAAGTGTCTCAATCGCTGATCAGTTTTCTCCCCTCAAAGTTCTTAATATTCAGAGTATCTAGAACTTTTTTTAAAAGTCTTTTTTGTATGGTCAATGTGAAAACGACACCCTGGGACTTATCTCTTCACCATCCACCATGGCCATATCACGTTTGCTCAGTTTACAAGTCAAAGCAACATTTCTCTAACTCTTGTGACTGCCAGTCCAGACTCTTGCCTGCAAATCATTATGTTCTTTCTACTTCATACTTCACCCCTGCTAGCAATTTAGATGGAATCGGAGTGTGTTGCATAGTGGTTTTTCTGCTTTGACAGAATGCTTTGTACTTTTGCTGTTGTATGAACTCTGCATCCTGAAAACTTGATTTTTGTCAGTAAACCAATCTGCTTTGTCTCTGAATATGGATCCTGAGGGGAGTAAGTATGGAGAGCATCAAGGTAGCATGCTATTCAGTGTGCATAGTGTACTTTCTGAACCTTAAAGCCCACTGCTGTGGCCCTAGCCTTATATAAAATGCATCTTTCTGCCCAGTAGAAATCTTTAGTCTGCAGAAATAAGATATTTTGCTACTTTAGGGCAAAGTACAAAATGCAGTTAACTTCTGAAACGGGTGAAGTGCCACAAGCCTCTTAATGAGGAGCAGAACTCTGTGGAGAACTCAGAAGCCCTGACTCCTTGCTCCATCTTCCCACCACTAAACAGATTCTCTCCCTGTTGGGTAATATTCTAATAAAGAAATAAGATTGTCTTGGACAATCAGAATGCAAGGTTTGCCAATAGTCAGAAAATTTACTGACAGCCAGCAGAGCTATCCCTGGAGGGGGTGAGCAGGGCAACTACCCCAAGCTCCACAGTTCAGTGGGCTCTGCACTGCCCTCCCACTGTCTTTGGTGGCAAGCCAGCCCTGAGGTGGGGCAGGAACACAGAGCCCAGCCTCTAGGCCAGCCAGCCCAGGGATGGGGCGGGACTGTGGAGCCCAGCCTCTGGCCCCATCCTCCCTAGCACTTGGCCCCCCCACCTCCCTAGCTCCTCACAAGCCAATTGGCCCTGGACCCTGCCCACCCAGGAATGGCCCTGACAGTCAGTAAAAAAATGAACGATTTTAACACTCAGTAAATCCATAAATAAATTAAAATATAAGTAAAATTGAGTAGAAATAAAATGTATTCTATTTTGACACTGATTGTTGTCATTCCAAATCACTTCTTGTATCCTAAAACTACATTGATCGTGACTTTATCGTTTCTATTATTTCACATACCCAAAGAACCTGATTGATCAATTAACTGCAGCTAAAACTTCGGCGTAAATCCAAATTCCTGTGTACCAGAATGCCACCAGTGAGTAAGCTCTTTTCTGACATTGTTATATTATTTATAGTATTTTTAGTGCTCTCAGTAAAAAGTTTACCGTGTCAGTAAAAAAAATCAATGTCAGATTTTCATGTCAATAAAAACTAAAATGCAAACTTGGAAGCCCTTATACAGTTACCGATCCATAAATCCTGCGATCCAATTAGATGAGGGGGGTCCTGGTTTGCACAGTAATTTTAAGATGTGTGCAGGATGACAACATACAATAACAGGTAGGGACAATTAAACACACCAGGGGCCAGATAGTAAACTCTGGCCTACATTTCTGTGGATTCTGCAAATGATGCTCCTGAGTCTCACCCCAAATGAACTCTGGGTTCAGTTATTAAGCCCTGGATTTATGGCTTTGAAAACATTAACTGTGTCTACAGAAAACAATTTTCTGGCTGAGAGGGGAAGATTCATTCTTTGAAAAAAAGGAAAGGCAAAGAATATCAACGCTGCACCATGCGCTGCAAAGTTTAGCTGATGGGCCGGGAAGCCGTTACTGCCACTCGATTTTTAGCAATATTCTGTTGCTTGTTGCTTTCCTTGCTCTGTTTTCTATGAATACTGTGAAACAAATGCTCCCGATCATTTCAATGGAGATTTGTTATTAAAATGGAGACTCTGGCAAACCATTTGTAGAGTTTGGAGGTGTGCCAATATATTGTATCGGTCCTCTTCACTATAAAAAGCCCCCAGGTACTTTTAAATACCTCTTACCACAGCTGGGTGAAGATTTGTCATTCACTGTCTCTCTGTGACCCAATATCCCCCTTTGTAAAGTGGGGATGGCAATAGGAACTGTTCTGTATGAACATTATCTGAACCCAGGGTTCTTATTTTAGATCCATGAATAACACATATTTCCAATGGAGCTATGAGATTAAAATCACTAATCGTAAAACAAACAAGGTGCCCTGTAGCACTTTTAAAGACTAACAAATTTATTTATCTCACAAGCTTTCGTGGGAGAAAATCCCCCTTCGTCAGATGCTTGATGGCTGTAAAACCCTTTGCTTTTCTTTTCCCAAGTTCTCAGAGTCTTATAACAAAACCCAAAAGAGAGAGGAAGGGTGACATGAACACACCGGATTGAAATACCTGCATAATGTTAAGCACACACGTAGTTTTGATGACTTCAGTGGAAACAACGTGCTTAAGTAATTTACTGAATTGGGGCCTTAAACTTTGTGCCTCAGTTCTTGATCTGGAAAATGGAGACGGGGACACTGGAATTCTTGCACTTTATTTTGCTTTTCAATTTGAACTGAAAAATCTTTGGGGTAAGAGTGGTCTCTTACTACGTAGGTGTACAGCATGGAGCACAATGGGCACTCTTGAACAGGGTTTTCAAGCTTTTTTTCTTGGGACCCAGTTTTAAAAAATCATTTGTCTGCAACCCAACTACATCTTTGAGCAATACCCTCCAATCTTTCAGGGGGCGCTGCGACCCAGTACTGGGTCCCAACCTGTGGTTTATAAACCACTGCCATAGGGTGGAGACAAATGGTACTGCGCCCAGCTGGGTTGTGCTTGCCATAGAGTGCCCTCTGGTGGAGACCATTGGTACTGCACGCAGCTGGGGTGGACTAGTAAATTGTATAGTATAAGCTCGCAGACGCCGGATGTGATTCATGTAAATACCCTTAAATCAACAGGTTCTATAAAAGGATTCCCGATTCTTCTTTGGTTAGGTTCTTTTGCCATGTCTAGCAACAACCTGTCTGGGCCATATCTGTGACTCCAAACCACGTGCAATTTGGTATCTTTAAGCTAATTTTTAAAAACAATTTTGGTTTTGTTTAATAAGAATTACACAGATTAAATGGAAATAATATGCTGTGATCAATTTAATCACCATGGCTCACTGGAAAAAAAAATTTCCAGAGAGGTAGCCATGTTAGTCTGTTGTACAGCAAAAAACAATGAGAGTCCTGTGGCACCTTATAGACTAACAGATTTTCTTCGCCATAAGCTTTCATATTCCATGAAAGTTTATGCCAAAGAAAATCTGTTAGTCTATAAGGTGCCACAGGACTCTCATTGTTTTCTCCTGTTAAAAAAAAAAAGTACCTCTTTCCTGTACCTGGTTGCTAAATGACCAGTTGCTGAGCGTAGCTTGAATCGGTGTGACTTGGGTGCTTCCAGAAATTGGACCATCAGCAAATGTTGCCTTACTATGATCTAGTTGGCAGAAAATACAAAATGAGCGACATGGGCATAATATACAAGTAAGTATGATCAGACTGTAACTCTGAAAAGTTCGTAACTTGGAACAAAACATTAGGGTGGTTCTTTCAAAAGTTTAAAACGGAAAATTGACTTCATACATCTTTGAAACTGTACCATGCAGAAGAAAAATGCTGCTTTCCCTTTATCTTTTTTTAGTAGTTTATTTTTAACACAGTACTGAACTGTATTTGCTGCCATTTCTGCTGTTGCCTGATTGCATACTTCTGGTCCCCAATGAGGTGTGTGGTTGGCTGGTCAGTTCATAACTCTAGTGCTCATAACTTTGAGGTTCTATTGTGTGCATATAAGAGTGTCTTTTTAATCAATTTAGGCCTGATATTTAAAGAAAATAGTGCCTCAACCTTCTCCTACGCACACCAGTTTTTCAAAATGGTTTAAACTCCTTTGGCTTCAATTCAGTTATTCCTGATTTTACATTAGTGTCCATCAGATGAGAATCTGACCCTTCATATTTATACACTGTGTGTGAAGTTAAACACATTCTATTTGTTTTAATTTAGACCTGGGCCTTAAGCAAACAACCCTTAGACAGTCTATCTGTAGTTTGCACTTGATATGCATGTGGTGCCCTGTCTAAAACAGGGAGAACCAAAATACGGGACCCTGAGTATTCCAAGCTTTAGGGAAGATTTACTCTGGATCTGAATCTAGATCCAGGCTTTGTAGTTTATTGTTGCCTATTTGGATAATAGTTGGTGCTTTGTTGGTAAAGCCTCGCTGCTGAAATCAAGAGATTGCATGAGAATCTTAGCTCTCCTCTTTTTTTTGTTTGTTTTTGTTTTAAAAACATTTTATTTTGTAAGATTTTAGCCTCTGTGGCTGTGGAGAAAAACTTGAAAATATGAAGCAAGTGCAACTCAAAGTCTCAGAAACCAGAAGGCAATGAAGACGCACCTAAGACTTGTTATTTTAAAATAATGATCTCATGAGTTTTAAACCAATCTCATGAAATTTTCAGGCCTGACCCGTGGTTTTTAAATACACTATCACCAGCATTGCCAACAAGAAGTAAGTCTGTTTGTAAATTACATGCATTAGTGCTTCCTATACGGTGGAATGAGGCCGCTCTGGGAATGGTGTGATGTCTGTCGGACAGACTCAAGCAAAGAAAGACAGTGGATAGCAATAAGGAGCACAGAGAATCCAACTTACAGCAGTGGGTTCAAGGAGTTAAAATCTATTTAGTACAACAAAGGGAAGGTGAAGGGGTGACTTGATCAGAGTTTCTAAGTACCTGTGTAGGGAACAAAAATTTTATATAATGGGCACTTGGCTTCAGTCTGCAGAAAAAATGCGTAAACTGATCCAATGGCTGGAAGTTGAAGCTAGACAAACTCAGACTGGAAATAAGAAGTGCTTTTTTAATAATGAACAATTTGAACAATTTACTAAGTGTGGCCGTAGTAAGAGGTGCTGGAATTAGGTCTGCAGGGGTTGTGGGAGCAACCGCTGGCTTGAAGTGGTTTCCTTCATATACAGGATTTACAGGTTTGTTCAATGGCTTTCAGCACCCCACTATACAATGTGTTTCAGCATCACCGGTCTTGGCTCTTTCATCACTGGCAATCTTAAAATTGAGATTGGATGTTTTCTAGAAGATCCGCGTTAGTTCAAGCAGCAATTAGTTCAGGGGTGTTCTATGGCCTGTATGGCTGTGTGAACCATGGATGATAGGACACTGCAATAGATAGAGGAGCTAAGTTAGATAGTAACAACTTGCCAATGAGATCATTTAACCTCATAACAGACAGATTTCAGGATCCCCTTGCTTTCCCTCCTCCCTCCCCCTTTTTTCCCCTGGAAAAAAATTGTTGGTTCCTTTTCATTCTTTAACTTACTTCAGCTCTATATAATAAAATCGTGCTTATTTATCAAGTTTTTCATTGGCTTGTCACATTTCACTTTAATCTCAAGTGACCTTCAGCATTGATAATGTCATCATTCAAAGAGCGCATCAACAGGCATTAACATCAATTTAAAAGAAAATCAAGGGCGATTTTTCAAGTACCTCAGTTGCGCTTGTATTAATGAATGAAAGAGACATTGGTTTTGTGAAATCAGTCACTTTCAGTAGAAAAGTAGTTTTCCCAACTAGAAAAATAAAACAAAAACAAAAAAAAATCATAAATCTTGTAATCCTAAAAAATGATTAGCAATTCATTAGAATGAATAAATTGGTTTTCAGGTTTTGAATAGCCGTATTGACAACCTCTGCATTCAAAAATCAAGAGTCAGGTCCAAACAGGTCATGAGATTGGCTTACAAATCATGACATTTTAGGGGGGAAAAATTATAAATGTTAGTTGCTTTTAATTTGCCTTCTGGCTGAGCCTTAAAGTGAGCAGTCAGGTCACATTTCAAGCTTTCCCCCATATTCAGGAAGACTAGAAACTTACTTTCTAATGCTAGAAACATTTTTTTTAAAGTGACAGCAGAGATTCTCTTGCAATCACTTGATTGCAATCGCTGATATGTTGAGACGAGACAAACATTGAATACCACACGACTCTCAATCTAATTGCAAGACTTGGCAACACAGAGTCTTTCAAGTATTGTACAGTATGTTAAGTTATATTTACATATGGCTAACCTTGAAAAGAGGAGTATTCAATTAAGTTAATTGGAGAGTAGATGAAAATGTCATCTGAGCTCCTTGACTTTCATAATCTTTACAAAGTACATTAAAAGGTTGCATATATGTGACAGAACAAGGCGCATGCAGACATTTGTAACTCCTCCTGGGAAATAAGGCAGACAAAGGAATACATTCTTGCCTTTATTACAGAAGAATTCACATTCTTATATTTTTTGTAGGCATACAGGTAAAATAGTTATGTGAGTCAACATGTAAGCAGCAAAAAAGATCACAGATCTGAACTGATATGAATGTAGATCCGGAATAAATCCTAAAGTTATGGTGTTAAACTGGTATGAGATGAGAGGAGAGTGTCTGTATTTGACCGGAGTTATTTCATGGTTTAAGAAGTAGTCAGCAAAGACAGTGCTACGATAAAAACGTGAGAGACACAATCATGCAAAGTTGATTTTTTGCAGGCTTAATGATGCACCTTCTTTTTAAAATCCAGCTTTTCCTTTCTATAGTGCATGACATCCAAGGATCGTAGATGAAGGTGTACAAATACTAACTAATTAAATGCCCTAGAACCTCTGCGGGTTAGGTCACTAGCTTTTATCCCAAATCAAGGACCCAAAGAATCCAATCAGAGGAACCGAATATCTTCTTTAAGCTACTGACCATCCTTGTGCTGATTGAAGACAACAAGGTCATAAGAACGGCCATACTGGATCAGACCAGTGGTCTATCTAGCTCAGTAGCCTGTCTTCCGATATTGCCCAGTACCAGGTGCTTCAGAGGGACTGAATAGAACACCCAATCGAGGGTTCCATCCCCTGTCATCCACTCTTAGCTTCTGGCAAACAGAGGCTAGGGACAACAGAGCATGGTGTTGCTATTTCTGCCCATCCTAGCTATTAGCCATTGATGGTCCTCTGCTCCATGAACTTATCTAGTTCTTTTTTTAACCCTGTATAGTTTTGGCCTTCACAACATCCCCTGGCAAAGCTTCCATAGATTGACTATCCATTGTGTGAAGAAGTATTTTTTAATTCTTTTTAAACCTGTTACCTATTAATTTCATTGGTTGACCCCTGTGAATGGGTGTGGTGGTTCCTGATGCCCTTTACAAATAGTGCTGCTGATGACATGGTCTACTCTGCAGTGGCTACAGAGCACAGGTATGATGCTGTAATGCTGTCGTGTAGACGCATCCTACATTGACAGGAAGGGTTTTTCAATCAATGTAGGCACTCCACCTCTCCAAGAGGTATTAGCTAGGTCAATGGAAGAAGTCTTCCACTGACTTAGTTGTGTTTACAGTGGGGATTAGGTCAAACTTGTTTTTCACAGCCCGTGAGTGATGTAGCTTGTTCGATCTAATTTTTTAAGTGAGCCTAGCCCAAAGTCAGTCAGGGGCAGATCTTTGAACTTTGCTTCCTTATATAGTATAATGCTTAAAGATTCCCATATTGGTCTCCTTTGATTTATGTTCTCGGTAACACTCTTTCTCTCCAATTTGACAGATATTGCTATATATTTAAACCAGTTATTTATAATGATGGTAAACCCTTTTATAGTTCAGACTCTTCTTTTTGCTATCATATGCTCAGCTTGGATAATTTTAATCCTTGCTATCAGAAGATTCAAGTTTGGCAATCTAATATACATTGGGCATGGAAGTAAGTTACATATTGGAGTTGCATAGCTGTAAAGTGGGAAGAAACCAGTTGAATCTAACCCATCTTCATAAGATTTGCAATGTGTGGTGGCTTGGAATAAATAGAAATCATTTATAAAATATTTTCATTCCTTCCCGGAAGGGTAATTTATTATTGTTTACTTTTTATACCATTGCTCCATTTCACCTGAGCAGGTACCCAAAAGACACCAATGGTGTTCCTGCTGGGAGCAGAAAATGGTGATAGTCAGGTATTTCTTTGATTTTAGTTTTATTTATTTACAAAGAACGTACAGAGTCCTGTGTCTTTCCATGCAGATGCAAACAAATAGCAGGAAATGGTTTCTTTTGCTCACAGAACCAAGAGCACTCATTTCAGCATGCATCCCAACCCAAAAACCTCTCCCGAAGTTTCTGCCAGAGTCAGACACTTTGCTTTTCAGCTGCTCCTTCCAGCTCTCTGGCCCACTGTCTTGGCAAACAAAGAGGGATTGCTTCTGGTCTCAGATCCACAAGTGCTTTAACAGTTACAATTCCCCAAGATTTTCCCCAAGGTTTAAACCACCCCAATCTTTCCCTTGCTGGAAAGCTACCTAAGTGCATAGCTGTTATAGTGGTTTCTGTCCTTGGGTGCAGGATAATTTGTTCAGGGCAAACCAATTACCCACAAATCATTTGTCTTACCTGTGCCATTAGATCATATCTTTAAAGGGATTTTCCTTAGAGTGATTTGTAAGGCACCATTCCTGGCTTTGGTTACACCATTATTAGCTATAATGAAATCCAAGCTGATTATTGCTCATCCACTATTTCAGCCACCCACGCTTCTTGTCAAATTCCAGAGGTTCAGTCTTCAAACCTCATTTTCCCAGTTTTTGTAGAGGGACCAATCCCTTGTCTCCCTTTGAGCCCAATTAGGTGGTTCAGCTGGGTTTCTGATTCCCTAGCCTTTTTAGAATATTTGGCTTTGTAACGGTTACGTTTGAGCCATGCGACCATCGCCACTGGGCTATTTTCGAATCCTCTTACATATTCAGTAGCTAAGCTCCCATTGTTGCTATTTAATTGCTCAGATCTAAGTAAAAACTGTGGGGCTGATTCGGACACCTCCACCAAGCGTTGTCTTCTCAGCATGGTGTTCCCGTGAATTAGGAGAAAGGCTTTCCCTAGACGCTTGCAACACTCTACCTTGGCCTGCCTTAAATTGATAACAAACTGCTTTCGTGTGGCTAGATTTGTCACAATAGCAGCATTTAACTGATTCGTTTTCTTTTGTTTTTGCATAAGTGCCAGCTCCCTTTTATTTGCAAATCAAACTGATCAGTTTTCCTCATCATTCAATAAGGCAATGAACATTGTGTTGTACACGTTGGGAATTGTTTGTAAAGTTAATGGCGATCAGCCTCCATGTTCCTTAGTAGTAGTAGCTTCCTTTTCTGATGAGCTGCTTCAAGTAAAGATTCAAGTTCTGAGGCAAATTTCACAGTCTCACGTAGTGTCTTTGGCCTCCTTTTACTGATCTTGTGCTGCAAGTCAAAGTCCAACTGAGCATTTATGAGTTGGTGCGTTGCCAGTTTATGTTGGAAGGCCTCGATGGTATCTGGGTGCGCCAGGAACACAAGTCTTTGCAGGTCCTCTGCCAGTTCAGGCTGTGGGCCAAGGGGGAGAGTGTCTCTTCCTCTCCTAGCTTTTGGCTGTGACCTAGCCAGCTCACACTGATGGCTACCTTCAAGCTGCCTGCCAGAAGCTTGTATCAGGACTAGATAACTCAGTTCCTTTTCTGGCAGTCAATTCTGCAGCATTGTCAGAGCTGGACCACCCAAGTTGGTTGCTTGAAAACCCCTGTCTTACCAGCCATTCATTTGACTATAATGCTTATTTAAGCTTCCCAGGGAGTTTCTCTCCTCAGAGAGAGAGGGGGGCTTTTGCATTATTTGCAATAGGATAATCCCACCGCCCCTCTGTGGATTATGAACAGGCTAGAAAACTTTTATAAATGTCCTCTGGCTCAATTCCTCAGAAAGGCAGTTACCTTCTGCTGTGGGCTACAACCCTTTGATTTCCTTCTGGATCTCAGTTTTCAGCTTGCTGCAACTCCCTTTGGTTAGCAAGTTCCAAGCTGGCCCAGGTCTGTTTGGTTTTCCACTATTTCATGGGGAAAAAACAACTGGTCTGTGGCAATCAGCTTGCTGTCACCTCATCAATCTATTTTACCATCCCAACTTGGGTGTGTTGCAGCTGAGTTTTGCAATGTATCTGCGCTCTTTGTAATTGCTGCTCCAAGAAGGATGTCAGTTTGTATGTTCTCTCTTAGCCCTTTCGGGGAACCCTTTAGCTCTTGTTTTAGGTCGTGTGTTAATTCCTTTTGTGAAGTCTCCAGCTCCTGTTTTAGGTCTTATTTCAAATCCCACGGACCATTTTTAATTCATGCAAGCACTGCCATCTGTTTGTTCCATCTTGGTTCAACAGGACACCCACTCACAGGGATTCTCTTTGGAAACAGGATCCCCACAGTTAACACCAGTTTTGTCCCTTTCCATCCTGAGTGGCTAGTCAAAATTTGGAGTCTGATAGACAGACCACATGTGGTGGGTGTGTACATGCTTTGCTATTTATTACAGGTCAGTAAGGTTTTGTGAGAGAGTTTTAAAATTAGAAGGCCAAATTCTGTTTCATTTTGAACCATGCAAATCTCCTTAAATTGGTGAGCTGAATTTGATCTAGCAAATAGCATTCCGCCGATCAATTGTACTGTAGCTTTAAAGGTAATTGACTTGGCTGGGTATTCCCATTTGATCTCAAACATGAACCATATTCTTTTGGAAAGGATTTATTATATCCAGATGGTTCAATAGAGCTGTTAAAATAAAAGTAGGAGAAAAAAAGTCCACACGCAGCTTGAGGTAGATCAATGGAATAGGATACTAACTTTTACAGAAAAGAAAGAGGCAATATTGAAGAGAATTTTAAAATATGAGATAGAACTTAGTCAATGCTAGTTTGCTGCAACAATGGAAAGTTTCTGAATGTAACTGAGAGAATGGAACATCTCTTGCAAGCTACTGACCACCCTGAGCTGTGATTGGAGAGAATGAGCGTGGTAGTTTGTTTCCCTTTAAGGAGCATCGTATGTAAACTTCTTGTAACACATTTGATACGGAAGTATTAAATCTCAGCCTCAGACCCTACTACAGTGTGCATGTGTGTGTAAAGGAGAGAAACTAAAAGGAAGGCAGTGTGGTCTAGTGCCTAGAGCCCCAGAGTGGGATTCCAGAGATATGGATGATTTTTGAAGAGCAAAAGTTAACCATTGAGTGAACATGATGCTTTTTAACTTCTAGCCATGGTCCAGATCTGTTGTCGTTAATAACAACAAAATCCTACCAACCCTTTTTCTTCAAGATTGATTTTACTTACCTGTTGTCTGATGATAAATGCACCAGTTGTTGCCTAACAAAAGCTGTTTCATTCTGCACACTTTACTGTCCTTATACTTGACTCACCTTGGAAGAGAAATACGGCGAGTCTTATCCACTTGCCCACAGCAACTTTCAGAATTAATATGCAAATTCTCTAGGTTTGTCAGCATTGTCTGCAACCATTAGACCACATCCTAGAGCCCGGAACAGAAACTAAGGTTTTGGATTCCCAGCGTTCTTCTGCTGACTAGCAACGACTCATGCAAGCTCTTGACAAGTGCCCTGTCCATATCGCTTTGTCTTCATTATAAAACGTGTTCTCAACAGAAGGTTAGAATTTTTCGATGTAAGGTTGTTTATTTTGGAGGGACTGGAAAATGCCAATTAGTCACAATCGAAACAGTTTGCAGGAAAGGTTGGTTTGGATGAATTTCCTCTTTTGAAAAAAATCACTGTCGACACTCGGAGAGGGAGCCGTGTTAGTCTATTTCAGCCGAACAAACAAGGAGTCCTGTGGCACTTTGAAAGACTAACAAGTTTATTTCTCACAAGATTATAAATAAACTTGTTAGTCTTCAAAAGCGGCACAGGACTCCTTGTTTGTTTTCCTATCAACACTGCATTGTTACTATGGAAATATCCTATAATCTTGTCACTGCTCTGTACATTGTGTGTGCCACCAGTGCTGTGAGAATGCATCTCAACTCCTTAGCTTCCTGCAGGGCCTGTACAAAAGGAAAATCTCTGCTGTATAAGACAAGGGGCTGCTTCCATGTGAAATCTGACAAGGCCGCAAGAAGGGATGCAAGGAGTAATTTCTGTGGAAGATGATTTGCCAGAGAGTGAGAGACTGCATGGGGGTGCTGTAGCCTATACAGGGGAGAGGTGCTGATAGTGTATATTTATACAAAACTTTTCTTTCTAAAGAGGGGCTCTGGGACGAGAATGGCCCGGATGTTAGTCAGCATAGAGGGAGATAACATGGCTCTCAGAGGGAGAATTCCCTCCTCCCTCCCCCATCACACACCGCCCTCCAGCCAGCACCATGTACAGCTAAAATTCCCACGCATTTATATAACTGTATAAGAGCTAGGTGGTATTACCTATGAACAGTAAATTCATTTGGAAATGTAAAGAGAGCAAAAATAGCTGCAAACTTCTTGCTTTTCATTCTCCTCTTGCTGTTACAAGTATCTACCTGCAGTAATAATGGCTCTTAATAAACACATCCAAGGAAACGCACTCACAAATGGCTATACCTGGCCATAGGACCTTTCTGAGGGACAGGACAGTTGTTTCTTATGCACCAGATTATGGGTTTATTCTTATTTTATCCACCTATTTGGCCATTTGGAGTCTCTGGAAAATGCTCTGAGTTCCTTGAATGGAAGGGGTTTGCAGTGCAATGTATGATAAGCCAATCCCCCCTGTGAGTCCCAAAGCATTGGGAGGTGTTGCAGTGTTAACACCCCAAGGGCTAGTTTTCAGACAGGCTTCATTATCCTGCAAAATATATGCTTGAAAATGGCAATTAGGTGCATAATTGCAGATGTTGGGTTTCTGGAGTGCCGATGTTTGTGCCTACATAAAGTCATGAGTCACTGAGCAGCTAACAGATGGCAACAGCTTTTGATCACTCCCAGCCTGGGCTAAATTCCAGACTGTGACCTAGAGATGGAAGGTTCCCTATGCAATTTCCAGTTCCCTGAGCCATCCAGTCCCCCGCTGGTTTGGTTTCTTAGGGCTTTCTTTTTTACCAAATAAAACAATTGGCTGAACAGTCTCTGTTCCTTTACATATTGATGAAAGTGTTCACTGGATGCTATTCTCAGGTCCCTTTGTAACTAGATGTTTCCATAGTAAATGCTATGTATGCAAGCTTGCAGCTAGAGAAAGCTGATCAGGAGAAGCCAGGATTGGACAAATTTTTACTTCTCTTCTCCAATCCGCTTTCAGAAGAGATTGGTGCCATTTCTGAGGATGGGATCATTTCTGGCAGCTAAAGGTTTTGTTTGATCTGTTAAATCAGAGCTGCTTCCTTCGTAAATGTTTTCTTTCTCGAATACAAGTTTCCCAGGGATAGCCGCAGCTCCCTGGGCACCCATCCTTTTAATGTTAGCATGAATTAATTTGGAAAAGTAGCGAAGGCATAGATGGCAATGTTAATTAAAGTAACAAAATCGGATTAATGATTAAAATCAAAGGAATAGATAAATCCAGTGTCGCCACTGATGAGTAGATTGATGGGATTTGTTCCTTTAGCTTCTCCCACCCCACCAAGCTTTGCCGGTCCTTCATAGCTTCCTGAGTTAGCTGAGAATAGCTTGTTGACATGATATCTTAGGCCACACTAGCTGGAGTGTAAATTCTAATGTGCACCAATTATTGTGCACTGGCTGGACCACGGGGACCCTGCTTGCGTGCACTAAAAGTTTCACAATGCATACTACTACCATAGCATTTTAAAGGGTCCTGCATTACTCTATAGCTGGCAACTTTTAGCACATTCCAGCAAGATTCACACAAGTCAGTTAGTGTGAAACTCGCTAGTGCTCAATAGAAGCTACTTTACACGCCAACTAATGTTGTCTAAGGCACCATGTAGACAGAGAGTCCTCAAATCCCTCATTAGACTGTTTCTTAGGCAAATATAAGGTGCTGCACAGCCTCTCTTCCACCTGAAATGGTGAGAAGGAGTTGAGGGTGCCCATCTTCTCACAGGAGGTGCTTGCTATCTTGCAGGATAAGACCCTTAGCTTGGGGGCTAGCTTGGCTGTGGCAGCAGATTCAGGGGTGTCAAGGAATGGAGGAATTAGTGTGAATAAAACCAGAAACAATCTACACCCTCATCCAAGCCCTCAACCATCATTTTGAAGCTGCAAAGACATTGCATCTCACGCTCTACTTCCGCTCTCCTTGCTTCTAGCTGCTTCTAGCATCTTGCTAGATGACCTCTTGAACTTGTTTTCACTCATGAACCTCATTAACGGCTATGTTTAGAAGCATCGTCATGGAGAAAGAGAATTGAAACATGTTGCTGAACAATGTGCTGTATTGTTAACGGGACACAAATCTCTAGGTCAAGATTTCCAGACTTATGCTAAATAAAGTTAAGCTCCTAAATAAATCTATAGCAGACACCTGAAAAAGTGATCTGATTTTCAAAAGTGATATGAATGGGTGTCTGATGCCTTTGAAAATCAGGCCACTGTTTTGGGGGTCCAAGGTAGTTTTTCCACTGAGTTTAATAGAAGCTGCATGAGAAATCTAAGACCCAGCACTCAAAGATAATGTAAATAGAAGTTAGTCACCTCGGTATATCTTAAGGATCTGAGCTAGATGCTAAATGTCAAACTCATTTTAGCTACCTAATTTTGAAAATCCCAGACCAAGTTAGTAACAAATACTGCAGTGAATGGAGACAATATTTTACAGAAGCAAAGAACAAAAATGACAGTCATTCCTAATAAAAAGGAATCTCTTTTAAGGTGATCTCAAAAGGGGAAAAAAAGATCGGGTGTGAGGCTTTTTAATTTTTATTTCTTTGGTGCCTTGTGGTGTTTAAAAAAGGCCTAAAATGTTTTTATTTTTATTTAATTTTCTTGAAAGTCTGTTTGTTGTTATATTAGACATTCAGGATCTATCTACTCAGATTTTTCATGGTGATTGGAGAACTGATAGGTTTCATGTGCAGAGAGTCACTGTTGCTGTCTTCCTAAATAATTGAAATGGGAGGTGACTTTTTCCAGACAATTTAAAACTGTTCGGTTTTGTTACTATTACTTTAACTCTGATATCTAAGAAACTCTAAAGAATAAAGAAGTCTTAGTTAAATTTAATTACCTCTGCCCCTTAAATTAAAGGTTGGGGAAGGTCTCACAAACCGTATCTGAGGCTCTTAATGAGTTACATGGGGAGACCATAGAGAAAACTGGGAGGAAAAACAAGCGCAGAAGAAAACCCCTTAACAGGTGTGGGTTTTTTAAATTTATACAGAACACGTACCCAATTATCTTTCCTTTGCTGGCCCACCTTAAGAGGGGTTTCTTTTTGTATGCAGTTTCTACTCTGAATACTAAATATATTGATGATAAAAGAAAGCCAAACACACCTTTTGGGTAAGGTTGTATCCATAAATCTTGACAACCCTAAAATCTAAACTCTGGTGTGTCTTCATAGATAGGGATTTGATATATGCTGTGTTTAGGGTTACACCTGTGCAGTTCACAGTGATAGCCCTGCCCCACAGCAAATTAATAGCAAGAACTCCACAAAATATTGTGATCAACAAGGAGAAAGCAGGATTCCTAATGAGAAACTGAGGAGTGGTGAGAACTGACACTAGGAAGTATTATGCAAAGGGTTTTCTTCATAAAGAGAGTTTAAAACTAATTTGGGGAGTGAAAGCCTTAGATGTTGGAAGGAAGAAGGGAAGTTGTCTTTTTTTCTTTTGATTATAACTGAGCAGCCTGGGGCAACTTTAGGAATTTTCTTTGCAGTAGCTGGGCATATTCTAAGTTAATGGGCTTTGCACTAGACCGTCACTGTGGAATCAAAATTACTTGATAGCTTTAAGTCACAGCTTGATTCAGACTGCTGTGAAGAAGCCTATTGGTGCTGGACTGTTGCTTCATGGTGTATGGAAGGCAGTCTTGTACAAAAGTTGAGCAATAAGTGGGAATGCCTTTTGAGTCCCTTCTCGTACCGCATGTTCTCTGAGTCTGCTCCGATGATAACGTATTATGTAACTACATTCTGAATCCACAGCCCCCCACCTGAAAAATAGACAGGAAAGCGGCCCTTAAAAATGAAGAAATGGGATTGTAAATATGATGAGGAGAAACAACCCCCTAAAACTTTGGAGGATAAGATGCTTCCTATGTGTAAAGGGGCCCAACTCCATTTCGGTAAAAGCTCACTGGGCCAAATTCAGTCCATGTAGGCACGTGCAGAAGCTCCATTAGTTTCATTACCCCATGAGTTCTCAGCCCAGACTCAGAGACTGCAACTCACCACATGATGACCCTGCCTCTCCCATATTGCTCAGCGGGAGACTCGATCCCAGCTAGCTGGGAGGGAGGAAGGTTCCCAGTATGGAAAATGTTGAGACTGACTGCAGTAAAATCTCCAAATACAGCCTGGAGCTAAACTCTAGGAAGTCTATGGGCAATGCAAGCTGTCATTTGTTACAGGCTGGGGCCTGATTCTCCATGGTTTGGCACCTTGAAAATGGCACACGTGTGCCTAGGAATGTTAAGCAAAACTCCTCTGGCGTTCTCCATTGACTCATTCAGCAGTGGTTGACTTTTATGCCGCAGATACCTTCACCTGATCCAAGGGACTGGAGAATCAGGGCCCGATTCCCCAGAAGGAGAAGTGGCGTAAAGTGCAAGTCTGGCATAGGTAGAGGCAGAGCTCTCTCCATCTCGTCATTCTTATGAGTATTTAATAAGTGCCAGTAGTGTGTAAGATCCAAAATGCAGTGTGTCCTTCCCACTGCCCATTTTCTACTGGTTCTGCATGTGTGCAAACAGGCCCTTGGACGTGTCACTCCAGCAGCACTAAAAATTAATCTGCAATGTGCTTATAAACAGGTGGAATGCTTGTGAGTGGAGGGTAATGCTGGCTCTGTGCTTAAAGAGCCCCTGGCCCCTTCCCCTTTCTGGGAGATAACGTTACCTACATCATTTGATTTGGGAAAGAAATTTACACCTATTCCTTGTTGCCATATTGTGAAAGTCGCAGGCAAGATGTAAATTGTGTCTCACCTGAATGTACCCTGACTTGACATCAAGATGGTTCTGCTTTTCTTTCAATTAAAAATGGAGATTTCCAAACTAGCTGCGGCAGTGGCTCCCACCTCACAGGTTGAATATGATTTCTAACACATAGGACCCAAACATCTGAGATGGGAAAATGGTAATGATCCTGCCTTTAACCTTAGAAATGAGGGGTCATTTTCACTGGATCTCTGGTTATTTCTCTGTTATTGTAACCTGAGTTAGCTCAGACAAGGAATGGAGTCTTGTACTCTCAGCTCTGGCAGTGGATTTCAGGAATGGAGTCTTGTACTCTCAGCGAGTGGATTTCAGTGGTAGTCGAAGGGAGATATGCTAGTTACTTAAAATAACTTGTGTATTTTCCTTCAGCTGCCTAATGACTGCTTACCATGGTGTCTTCAGTGTGCGGTGTTGACGGGAAATGCCCTCCTGCAACTTGAGGGGGTGATCTTGAGGGGACTTCCTGATCGACTGAACGGGTCTTCACACGCCTGCTCAGTCAATCGGGAAGATGGATCTGATGGTGGTGAATTTGCCACCATCCGTGAAGATGAGCCCTGAGTCATGGAGGGGGAGTTGCCAACTTGAAGTAGTCCTCTGATTCGAGGCTGATAGTCACATTGGCGGGGCAGTCTGGAGGAAGATGGTGGTGCTGTTCATATGCAAGATAGTTAGAATTCAGCCTCCATGGTTCCTGCTCGGCCATAGCACCTCCAAACAGCATTTAATTCAAAGATTAGGGGGAAAATATAATTGCAGCTCTCTGTGAGTTACAGTGGCACAAAATAATTCTCTCTAATAAGTGGGTTATTCTGCAAGACAGATTTTCCTTTTCCTTCAAGACAATTTTTTAAGCCAGGCTGCAGTTTTGTACCTGCAAAAAATTGTGTTCAACACTATCAGCATTTCCAATATTTGCATCCCTGTGCCTGCAAATCAGATATGACAATTCTGCTCTTCATTTTACAAAACTGAGTCCAACATTGTTTGGAGATGCAAAACTGCAGGTGCAAAACAGCCTCTAACTTGAGGCTCTTTCTATTTGGAGAATAAAGATGGATCGAAATATTTGAAATGTAATCAGCTTGTTAACTGAATTTACAATACAGCATGTTTACCCTTTTCGAAAAAAAATGACTGTGGGATTCCTTTTAACCCACTTGTCCTATCCAGACCTGTATACCCAGCGAGCACTCTCCATCTCAAATCTATAAAATTGGCTTAGGGTCCTCAGATTCATTTGATCCTGGCAGCCATTAGTCATTAAACAATCTCATTTCTCCTTCCTAGAGATCTGCCGTATTAACCCTGCAGCTGTGAAAGCGCACGGTCTCCTTTGAACCTCTACTGATAGTCCAGAGCTGATGGAGTTAGTAGAGGTACTGTGGCTGTCCTTCAATGAGTGGATTTAAAAGAAAAGCAAAGCTAGCAGACGATAGATGAATAACACTTGTAGAATGGGGACCCAGTGTTGGAGGGCTTGATCTAACATTGTTGGCTTTGCACTGACCATTCTACATTTTTTTCTGTGACGTATATATAGTATGACACCTAGTGCTGGTGAAAAGTGCTGAATTGATAGGACTGGAGGCCTCTATTTAGTCACCAAAAGGCACACCCTTGGATATACTACATACAAATTTCTTTATACCTCATCTTGATCCTCAGCTGGGTTATGGATGATCGTTTATAATTTCTCCTGCAGTTGTACCTAAAAGCCACCCATTCAGAACTAGGGCCCCTGAACAGACAGAGTCTAGTTCCCTGCTCTGGGGAACTTACCTTCTCACCCCAATAAGACTGTAATTCAGATTCCATGTCCCACTGTCTTTACTGGGCTGACTGTTAAGTGGCGATTACTTTCATAATATCAGTAGCTACGACCAAGTAACTCCCTTCCCCCAAATCAGTCTATCCATCACTCCGAACATCCATGAGCGGGAACTGATTCATTCCTCTAAGCATCATTTAGGGCCTGATCAAAAAGCCTGTTGAAGTCAGTGGCTTACCATTTAGTGGTGAACCATTTAGACAGTTTTAATAGCAGGCCTGACATTTGAGTACTAAATTAATGAGTACCACTCTCTCTCTTAATCCAGTCCTCTGTTATCTAACATTGAACTTCAAAATGAATGATTTTCTTAAGACAGCTGCAAATTCCCTTAGTGGCCATAATACCCTGAATAGCAAAGAGTGAAAATTACATTGTGCATTCTCCTTGCAGAAAAAAATTATCCAAATCTACATATTTCCATGCAAAAAAATCCTTGCACCCTGAGGCTTTAATAGTGCATGTATAGAACAACTAGTGTTCACTAAAACTTAGCGGATGTGTTTCTAAAACATTGTCTCAAATTACCTGCTTTAATTATGACTCCAAACTTTTTTGCCCAGAAATCAAGACATAACCATTCAAAAAAACCAAACAAGGAGTCTGGTGGCACTTTTAAAGACTAACACATTTATTTATTTATTGTTAGTCTTTAAAAATGCCACCAGACTTCTTGTTTGTTTTGCTGAACTGCACTAACCCGGCTACCCCTTTGGAACTAGCCATTCAAAAGTGGCTTCTCTCTGACGGTGAATTTCTAATGGCATAGCTGTGCAGTTACGGAAGGAGAAGGCTCCCCTCTTGTGGCTGTGAAGGAAAATTACTGACTTTTGGTTTTTTGTACTGTCTCCCTTGCATCTCTGGCTAGGGAGGGAGATAAACAAGAAAGCTATAAAATGCCAATCCCGTCTTTCAATTACACTAAATATGGCACTGTACCTTTTTATAGAGGTGTAGTAGAATCATAGCTCATTTCCATAGCTACCAAAGCTACATCAGGGCTAAGAGGTGTATGATGACACTAGACGGTGCAGGATGTAGTCCAGCGGGGGGTGACAGTGTCTCTAAGAACTACATGTTTGCATCTGACGAAGTGGGTTATAGTCCACGAAAGCTTTTGCCGAAGAAAATCTGTTAGTCTATAAGGTGCCACAGGACTCTCGTTGTTTTTGCTGTACACAGACTAACACGGCCACCCCTCTGGAGATGTTTAGACTGTGTCCAATGTCCTCAGTAAGGAATTCAGTTTGTATCTAACACAACCATGTCTTATCTCTTCTCTGTAGCAAAGGACATTGGCTTTTTCATGGCACATTTTTCAGGGAATTTTATGAATTCCCTTATCACCAAAATGTAGCAGCTTCTAGGGTGGCCCACGGGTGCTGTTTAATACAGCATCAAGACACCAAATGGGTTAGGGCAAGAGGCTTATTAGAAAGATGTCTGCTAGAATATATGTGATTTGGGGGAATTTTCGGAATCACAGCACGGAGGTGGTTCATATCTTGCAATTTGGGGAAGACCTTCTAAATTCCAGGGATTGAATTGATAGAGGGGATTCAAATCTGAACTGCCAGGAAACTCAAAGGGGTTTAGATGCATTTTGGCCTGACCCTGAAGGAAAATATACACAGGTTGGCTCAAGACAATATAATGATAATAAAAACAATTACTTTTAGTTAAAATTTTGGGCTACTGCTGAAATCTAGATACAATAATTCCCAAAATCTAAACAGTAAAATCTGGTTCCATTCCTTACTTTGACAAGATTTTTCTAGCAAGAAAGCTTTTATTTTGTAACTTTTCCAATTTGTGGTTGCCATTATTTTTTCTTTAAAGGAGAAATATTTAGCTCAATAGTTTGGAGCATTGTCTTTTCCTAGAGTTTGAACATACTAGAACATTTAGTCTTGAAACTTTCCTTGTGTACCTGGCAAGTAGCTCTGTTCAAAAGAACTGAGATTAGGATGGAAATTGAATCCATTTTAAGGGTATGGTGAATGACAAAGAAGTCTAAATTCACCCCATTCTGTAATATCATCCTTTGAGACACAAAATTAATTTACAAAGAAGCATGAGAGATGTCACATCAGATCAGAATATGAGTCCCTCTATTTTAGCACACTGCCTTTGGCAGTGGCCCTCTCCAGATGCTAATAAAGAATATGAGTCCATGAAAAAAAATGAAAGGAAACCATAATGCACCTTACTGGTTTGTGCACTATTATGGGTGGGTGGGTGGGGGGAGATTTATATGGAAAATGCTTTGTCTAACCCTCCCTTACACACACACATGGATTTTGAAGCATGCAGTTGAAGGTACAGTGATTGTATTATGTGTACACAAATGCAAATGTTACTGATCCAGTTCTTTCTTGTAATCCAGATAAACTACCATTTTGATGATTATGGATGACTTCCTGGGGCAGTGGTAATTTAATGCATATGGCACAGCAGGAACGGAGGTGACTGTGTGTTGGTTTTTGAAAACACAGAGAAAACCTACAGCTTTTCAGCTGGAAATGTGCCCAAGTGTGTTATGTTTATCTCGTCTGTGTACATTATGCATGTCCTCAGCTATGCTGTGGGCTTCTCCTGACATGCAGATGTGACCACAGAGTAACTGAATATTTCTACTCTCATCTGGTAAACAAATATATACATTAGAGAAGGCAATTTCAGATTGCTGCCTTTGGACCTGTATCAGCAATTGTACAGGGCACTTGAGGACTCTGTGCAATTAGAAAGGGGCACTCAAAGAGCTATCAAACGTCCCCTTGTTGACATGTGTCCTCCCTTGTTAGATCTGCTCTGGTGACTAATGCTATCTGATGTAGATCGTTTTTAAAGCTTTGGTTACACAATTTTTAAGTACAGTTAGAAATGACAATTTGTGGCATACCAAGACTCTCATGGAGGTTGACAGAGGCCATGAAAAATGGGACTGTTCACTTTGCCTGGTGTCTGTGGGGGAATTACAAACAATATACTTTCCTTCCAGAATTGTTCTCTAGGCTCAGGTTCTGCCATTTCACTTCAAGCAGTTCATGTATGATTCAATGACTAGCTATAGAAGAGCCACTCTGGTGGCTGAAGTCCTTCCAGGGTATATTTGTGGATTCTGTATGGGAAACGGCTCTCTCATACAGCCTTGTTTTCGGAGGGCGATGAGCTCTGTGTCTCAATTAGATATGAGAGGTGAACAAAACAAGTGTATGTATTTGATCTGAGCATGCATGGGGCATCTGACTAGCAAGCAGAAGCTTGAGATGCAAGATTTGTGTTCTGATCTAAATTTTTGAATACCTGGATCCAGAGTTTTGGGGCGGCCCACTTTAGGAAAAAGAGGTTGTTCGCAACATTTGCATCTGGCTTTGGGTCCAGAGTTTGAACTTACCCAAGAGTCAGAGGTTTGGTGTTTGCAATGGCTTGGTTCAAAGATTTTGGTGTCGTTTATCACAGACTGAAATGTGAGTTTTGCTTTTATGTAACAAATAATTTTATTTTGTTAAACTCAGCCAGACTGCAGTGTGTTGTGGTTCACATATGGAGGACATGCCATTTGCTTTTGAATGATTGGCTTATGAATGACACAGCTTCAGTGAGCGTTAGTGAAAGTTTGGCAAAAGATTTTGATTTCAGACTGTTCTATTGATACTGTCTAGTGCTTTAGCAAGAAATTTTTTAAAAATGCCTTTAAATAGGCACCCACGCTATTTAATGCCCCCATCATTTGTGGGTGAAATGAGTGAAATGCATTTTCAACTGTAAATTAGGCAGGGAGAGCGATGTTAAATATTTCTTATTTGTGCCTAGAAATGACGAGGGACGTGTGTAAATGTGGAGAGTGGGAGGATACCCCTTTGAAAGTATTTGTCTCTGATCTCCACACATCTCATAAGCCGAGCAGTTGCCTCCTGACCAGAAAGGGGACAGAAGATCTCCAAGAATACCCCACTTCCCTGGCACGATGAGAAGTGGTTTGAAGGTGAGTTGATGGCACGTTCCTATCTGCGTCAGTCCCAGAGATGGTTTTAAAACACTGGACCAGAATCTCCTCAACCCTTGAGCATATTCATGTCCCGATGTGAATGTCTTGGTTCAGGCATGTTCCCGTCAGTGGCCCAGCATGGTACCAGGGCCTTTGTACAGGAAGAGCGGGGGGCTGATGAGCGCCCAGTGTTTCGTAAGGCAGTCCTGCATGCGTCCCCCTAGGTTTGTAATAGCTTCATCGTTCCCAAAACAGAAACTCAGAAACATGGCTGTAGTGCAGGCGTCTGCAACCTGTGGCAGCCATTCCCTCCCCACCACTGAGGGACCCTGCAGGTGGCCTTCTCCTGGTTCTGGGCTCCCCTTCGCCCCCCCAATAGGAGGCGCTACACCCATTGCGGCTCTCAAAACGCTTGGTTATTGAAGGAATGGCTCTTATCTTTTGCGTTGGCAACCCTTGCTCTAGGGAGTGGCTTACAATCACTGCTGGTGTCTCCTTGCCTTGCTACCATCATTAACATCCCAGTAAAAAGCTTTTATTTTACAATTAAACAAAAAAACTCAAAGCAAACAAAAAAACCTTGCTTTCCCGAAGGAAGGAATTCAGTTAAAATAATCATGTTTTTATGTTTTGCTTTAAAAGTTTCATTTCCTGTCCTATTAATAAAATTTTAGGTTATTAAAGTGAATGAATTTGACCAATCCAATTTGCATTTTACCATTAATTGGTTGCTTTTTGCACCGCTTTCAATTGGAATAATGAAAACACTCTTGTGTTAATGGTAATAATTCAATATTAACTTCTTTTATGTCACTGTGGCATGGAAAGAGCTTCACCAAAGACATGTAAAGACAAAGAATGTGCCATTTTATTTAAAGCCAGTTTCTGGTCATTTTTACTTTTGTGGTTTTTCATGCCCAGGCATAATGTTGAAATATTGAAGCTGCAAAAACAGCAATTGGTTGTTTATACCCAGACACAAACCAGATTTTTGGAACTGAAGAAATGTATGGGAATGCTATTGATGTTATGTTTTGTAAAGTCTTTTTATCTGGGGCTACATCAAATGGACATTGTTGCTTTAACAAAAAGCATAGCCATTGGGCATAGCTCCATGGACTGCGGTGAAACGGTGCCAATATATACCAGATGAAGAGTCAGCCCTTTGTGTTAAAAAAATTGTATTTATGTATTTGTATTAGTAAAATATGTCTAACATATTATCTGATTCTGCTGCCAGTAAAGTCAAACAAATTTTCCCTTTGATTTTAAAGGAATGGGATCAGGCCCATTGGGCCTGATTCTGATCTCACACATTCACTGGTGTAAATCAGGAATAACTCATGTCCGTGAAGTAACACCACTGTAAGACTGGAGTGAGTTCAGAAGAGGCTTATAATCTGCAGGAAGAAACACCACAAATATAATAAAATGTGTGCAATAGTCCATCTAAATTTTCAGTCGGGAATAAACCAGCCTCATACACTGAATGCTCACCTGTTGGTTGGTTTGTACTCATTATGACCGGACCTCTTTTGAAAAATATCTCCTTTTCTTTCTTGTTATAATGAATATAAATACCAGGCCCACAAAACGGAGCCAATATAGAGAAGCCTTCCATGATTCTCTACGGATTACTCTTCTGCTGCTGGTGGAACATTAGAGACAGAGCTCACGGCTGATGTCGTCATGTCCTATCACTTTAAATTACCCCCCAGTGTGTCTGTGGTCAGCCAAACCGAAAGTGTCTGTGTCATTACAAAGTCGGGTTTTCTTCGTTATGGGTTTAGTTACTAGCAATGGCTGATGTATGTACAAATGAAAAACAAACATTGCTGGAGCTTGCAGGGCAGGGGCGGAGGTTATTGAAGGCATGGGGAGGCAATGCCTCCCTGCTCTCTGCTGAAGCCACCCACTGTGGCGGCAGGAGCTGGATCCGGCCCCAGCTGGGACCCGAAGCTGCTGGGAGTGGCAAGATGTGGCCCTGGCTACAGGAGCCGGAACAAGCCCGTGGCTGGGGAAGGGGCGGTGGGTTGCCTTCCCTAGAGGCAGCTCCAAAATCCGCCCGTGTTGCAGTGCATCGGTGAGAACCTCCAGTGCAGAACCAACACTCTGGGAACCAATAGCGCATCAATGAATCTCGGCAATTCACAGCTAAGAATCTGTGGACTGCAAAGGCCTCTCGTTTAAAAAAGAAAAGAAAACGACGGGCCCTAGGATTTTTAAATGGAAACAAGCATGTTTGAAGGGTGTGGTAACAGTTTTGCTTGTTGCTATTTATTTGTTGTGTCGGAGTGGGAAGGAGAGGTGAGGGCAGGGGAGAGTTCTTTTGGGCGCAGAATTTGGCAGTTCATAGTTTGTCAGTTTCATCTTGGACTGCACTCTCCCCTTCTACCGTGAAAGAGAGCGGAAAGGCATCCTGGACACCCACTCTGTGGCTTTCCTGATATGCTGCTCTGCCATGTCAGGGTTCCTTGGGTGTGGAAGATAGCCTTGATCCTTGGGAACAACAGGGACAGTCCCATATCTGGCTATCTATGTTATCTTCCCCATGGTCGTCATCAGCAAGAGAATACGTTCCAGAGGGGTCGCTGTGTTAGTCGGTGTATAGCAAAAACAATGGAAGTCCTGTGGCACCTTAAAGACTAACACATTTTTTCAAGCATAAGCTTTCATGGGCTGTGTCTGATGAAGTGGGTTGCAGCCCACGAAAGCTTAAGCAGGAGAATAGACACTGCAGAGGAAGGACCATAATGGGGTGAACAGCTTCTGGGTTGTTCTTGTGGCAGGGAAATAGGGGGGTGTGGTTAGAGAAAGCGCCATGTCTGGATGTGCCTATACTGAGCCAATCTTGGACAATATTTTTGGCCCCTTTGGGCCTTAAATCATCTCTTGGCGAGGAAGTAATGGAAAGAGTGTTATCAGGGTGGTATAAGAGGGAGGCTAAGCCCCCTTTGTCCTAAACACTCTGCATTTGAGCTGCAACCGAGGCTATGAGAGGTTCTGAGGCCGGTCTTAGTTTTAATCAAGTTTTCATAAAGAAAATTTAAGCTAATTCAGTGAGAAAGGTATCTATCTGCACTCATTGATAGTGGGGGTTATTTGAGGGAAGAGATGTATGGAGGTGCTATTCAAAGAAATGAACTGTCTGTGGTTATAACAAAGAAGAGGGAAAAATACCTTGCCTTTACTCTGCTGTTTTCTTTGCTTATTATACCCAGCGCTGTGGTTCTGGAAAAGTTTATGAATGTTTTATAGGATTTTACTGGCATTGTCTGCCTTATGAACCACTTCCTATCATAACAGTAATTTGCTAGCATGATGGCGGTGCGTTTGTGATGCTCTGGTAAAGATGTGTCAGCGTTTCCATTAGAAATTCTGTCTTTCCGGAGTTTTGTAACTGTGGTAGCAATTCCTTCCCAAGGCGAAACTTTCTTACAGGTTCTCAAAGCAGCATCTGGGACATTTCCTCTAAAAGCGCTGAGAAATTGCCAAAAAGTGATTTATTGGGAATGGGCTCTGAAACCAGCCCAACCGTAATGCCACTAATCCCTTCTCTGAAATGATGAGGATTTACTTCTGTTACGGTAGCATCCAGGGGCCCCCACTGAGAATAGGGTCCTCGGACTAGGTGCTGCACAAAGATACAATGAAAGACAGGTAATATTCAAGTAGATAAGACAGATGCAGGGGGATGGGAAGGTTTATTATCTTCATTTCACAGATTGGAAAACAAGGTGCAGAGTCACCAGCCATAGGTCACCTAGCTGACTTGAGTCCCAAGCCAGTGCTTTAACCACAAGACCATCCTTCCTTTCAAAAATCAAGTAAGGTTTTAAAATGAATTGGTGCAATTAGAAATATTCTACATAGCAGCCTTCAAAAATGATACTTCATAGCATGCTAACCTTAACGGATGGAAAAAACCAATTCGATCATTCATGTTGTATCCTTTTGATAATGAATATACTCTGACAATACTCATACGAAATAGGGTAAAGATTATTATACTGACTCTTCAGACGGGGAAGTTGAGGCACAATGGTTGTGACTTGCCCAGGGATGTACTGGAAGTTGATGGCAGAATAAATAATCCTGACCCTATTCTGTACACTATTTCTTCCTGTTTTGTCTTTTTTTTTTATTCCTTTCTTAGACCATTGATATCACTTCTACTAGATTCTTCTTTGCCTTTGCGAATCACTGCAAATGTATAGGTTTCAAACGTAATGGAAGAATCCCGATGGATACATGTTTCTGTGGGGCCAAATTGTCAAGCTCTCTAATTCTACAGAGAGCTTCATTTTAAGACGAAGCTTAATAGCTCTGAAACAATCTGTATTTCTAAAGACTGAGTTTTTAGTATAGAGGAGAGTGGAAATTTATGAAGCCTTTTCTGATTTATCTGTGAAAGCAAACGGAGCATTCCTAAAAACACATTCACAAGGTCACCTCTGCCAATCCCAAAGGAGAATTTCAAATGAATCTAGAGTTCTCATATGTTCACAATGGGATTGGGCTAACTCCAAAGGAAGTAATGTAGGCCAGAAAAAACATAGATACACACGAGGCAATGTGTGCCCTCAGGAGCTCTTTGGAGAGGAGATGAGAGGCCATCAGAATCATGGTTTTAAGAGGTATCTATCCTTACTATGCTCTTCCTTCTTGCTGGAAGAAATCCTCCAGGTCCACAAAAAGAGCAGATTGGAACTGGCAGAAAGAACACTAAAACAACAAAGTGAGTGAGAATCCTGTCAGATTGACTTTAGACTCACCATGTACAAAGCCATCAAAGAACTCCAAAGAAAAGAAGAAAAATTTTAGGGGCGGGTTTTCGCACATTGATTGAATTTTTCTTTTTGGCAGAAGGAGAAAAGTGGAGAGACGCCAGCTTGTTTGAGCTCTTTACTTGCAAATAGTGGGGTGGCTCTGCTAAAATTATCCTTGGTGACATAGTCACTGATCTTTAGACTTCAGTGTCAACACTCAATGAAATGTCTAGGGCCAGCTCACACCAGACTCTGAAGGCCAGCACTTAGTGAGTCACTTGGCTGGGGAGATGGCTTTTGTCAGAACCAAGATGGCTAGGAATTGAATTTCCTTTTAATGAAAGCCTCAAATCTGCAGAAATTGAAGGGATGTCTTGGTGCAATGATATTACTGAGTACCAGTTCACTCCATCCTCTGGCCTCCAGGCAGATGTTGAGAATGTGTTGGAGGGTGGTTACGATGAGCAGAGCAGGACTGTAAAAGGGTTCTTGTTAATTCAGCTAATGGTAATTTCTCTCCAGGGTGGGTAGTTATCTGCTGTTTTCATACCAGGCAAACAAAGCAAGTATTAGAAAGGAAAGACTTGAGAAAACCAGCCTTTATGTACTAATGGCTAAATTTAAAAGCTGGGTGGTGTCTCTGGTACTGCAAGGTCTGAGTAAAACAAACCAAGAGTCCTATGGCATTTTTAAAGACTAACAAATTTATTTATTGCATGGGAGAAAATCCCACTTCATCAGATGCTTGAAGATGGAGAACTTACAGAATGGGAGGAAAATGAATGTAGGGAAGTGTGAGTCATAGGATCAGGTCAGACTGTTACAACAAATCAACACAGTTTTTTAGAGTCAAACGGTGGAGAATATTAGAGAGAAGTGAAATAATAAGAAGGCAGAACCACTTGTTGTAATAAGATAAAAAACGAAATCTCTATTTAACCCTAGGGAATATCTGAGCAGGGGTGTATTCTACTAGTTAAAGTATTGGGAGCCAAAACTCCTGGATTTTACTCCTGGTTTTGGTAGTGACATGTTATATGACCTGGAATAGTTACTTTACTGACTTGTGCTTCAGTTTCCCCAGCTGGAAAATGGAGATGATCCCACATCCCTACCTTTTTGAGTTGCTGTGTAGATTAACTAGCTATTGTTTGTAAAGTGCTTTCAGATCCTCAAATGCAAGGTGCTATAGCTGCTAATTTTATATCTTTATGACAGACTTATTAGGGGTTTGTGTGTTTGCCTTTCCAAGCTTTAAGTCTGAGAAAGGGCTCAGCATTTGACAAGTTAACAGGAGAAAAGGAAGGCAGCAAGTTCTCTCTGTTTGCATTAAGGCACACTCTCCACTGTACTTTGAATTCCAGCCAAAATGAACTACCTCCCTGATTGCGACAATACCTTCTTAGTGCACTCAATGTCTCTCTTGTCAGGCTTTTGCGATTCAGGTCTTACCAAAAGAAATAAAATATGGTATCCATGACTCCCAGAATACCAGACTGGATCCCCCCTCCCCCCGCTTTTTTTTTCCTGACTGCTGCGGGCTGAAGGTCTGAAGTCAGTTTAGTAAGCGTGTTCTCTGCAGTATTTTTGCTTTTTATTGTGCAACATTAGACAGTCACTTTTCATTTAAATGAATGAAACCAGCGTGTTTCTTCTGAACTGTTCCTGGTTTACATTTTGTTTTGAAGTGAAAGCTTTCTGCAGAACTCTGTATGAGAATATCATTTCAGTTCCTTCATGCAACACTGGTTGTCTAGAGGAGAACTCCACAGATGCCCAGTGTTTCGTCATGGAAAAAAAGACATGCCCTCTCCCTCTCCATCCCAGCCCCAGAATACCCCTGCTTCAGAATGTTTTCCCTGCCATGCATGAAGATAGCTTTGTTGTCTTATGTGTCCATCTGCAACTGGTATCTTCTGGGACAGGGAGGGGCATTCTCTGCAGGAAAGGTTAGTGGCTGGGATGGTCCTGTAGCAAAGTCTCTAGGGCTATGTCTACACTGGGTAATTTAAGTCGACTTTAACTAAGTCGACTTAGTGTGTCTCCACTTAAAAATAAAGTCGACTTAAAGGAGAAATTAAAAAGTCGACCTAGAGCGTCCACACTGGATGTTCTAGGTCAACTTTGTGGGGCTAGGGAGTCCTAGGGCAGGTCCACAGGGGCAGAGGAGGCACCCCTTGCCCAATGCCAGGGGGCTCAGCCTTTGCCCCATTGTACCTAGGTACAATGGGGCAAAGGGGGTCAGGGATCCTAGCAGGGCATAGGGGCAGGGTGGGAAGGGCTCTGCCCTGCCGGGGGGGGGGGCATGCCAGGCTACCCCTGTGCCCCCCCCGGCAGGGAGGGCATTGGTGTAGCCCTGGGGAAGCCCTAAGTCGACTGAGGGCTACCCCACGTCTACACTGGCTTAAGTCGACTCTAGGGAGTCGACTTAAGCCTTAGGTCTACTAGAAAGCAGGTTTTATAAAGTCGACTTAATTTTAATTAAGTCAACTTAAGAAAACTGTAGTGTAGACGCAGGGTAAATTAAGTCGACTTAAGCAAGCTTAAGTCGACTTAATTTACCAGTGTAGACGCAGCCTAGGAGATGGGAGGAGTCTGGTGCATATGCCTCCCCTAAAGCTAACCCGGCCTGCACCTAGACTGAATTGGCCTCCAGCACCATGAGCTGCAGTTTTCCACAAGCTTCTCTCTGGTAGTTTCTGCATTCAGCTCTGCACTGGGGGAGGGATGACTCAGGGCTGTCCAGGGAGACAGCTTGGATCTGCCAGGTGCTGAGAGTAACGTTTTAACAGTGTATAGTATACAGTTGAAAGTATTTTTTAAAAGTACAAAATGTATTTATTATTGTGAGCACTGCAGAAAAAGAGAGTAAGGAGGGATTTCAGAATTTCCCATCCTTTTATTCCTTGAAACCCCTCAGAGTTTTGCCACTGAACTGAATGGGAATGGGGATATGCCATCAGGGGCTCCTGTATGTATTTTCTAAATCTTGCATTCCAGACTGAGATTTCAATATCTGTGTTAATTGCTCCGACTCTGCATTGTTGGGCCATCCTAGTCATGCGGACAGAGCAGCAAAATGGGGATGGACACATACATGGATTTAAGCAGCGGGCACACCTTTTATTAAACTTTAACACAGTGGAGGGGCATCACTCCTGTTCTCCTATACCAGGCAGTTACTTGGTTCCAAGAAGGGCATTACAGGACTTATTAACATATAATGCATAGTGCAGGGTAGGCTCTCCTCAGCCCAGCCTCTAGAACCCAGCTCTGCGTCCTAACACTCTTCCTTCCCTGGCTGGGGACAGAGGGTGCAGAAGGGTGGGGATCTCTTGGCCCTTAAGGGCCACAAGGTCTCACCCCATCCCACGAGAGCCTAAGGCCCTGCGAGGCCATCACTAAAATCCCAGGTCTTCTGCCTCTGTGAACTGTTCATTTTATTCTTTTAACCACCTTGGAAACAGGCCACAAGTTGTGGTGAATAAACTACTCCATCCCAGTACCCCAGTTAGGTGCTATGTGTATTCCTGTTTTACCTACCATGGGTTGAACATATTGTAGTGAAGGTTAAAAACCTCCTTGGTCCTCCTCCCACCACCCCCAATTGGCCCATGGGAGAAAAAATTCCTTCCTAACCCTCATAAACAGATGATTAGCTAGATCAGTAGCATCTGTCTGCATGGATTCGTATCATTAAACCAGGTGGGTAGGGTGGACTGCTGGAATGGAGCTGAGAGAGGTTCCGGGCTGGGTTAAAACCTGGGAGCTGGGGAATGAGAGTCAGTCAGTATCTCTCTCCCCCAACTGGCCAATGGGTGCCAGAGTCTCCTGGGGGAGGAATGATCTACTGTCTCTTTTTGAATGTCTTCCTCCCTTGCTGCTGGGACTGTTCCACTCTCAGTCCTGGCCCCATCTATGTCCCCAGCCATTGATGCAGGTGTGTGGAATTTCTGAGATGGTGGTGGTAGTTTTGAGTTGGGTGGGGCTGGGGGGGATAGCTTTTGGTTTGTAGAAAGGAGGAAGAGGGGCATCTTACATTTGATAACTGGAGACATGCAACAGTTTTCATTGCAGACAGATGTTCCTTTAATCAGGGCTTCTGAGAGCTCCTATAAAAAGCCTCCCATCATTATTTCAGACAACTCATGTGCTTCTGGGATGTTAGGGATCCTGACTGCTCCTAGGTGTGAGATGGTGGTAAGAGGGGGAAAAAAAGGTCAGACATATAAGATTATAAAGAGGAGGATTAAAAAGATCAGGAAAGAGAAAAGGAGAAGAGGATGGCTGAGGAAACTTCTTTTTTAAAAGCATTACATATTAAACTCATGAATTCAATGACTTGTTGGTAATTGTCATGACCACATAAGATACCAAAGTCCTTTGGTATTTAAGCAGTGTATAGATTCAAAGATGAGTCACAAACCAGCTCTGCTGTTTTACTCATGGGTACATTGGTGGAAGGCTTTTTTAAATATAAAGATCTCTTCCTTCTCCCTTCTGCCTCTAAGACTTTCTTGTTCTCTGAAGGTTAATTCAATTATGACAAGCAGATTGTTTTCCATAGATGCCTGGAGCCAAACATAGCATGAAATTTATAGCTTGTGGGACCACCCATTATTACAGTCTTAATTATTTTCTGAAAAATTTAGTCTGGAGAAAATATTGTGCTATTCAATAGCTCAGGGAAGTTCCAAGTTCTCACTCCAATGGAGTTCCAATTAAGAGGGAGAAGCCATCTGGTCTTGCATTCCTATAAGAAGATTTGTGCAGGGTTTTGCGCTGTTGATGGATGACTCACCAACTGAATTCACTTTTTGTCAGCCGGCAGCCCGTAACATGTTAAAGCCACTGAAAGGCTTGTGGGCTGGTGAGTGACTGAGTGGACACTTTATAGATGCGGGAGGGGGTGTCTCATGGCATGAAACAAAAATCTACAGTAATATTGTGCTAGGGTCTCTTCCCCAGAATTGGAGTCAAGATCAAGGTATGGTAGATAATAGCAATGTGTGCTGCATGATTGCCCTCAGAAAAATATTCCTGAGTTTTGAAGTTACAAACTTCATACACAGCTCTGCCTTTGGCGGGCATCTTTCTAATCACAGAAGTCAGCAAAGTACCAGACCAGCCAAAACATCAAGAGTTTTGCTCTGCAAACAGGTCATAGTCTATGACAGAGAATGTAATACTAGCTATAACCTCTACAAATTCTTATACGATCACCTATCCTTCTTAGCCCCCTTTCTTCTTTGTAGCATTAAAACTTAGAAGCATCAATGTCTTTAGAATAGATCAGGATGCTGAAGAAAAACATGTTCTTAGTGTCCTTAATGTTTCCCATTTTCTAGCCCGCAGTTCTCCCCATCATTCACAGCCAGGTAGTTTTCCCCCTCTCCCGTGTGCAGCACAGGGATCAGATTCTGAAAGATGTCCATTTCCACAGAGGCTCCATTAAGTGGAGACCTCAGAAGGACCGTTGCGGTCACTCTCTGCCCAGGATGAATACCCTTTAGTTGTACTATAATCCAGCTTCCCTCTTTGAGTCCTTTTTATTTGCTCTTGTCTTTATCCCTTCATTCTCCATACTGGGATCAGTGAGCGGAGAGCAAAATTTATCTTAACGAGGGAGAGCAGGAATGTCCTGGACACATAATTGCCACTAATGCTGCTGAGTGTACCAGACAGGACCAGTTTGTGTCGATATTTTTCTCGAGTGTGCCCACAACAGTCGGCTGCTGCATGAGAAGAAATGGCTTAATTTTATTTTGTGTGTGTTTGTGTGTGTTCACATCTGTATTTGATTTTCAATCAAGACTTGGTTGGTAAAAGGCCAACTAATCTACAGCGCTCAGTTTTTTCTTGAAAGGGGTAGCCAAGTTTAGGATTGAGGAACTGATGGTGGTCTTTTTTTAAAAAAAATCAAAGACTATTGGACACAGAATTTTCAAATGGATCATTGGGAAATTTTTGTTGTTTATTTACTTATATTGTGCAGTGACGAGGAGGCTTAGTCATGGACAAAACTGCATTGTGCTAAGCGCTGTACAAATACAGAACAAAAAGTTGGTCTCTGTCCCAAAAGTTTACAAGCTGAAGTGATGCGGTGATATATCCACATAAACTGTCCCCTTCGTCTGTGTGCTGTAGTTGTAAGAGTGGGCATAATCTGACCAGTGAAAAAGTTTTCACAGGATTTTGTCTGACATTTTTGCTGTTTGGAATGTGATTGTTTACAAGCCCTCGGGTTTAGTTTATCTGTGAAATTTGATAAAAAGGCTGTTTTTATGCTTTTGAAGATGTGTAAAAATTCAAATTTTAAATTATAAACTTCAGAATTGCACAAAATTGGCTCATTTTCAATCATTTCCTGACTACAAAATATATTAAATTTGGGGCATAAAGAGCCTATTTTCAAGCTGATATCAAAATCAAACCCTTCCACTTCCCCTTTGTTTTATCTTTTGCTGGAATTATTCTGTGAATTACAATAATATAAAGAATTTAACAATGCCTAGCACAACCTGCCAAGGAATACTCTAACATTGCCTTTCCTGTTATTTATTTGTCCAAGTGATAAATGTCAGTCTTATTTTTTTTTAAAAAGAGCATTTATGTTACTCATTTTTTAAAACAGAGCATTTAGTTTGCAAAGTGCATTTAGTGCTGTTGAAAGATGCTGGACTGACATTCTTGGTGAATGAAACTCTTTATTCAGTGGGGAGAGGGTAAGCACTTAGGTTTTTTTAAAAAAGGTAATAAAGTAACCAAAATAATTTGTAACACTGTAATATGTTGTAGGGTTGTGCCCCATCTATATTATAGACACTGTTAGAAAGATCCTTTTCCCCATCCCAGCCTGCCAAAAGCCTTCATCATCATTCATTTGGAAAATCTCCCTCTACGAGTGAGCTGTGGTAGTTGAAATCCGTGATGAATTAATCATTTGGCTTCCACTGAATGTGCCAATTGTGGCAGTGATTTTTGGGTGATGAGTATATGTCTGCTAGGAATTAAACTAATATTGCTTCCATTTCTTGTTAGACAGGCCACTGAATACCCATTCACTCTCTAATAATGAATCTGAGTAGGATTTTTAATTGACGGCCAAAAAAGGAGATGTTGACATTTCCCATCTCCTAACCATACGGCTTACCTTAGAGAGAAAACAGGACCTTGCATGTTTTCATCATTTACTGGTGCACTGCAAAGTGTGTGTGCCTAAATCAGACTGCTTGTGGTTTATACCCACTTTTTCTCTGATTTTTAAAATTTTTTTAGGGGTGTAAGTGACCGCACCAGGTGCATTGTTAATCAAGGATCAGAACCACTATTCCTACAGGGACTTTGGTGTCCATGCATAAACTGTGAAATGATGATAAATTTAATAATGTAGCACTGTTAAATACCTGCAGGAAAAATGTGGGTGTGTGACTGTGCAGGTGTGTAAATGCATGCTAGGCTGTGTCCCTAGGGAAAATTGTTTATATTGAATTAGGGCATAACATGTTTTAGGTGCAGTGTGTATATATAGGAATATATCAAGATGTAGGAAGGCACAGTCCATGCTGTGAAAAACTTAGTCTAAACATTATAAAATTTTAATAACATGGAAGTATTGAATAGTTGCTTAGTTTCCAGGACAACTCTTTTTTGGGCCGAGTAAGAAAGCTCCTGCTTTCAGCATGAACACAATGGCGTGTACACTCATATTTTACTGATGCTCTCTCTAGTGGTAGTTTTTAATATGAGTGTTAGGTTTTGTCTTTACACGTGCGTTTTTTTCTTTTTACTGTACTGTGATACTTTGAAACAAGTTTTCTGAAGCCCTCTCCCCACCCCCCAAAGACACAGCTATGAATGAGAATCTAATCCCACTGTCCTTATGTTGGAAAATACCTTGCTCCGCAAATAATCCTTTATTACTACTTGCTGTAATAGCTACTGCTCAGTAAATGAAGCTAGTAGCTGAAGTGTTGTGAGATTATACTGAGAATAAATCTATCGCTAGACCAAGATATCTTCAATGCTAGGCCAAAAGATGAATGTTAGTTTGAATAATGGACAATCTGGATAATGAAATTTCTCATTCCACATTAGATGAGTCACCTTTTGGCAAGCGGGGAGCTCAGTCATATTCTTTGCATGTAAAGCTACTAATTGATTTCCCATCTGTAATTGTCTGGGTCAGACCCGCAAGATGGGAATGCTTTTAAAAATGTTATAGTTGAAGACTGAATATATTCCAGGAGTATGTTGCACAGTGCTTTTGTGTAGCAGGCCGAATGATGAAAATGGGCAGCCCTGTCTGTACAGGGAGTTAAATAGCTGACTGGCTATTAAAGAAGGTTGGTTGGATTGGGTGTTGTTACCAATAGCCATCTTTGCTAACGTGCCCAGTTGTGATGCAATCAACTTACAATGGTGACTACGTATGAGTAAAACAAGCATTTCGAATTTGTATTTTAAGATGCATTTATTGGCATCAAGGCAGATTCGCAGCCTTGTTTCTTCCACATTGAGCTAGCAGTGAAACAAGTGAGGCCCAGTTCAATCTTCGGCATTTCTGATGAGCTTGCACTCTATGGGATGCCTTCTATAAGACGCACGATAGCATGTATTGATGTCTTCCCTGCAGTGGTTGAAAGCATGCCTCCGTCTGTCTGATTTTTTTTTCATGTGCATATCCCATGAATTTTCTTCTGCATCTGACTCGTGCACCTCTGTGCAAACATATAATCTGTGATTTTTTTTCTTTGAAGTTTTCTTACTACTTCCACACAGCCTGCAGAAAAAGAAAGTTGGTGGTTTTTTTTAAAGGAAAAATGCTGAATTTCTGTTTACCCCATATTTGATTGAACAGAGGCCTGTGTGTTATTCTGCCTTTCTACAATGGCCCCCTGTACATGGAACATTAGCTAAGTGGCCCCTTATTTAGAATCATTCATCACCATGGCACAATCTCATGTGTATAGGGGAGATTTACATCAGTGAAACTGAGAAATAAAAACAAAGGCCTCATATTCTGAAGATGGGTTGTTATTATTTACAGAGAGTCAGCGACATGCTAGGGACTGGGTTAAAATCATGGCTTCATTTCAAAGCCTGGATCACTCATCAGTATTGGTGGCACAGTGACAGATCGCAGAATGCTGTTTCAGGGAGGAGAATGGGGGAATGTGTCCAGCATCTCAGGCTATTTTCACAAAGTTACTTAGCCTAAATAACTGCCACTGTAGGTACCTACAAATATAGGCACCGCTAGCATTCACCAAAAAACAAACCAAACCTTCAGCTGTCCCCTAACCCAAAGCGTGCCTAAAAATCCTAGTGTCCACTGGCAGATGGGCATGTGCATAGCTGCCTGAGTTCTGTCGTCACCCAGCAGCTTGATCCCAAAGGGCTTCTCAGATGAGGTGTTTCCCTGTCTAGTTTGCCTTTGGCCCATTGCCTACTGGATTAGGACCCAGAAAACGAGTGACAATAACTTAATAGCCCGGTAGTTAGGGCATTTGCTTCGGTGTCAGAGAGCCAAGTCTTTATTCCAATGATTGTTTAATTATTTATACAGAGTGGATCAGCTGCAACAGGTGAGATTGAGAGTTTATA
>ML685788.1:12962316-13069979 GCA_007922175.1 Pelusios castaneus | reverse complement strand
GAGTTTATACAGAGTGGATCAGCTGCAACAGGTGAGATTGAGAGTTTTCTGATCTCAGAAGAGACCAGTGGTCAAGACACCCTCCTAAGAAGTGTGGTTTCAAATCTCTGCTCTGTGTCCAGCAGAATAGGAAATAGAAACTGGGTCCCTCCGCCTCTGTCCAATATAAGGGCTTCAAACAGATTGGCTAAAAGTTATTAAGGGGACAGCACCATCCCCTCCTCAGTCTTTTCTTGATGATGAGCTGACCTGGTTTAGGTGCCTAACGTCAGGATAGAGTTTGTGTCTATTTGTGTGCATCCCCAGCAGAGAGAGTCTCTACCCAGACATAGGCAATGAAATCCCTTTCCAGGTCAGGGGTCTGAACCCATCCATCTCCTCAGCATGTGCTACTGGTGAGCTTAAGAGGCTTCCTGAACTGCTTGCTGGCGTCTGTGAATCCCATTCTTATGCCCCTACACCGCCCCTGCCTTGCACAGGAGCCTGGACCCTAAAACTCAGGGCTGCAACTTCCACTGGGCACAGTGCCAAAAGCTAGGTGGTGCAATGCTCAGCACTGCAGTACCTAAGTGCTTAAGGGACGTCTGCTCTGCCATTAAAAACCTGTGGCCCCAAGTCTCAGAGCCACAGTCAGGTGACTCAGGCTTGAGGGGCCTAGGCTGCAGGGCTGAAAATAGCAGTGTAGACATTTGGGTGTGGGTCATAGATCACGGGCTCTATGACCCACCCCCACTGCGGGATCTCAGAGTCCAGCCTCCAGCCCAAGCTCAAGCGTCTACATTGCAATTTTCAGCCCCCTAGCATAAGCCCTGTGAGCCTGAGCCAGGCCGACTATGGCAATGTCGGGGGCTTTCTTAGCAGCGCAGACATACCCTTAGTCCCCTCAAAAGGCATGTGCTAAACTTGCTCAGTTCCATTTCAGACTGGCCTCTCAGAAGAGGAGGCCCTGGGTGTGGAGACTTGTGGGCTGCTAGGTATGGCAAATTGGGATTCATACTTCAGCTTAAAAGGGCCCCTCCCAGGATTGGGAACCCACAATGATAGCTTTGCCCCTCCAGGTTTGTTTGAACTTGCCATACGATGTGCCTAAGCAGTCACCTGTTTTACCCAGGCGCACTGGATGCACTCACAACTGCTGTATGTGCAGCTGAGCCGGACTGAAAATGCACTCCATGGAGTTTGTTTTTCCTGGTTTTGGAGTCCCAGATATGAATGTTCACTCCTGTCATTTGCCACAGTTCACAGAGAGACCATTACAGTTACCAGACTTTGAGGTTGTTACTCGTGGCACTCAGGCTGGGTTCCTCGGACCTCTGCTTGCATCAGGACTGTAGGGTTTGATGCTCAGTGCTGTGACGTCAGCTAAACAAATGTACTACACAGCTCATTCACTAAACCTTGGCTTTACCATGAGATTGTGGCTAAATAGTCAGTCGCCAGGCAACGGGGAAGTATTACCATACGCTGTGTATACTACTGTTAGTGTGGGTGGTTGTGGTGTTTCTCCTCTAACAAAAAAAAAAAAAAGAAAGAAAGAAAGAAAAGAAACTGCTGCTCTTGGCTCGGGGGGGTTCTTCTGGTTTCCCAGGCATTTCTGTTTGGTGAGTGTCCCCAGCTGCAGTACACCCTTTCACAGAGAGCACTGACTCATGCGTTTAGCTGTCACAATGAATCTGTTTTCATAAACAAAACTAAATGCACTATGTTTGCTCATTAGGGAGACCGAAAGTCTCTGAGCAGCCAAGAATTATGTGTTATGGGTTAGAGCTTTGTTCATCTTTTTTCAAACTGTAGGGAAACATTTGGAAAAAATGGTTTTCAAAGATGCACCCAGTGGATTCATTCTGCTGAGATGGGCAGAAATGAACAAGACAAGGAGCTGGCTTGCTGAATATACAGTAGAGATTTGCAAGCCTCATTGAGAGCTAAAGATGATGATCTGAAGGGTGACATGAAAATTGTGCAGAGCAGGAAGGAATAAGAAGTGTTAATGAACTGAATTTTAAACTAAATTCCAAGCTAGTGCTTGTGGAAGGTTGCTGGTGGACCACCTGGAGACCAAAGCTCTGTTTAGTTCCACAAAAGGGGTGCATTGCCAGCCTTCTCCATTCTTCCCAGCCAATGTTTCTCACATACCTCTGGTTGCAGGTGAATCTAGTACTGACTCCATGAAATCCTGGCACGTCCATGGCTCCATGGTACATCTCTAGCCCTTCTCATTCCTGGGCCCTCCAGTAGTGGTAATAGTTAATGTCATTTATCATGGTAGCTGGCGTTTGTGACGTGAATGTGCTTTCACTAAGGGCATTTCACGCAGGAGGAGCCACCAGAGAGTAACAACTTGTGGCCACTACTGACAAGGAACAGATTTAGACAAAGGCAAATTGAGCAACTGATGCAAAGATACCATTGGAAGGTCAACCTCCTGGAGAGAGAGCTGAAGTATGAATCAGCATTCAAGTTCTTAACTGGTCAGTCTACTCCAATACTGCCCACCTGTTAAATGGTAGATGAGATGACGGAAATCATAATACCGAGCAAGCAGTTAGAACTGCAAAAGCAACATTGTGACTTTATCCAAGTGTCATATAAAACAACCAAACAAATAAAAAATGCATTTACATCAAGCCTCCAGATGGAGTCCTCTGAAAGACTCTGGATCACATGCATTCTTGATGCAGAAGGGGCACTGGAGAAGGAAATGTGTACATGAGAATCTCCCAAATCACTTAGCAATGTTAAATATTAGGTGTTATTCGTTCTAACAATCTCAGCTAAAGATAGTGCAGTGAATCATAAACCCTGGAAACAGATAAGCCCCATTATGGTATGTCTAGCCCATCCCATCTTGCAAGTGCAGGACTATTCCCTAAGGTATATTTCCTACTGCTTTGTCTTGTCTGTTTTGTAATGATACAGGTTATGAGGTTTCAGCCTCTTCCCTTGGAAAGCTATGACTCCTCTCCCAGGTAAATTAAAATAACAGAGAACCCAAGAGGGAGATTTGAAAACCATTCCAACACTGCATTGCTGGGGTCTGTCAGAGATAAATGTCCCCAGTCCCATGAAAAATAAAAAATTGGTGCAAAAAAATACAGTGACCATGAAACCCCTGGAAGGCAGTAGGATTAATTCTATTTTCACACCTATTTTATTCTATGGTGGAGTTTAATCTCACCCTTTGAAGGTATTGATTGGCAACAAGTGTTATTGCTGGGTAGAAAACAAACCTTGAATCCTTATTCACAATAAAACCCCTTTGCCTTTTCCCTTTACAAACCTTGGGTCCTTTGAGCAGAAAAAGAGTGTGGAATTTGCTGTCTCTGCATTAAGAATGCATTTCTGCCATTCCTGAAACCCTACTTTCCACCACCCATGCAGTAAGCAAAGTGGATACTTTTCACTTGTGCTCTTGAGGGATCCATAAATTGGAAGGGGGGAAGGCGGCAGAATAACAAGGGTGTTTCTGGCACAACATACTTGAGAAATAGCTGATGTCAAAAGCAACAGTGGCAACTTGAACTGCAGCATGTACGCCAAGCCTTTGCTCCAGGGGTTGCTTCACCTTACAGTAATAAGAATGATATCCAGGCTTCAAATGACAGGGTACTGTCTCCGACAGATGTCACTCCTCAGGAAGATAGTCAAGATCATTAGATTGATGTTTTAAAGGAGATAATGTGACCCAATGGATAGTGCACTGATCTGGGAATCAGGAAAGCTAGGTTCTTCGTCATTGTCCTACTGCATAATCAGTGGTTAAAGTATAATGTGACGGGCCTTGGAACCCTCCTAATCTCTGGGCCCCCTTCCTGTATTGTCTGGGCTCCCTTCATGCATGTGTGGGCCCCAGCCCAGGTAGGCATTTGCAACCACTTCTCAGTACCGCATGCAGGGGTTATTGCTCCATACAAATATTTATAATTTTATATGGCGTTTGTGTCTATAGCAATTATTGTCACAAACTAGCAAACACTGCATCACACAATAAGTATTGTGATTAACAACGGTGGGGCGTAGGACCTGCCAGCAGCCAGGGGAAGGTGGAACATGCGTTCTGCTGGATTTTTCTGTTTTTAGGGGCCCCGGAACTCTGGCCCCTCAAATTTGTGGGCCCCGGAACTGCGTTCCGGTGCGTTCCCCCTTACTTTAACCCCTGTCCATAATCATGAGCAAATAACTTCACTCCTCTACTGCAGTTTCACCTTCTGTAAAATGAGGTTCGTGACCTTTTACTTTGTATTTTGTGGTTTATATATGAAAAATGCTGAAGAGCTATGAATTATTTCACTTTTAGACATAACACGTCTTAATGTCTTTAGATTTTTAGGATTGACCACTGACTCAGAGTACCTTTCAGCTCAGATTTGCACATGCGAAAATAAGCCCAGTTCGCATTCTGCTAAAGGCACGGACAAATACGCACATGCAGCCCCGGAAATCTGGTCCTCTAGGACCAGGTCTCAGAAAGGGAGGCAGCGTAATATAATAGTTAGTTCATGGACTCATGTGGTGCATCTGTAAATCACACCACTGCTAATGTTTATAATGTTGTAGGATAACAATGTTGGATAGTAATGAGACAAAGCAGGTGAGGTAACATCTTTTCTTGGACTGACTTTTCTTGGTGAACAAGACGAGGCCACAGCTGATGATATTTTTATTTCTGTTGGCCTTGAAATCTCTTGTCACTGAAAAATGCATGGGCTGGAGTGGTGGCCAGGTTGAAGGGGCTGAATTTAATTCCCAGCTCTGTGTGCACGGAAACCTCAGACTCTGGTTACTCAGACACACTCCTTCAAATTTCTCTCACTGAGGTGTCCTAAAGGAATACCTACTGAATGTTACTATTTCCAGATAATTAGCTCCAGGAGGCAGATCTTCAAAGATATTAGGTGCCACCTCCCATTGAAATCTAATGGGAGCTAGCTGCCTAAATATCCCTCTTGGTCTGGGCTTCAGTCCTAAACATGTCCTATATTGAGCTAAACGATTCCGAAACGTGACGTCCTATTTCAAGGTTTGTGTAAAATTCTATTTCTCCTTTTAAAAATGCCGTTACTTCACTCACCTTGTTGTCTCTCTGATAAAACAGCCATGGCAGAGTTCTCATCAAAAGCTTTCAGACCTGCTGAGCTGCATCTGGTTTGACATCACAATGAAGAATCAAGCTACAAAATTCAGATTTCAAACAGCCCCCAACTTCAGAGGTGTTTAGATCTCCTGTTTTAGTTTGGGACATTATCAGGAGAGACGTCATCTTGAAAACTCGAGATCCGGCTCTCTTATAGTGTAACCATGTAACTTTTGCTTGGGACGCTGTCATTATCTGTTGAGCATGGAACTCCTCAAAACCACAACCAGCTACAAGATCCCTATTGCTGCACACCTTCTCTCTTCTTGGGGGTGAGTTTCTGCTTTCTGATAGTTTCTGTTATATGCCCCCCCCAACCCCCCAAAAATTCATCATAAATTTTTGTATTTCAAAGGATCCCAAGGTGGACTACAAGATCTGGCCTTATCTGATACACTTTAAGTGAAGATGATTAATGCTGGACAATAATGAAGCTGAAATGGATCTCATTTACACATAGTCTCTTGTAGAAGACTTCATCCATTTATTTTAATTTATTACTAAGGAATGTAAGAATCATTCATTTGTTTATTAATTGGTACCAAATGCACTCCCTCATGTAATACAGCACCCCAAGGAAAACACGCATAGTATGAAATAATAGAAAATTGTTTCCTGCTTGTTTGGTAGAAAGGAACTAAATTTTTACTCAGTTTGTTATTCTGCTTGAAGCTGCAGTTGAGTGGCCTAGGAAAAAGCACCTAGTCCTGGAAGACAGCAAATTTGAGTTCTGCTCCCACCTCTGTCACTAACTTGCTTTGAGAACTTGGACGGATTCCTGTGTTTTGGTTTCCCCGTCTGTCCAAAGGAGATATGGCTACTTACTTGTAGGATGGAGTGTACATTGTAGATGGGAAGAGTTTGGAGAAGGCCCCAGGGAGGCAGCTGGTGTTCACATGGCTAGAATGCTCTTGGCAGTGGCTTTTTTAATAGTTGACTTAATATAGTTTAGTTTAATAAGAATGGAGTCTTCTTGGGTCATTACCCGGTACACAGCATGTGAAATATGATGGCAGTGGTCACCCAAGTGAAGACCCATAGTAAGAAAGAGTGTGATTGAAAGAGAAACAACTCAGCACCTGCAGACAGGGAGCATGGAGAGACTCGGGCCACTGGGGAGGCAGAATTTCCAGACAAAACATCGTGCAGAAACACAGAACAGCTTTGGCAAAGTGGTGTGGCATCTGCAGGTGATAAAGACATCCTGAGTTATTACTGGATGGGTGTCACACTTAAAGTCCAAATCATCATTTCTCTTGCCTGTAAATGCCTGTGGCAGGGAAGTGATTCTTCCTGATCTTTGGCTAGCAGAGTTTCAGATGCATTCTCCTTTTAACAGGCAGGGGATTGTGCAGAGAAAGCAAACCATTCAGGTGACAAACTCTGCAGTGCCTAGGCATTCACACAGGCAAATTCTGCAGGATGAGGGGACAGACCAGCCTTGGTCTGGTGCAGCCATCTTCTTTCCCCTGTGGTATCATGGCTCTTTCAGTATCTATTTAACAGTCACATTGCCTACAAATCCTCTGGCTTGCTTCAGTGTAGAGAGAATGCTCCCCAGCTCCAGTTCCCTCAGAAAACCTAGCTTATACGACCCAACTACATGGCGCTTGCACTGAGGGGCGTTCATTCAGGCCCCTATCTATTTATTAACACCACATCTAATACACCTTGTGGGATCACAGCGTTAATTCAGAAGCTTTTGGGGTGAGGAGTTAACAGCTTGCTACTCTTTCGCTGGGTTTTCATCATGTCCCTAGGACTTCTTTCTTCTCTTCTGCTCGACACAAAGGAGCATGTGTTGAGAATACAGTGTAGCTTAAAGTTTTTAAATCATGATTTGAGGACTTTAATAATTCAGTCACTAGAGGCTTATTGCAGGAGTGGGTGGGTGAGGTTTTGTGGCATTCATTGTGCAGGAGGTCAGACTAGATGATCATACTGGTCTCTTCTAACCTTATAGTCTATGGGTATGTCTACACTTGCAAGTTAGGTTAACTTAAGGAGGCTTAAGTCGACCTAACTTAGTCCCTGTTCAAATGAGGCTTTCATTAGGTCAACTTAAGAAAATCCTTAAGTTAACCTAATGAAAGCTTAGGTTGACCTAACCCTCCTTTAGGTCGACCTAAGCACAGTGTGGACGCTTAAGTCCACTTTATTAAGTCGACCTAAGGGCAGTTAGGTCGACTTAACAAAGTGGACTAAGTCCACGTCCATGGAAACCACTTTGTTGACTTAATAATGTCGACTTTAAGTCGACTTAAAGTCGACCTTATTAAGTCGACTTAAAGTCGAACTAACTTTTTCTATTGTAGACATAGCCTATGAATAAATGACAACCTCTGTGTGCTCACTTGGTGGCATATTAATACTAGTCATCTGATAAAACCTGGATTCAGATCACCAAGGTAGCTGTGATCACTGCTTTCCTCCAGGTGGCAGTAATATTCTTCATAGAACTGAATCCTTGGCATCAATTCTACAGTGGCATTTGTTTTTAAAATGGAAACAAAAAAGTTCTTTTTACTCAAAAGAAAAAAATGCATTGAGCTTAAAGAACAACTTTTTGTCTAAACTTTGTTTTGGTACCAAGGTAGAGACTGGAGGGAGTGGCGCCATTACAAGGGAGAGTATTATATATGCCAATCACACATAAAGGACTTGAAAATGTAAGAAATGTGGGCTTGGTTTAAATATATTTATTCCTTCCATTTAGCTCGGGTATTGTATGTCTCTGTTAAGGAAAATGAGATCAGAACAGTATCTCACAAAATCTCTGTACATGGCCAGCAAGAATCCTGACTTATAGAACTGTTTGAATGAAAAAATAAATAAAAAGAGAGACTTCAAATATTAATGATGCAATGAGCCATTCATCAGGAAACTAGACTCTAATGAACAATCTCTACCTCTCCCTCTTTTCCTCCACAGCTACCTCCAGTATGGCTGACTTGGGAAAGTTTATAAATTCCTAATCTGTTAGGCCTGGATTGAGAAACAAGATGGGGTGTAATATTTATTTTAATCTTGCTAGTGCTGATACAGTCAAGAGTCTGTGAATAGTCCAGTGCCCTGTATGCGATAGGTTATGTAACGTGGCCATAAAAATATTCTTTATCTGGCACTCAGTATTAAAAGCACTTGGTGCACTAATGAAATAGCTTTACCTCTAGTGGAGGCATTCATCTGTGTTACTGGTCATATTAAGAGTTGAGAGGACATGGGTCAAATCCAAGACCTTTTATAAATCTAAGGCAAGTACCTGTCCTGTCACTTAAGATGTGCTTAGACTCCAAATATTTCTTGATGTGCATGTCAAAGCCTCTAGAAAAAATGATCATGAAAGTAGTGCTCATATAAGTGTTATGGAAAATAACTGGACAGTGTCTTTTTCAGTTCCTCTCAGGCTCGCTGAGCACTCTCTGTTACTGATGCGCTAATATAGATGCTGTTTAGACTATTTCACTGCCTGCTGGAAGAGTGAAGATTGCATGTGACATAAGCCAAAATGAGTCCTTTTCATAAATTAGCTTGGAAGGGTTTGATTTTAATAATAAACATTGGTAATAATCAATTATCCCTCCAAAAGAGGCAAAAAAAATTTTGAAATTTATGGAGAGTGAAATTAAAACCCTATGATTAGAGATGGTCGTAGGCTGTTGCTGCCTCGTCAGCAGTCTCCTTGATGATTGCTTATCCCAGGCTAGGTTTTTGCTGACACAAATGAATGCAGACTGTGTTGAGTCAGTGTGGGTGCTGGAGAACCACAGTGTTTATCTGCATCCAGCTGCCTCAATATTAATGTATACCCCATTCATATTTATTAGTATGAGTTTCGTCCCTTCTTTACCATGATGGAATTCTCAGTCATGTCATTTGGATGCAAAGCCAAATGAGCTCATAGTGTGAAGGAATTTTAAGCTAGTGTTTTAAATTCAGGCATACTTTTCTATCCAGCAACTAACAGGATATCACGCAATATGATTGTCAAGAAATATTATAATTCAGTTTCAGAATGTATTAGGAATTGTAACTTCTGCAGTCATTATGTCTGAACAAATAACTCATGTGAGATGCTGCTTATGAAATTTCCTACTGGTGCAAAAATTTAAGTAAATAAAAATGGGAACTGTCATTAATATTCATTATCTGTCACAATTAATACAAAATCAAAATTGACTCCTTCCAAAATTATTCATAAAACATCATTAGGGTCTTGGCTGTATAGGTACACTCCGAAAAGTTAACCTGAGTGAACTAAAGGTGTGAATTTAAAGTGAGTTAGTTAAACTGCGTTAAACTCCTGCATGGAAAATCTCATTTAGAAAGAAAATTGCCTTAATTCAGTTTAATTCAGTTTTAAGGCTACTTTAATTCTGAAGGAGCGTGTCCACACACAAGTTCAGTGAAGTTAACAAATCTACTTTTATACTCCGAGGACAGACCCTGCAAGCAATCACTGAGAGTTTTTTGGAGAGAGAATTTCGGCCAGACTTCTAAAAGATTCCTAATCGACTCAGTATCGTCAGCAGTATTTGGGGATAGAGAGATTGTGAGCGAGGGGTGATGCGCTGTTTCTGGTGGCAAATCTGAATCATAATTCCTCCTCTGCTTCCTCCTTACTTGGTGGGGTTCTTCACCTGATAGTAACTTGCCACAAATTACAATGCCGCTCAAGATGGCTCAACTGCGTAGAGAGGGAGGTGGAGACAAGACTCTGCCCACCTACATTAAGTGAGAAAGCAAGAACAGCGTCTCCTATTACCTGGGCCCAACATTTGACTAATCTAATAGGACGATTTCTTGTTTCCTCTTACTCCTGTGCATGTGTGTTGTCCGAGATGTAGTAGAATGTACTGGTACCACTGCGTGTGATTAGTTTCGTCCCTGATGCACTCCTCTCTGTTGTGTTCCAGTTATCTATTGAGGGCTTTTTAAAAAAAAAATTTGGGAGTGATTTAAGCCAGTGGTTCTCAACTTTTCTTCCATTGCGACACACCTGACACATGATGTTCCCCTGTGTGACACACTACAATCTGCCGGTGGTGGTGGTGCTTGGGCTGGGAGCGTGTGGGAGGCTGCTGTGTTCTGGAGGATGCAGCTCTCCAGGACCTGGGCAGGGGCAGAATCAAGCCAGTGCAGGCTGGTGCCCTGGTGGTCTGACTTGATGGGTCCTGGTTCTTCGCAACACACCTTTGTGTCCTGAGACAGTCGTTGAGAACCTCTGATTTAAGCTGTGAAAGTCAGCCAGACATAGGAACCAGGAGAGGCCTTCAAGAGGCCAATAGACAGTAAGTTAGCATGGCGGTGGTTAAAAGAGTACTTACCATGAGAAAAAGTTTAAAACTTTAGTGGGGAAGGGGATAGGAGCCTGGTTAAAGAACTGATTCTTCTCCTTTCTTTCGTACCCAAGAGACGTTTGTGGTATTAAGTTAGAAAAGCGTCAGTGGTGGAGAATCAGTACAGAGGTGGCCTTGGAGGCTGTCTGAGAAAGAGCCAACCTAGTCTCTTTTTCCCTCTAGTTTGCCAGACACAGAACTAGCAGATCATTCAGATTGTTCCTCAGCACGTCAATGAAAACTACACCATTTGGGGTAGCTAGTACTCTAATCAGTAGCTGTCCTGACCTGAGCAAGCTGCAATGAAAGCTGAGCCGTCTCAATCTGGTTTTCTGAAGCAATAGCATTAAATGTTGCTAATGTTTACATGCCTGGCTAGCTCTGATGTTTTAGTGCAAAGAGAGAAACGAAACTCACAGTGGTCCAGTTCTAATTTTTTGTGCGTGTGTGAGAGAGACTTCATAATTATTTCCCATTTTAGACACAGTGCCTGTGTGTTTTGGGCATGGTCTCTGCTGTACTGTATAATGTTTTTATCGTAGCACCACAAAACTAGAATGGGGCTTAGTTAGCACACAGCTGTGAGTGAGTGGGTGGGGAAGAGAACAGATGGAACCAAGACCAATCACTGCAATCAGCCAAAATACAATCTCTTCTGGCAATATTATATTAATGCAATACACAACAGCTGGGGGTTGCTGGGTAACTTTGCCCCCTAAGCACAGATGAACCTAATACAACCTTGCCCCGAAGAATACTTGAAGAAGCTGCCATTCCCTGTGTTCTAGTTGTCATATAAACCTGCTTTTAATGAGCATTTAGTCCATTTTCCTCATACTAAAGTGAGACTCATTGGTCTGTGATTCCCAGATTCACTACTAGTATCCTTTCTCAAAGAGAGGCAAACCGGTTTTTCCCATCATCTGAAATAGTGGGGAGACTGCATATTTTTTATAGTAACTCAGATCTTGTCTACACAAGAAAGTTAGGGCAATTAACTTAAATTGGTTTTAATTTAGTTAAACCACTGCAATCTCCCTGTGTGGACCTTCTTGTATTTCAATATAAGAACCATTTATTTCAGTTAATCTTACACTGATTCCTAATCGACTTAAGCTAACCTGAAACAAGTCCGATTTGTACTGAAATAGGTGATTTAACTAAGTCAGTCTAAACTCAGACCTTTAGTTAAACCAGTTCAATTTTCTCATGTAGACAAGGCCTCATTCAGCTAATTTTTACATTCCTTTAGAATGTTTTTGGTCCCTATTGCTTCTTGCACCAACTCTCATGCATTATTTAGCACAAACTCCAGAGCAGCCCTTATACATTTGTGTGCTCTAGAACCAGTTGTTTCTAGAAGGAATCATATAAGGCATTTTTTTAAAATTGCCTCTCTAAACCTTTCTTTGACCAGAAACTGGTAGAGAGCTGAAGTCACAATTACTGTTTCCTTGTTAGATTTGATTGCCTCTTTGGTTACCCTCAAAACTGTGTGCTCAATATCTCCTCTCTGGTAGGGAGGGAGCCCTAGATTTGTATTTTGCATGACTTGGATACCCATTCAAGTGCCTGGTCCTCTGCACTCACCAACTGTATCTCTTTAGGTTCTCTGGAACCTTATAGACACAAGCCATTTCTTCCCCATCTAGTGGTGGTTCCCTTTCATCTCGCTAAACATCAACATTTATCATTCCGCCATTTTTCAGGAAAGCTGGTTATCAAAGATCCTCTGACACTGCCAGCTATTCTGGTTCACCTGTTTTAGAGTAAATCTACGCTACTGCTTAGGTTCCATAGGGGTAGCCGTGTTAGTCTACTACTGCTTAAGTCAATCTAACGTATGTCATGCAGGGATATGTGAAAAAACACCCCCCCCCCCCCATCCCCGCCCAGGTAATGAAAATGACAAGCGACCCAGAACTGTCCACACTGGCACTAAGTTATCGGGAGAGGTTCTCCCGCCTGCATAGCATCCACCTCTTGCAGAGTGGAGTAATTAGACTGATGGGAGAGCGCTCTCCTGTTGGTATACAGCAGGGGTGTCAAACTCAGTTGCTATGGTGGGCCAGATTTGACTGAAATGTCTTCAAGTGGGCCGTACATACCATAAATCAAAATACTATGGCACTCTTGCAGCATGTGTATGCAAAACTGCGCTCCACAATACCTCCCTCTCACTCATTCTCTGTTAGGGAGAGTGTGGTCCCACCGAGCGTGGTCATGAGCTGGATGGAGGAGATTTGCGGGCTGCATTCAGCCCGCGGGCCACATGTTTGACACCCCTGGTCTTCACCAGACAAACTACTGTGGCACAGCTCCTGACATAGCACTTGCACAGTAGCTCTGACCATACTCTTTCGACATCCTGTAGGCCAGATCCTCACCTGGTGTAAATCACTGTCGCTCCAGTGATGTTAATGGAGCTAGGCCAGCTGAGGTTATGGTCCTAACAGTTTTTATTTTATGCTAAGTGCCTTCACTCCTTTGCCTGACAATTTTATTTTTGTGATCTCCAGCTTCTTTTTAGCTGTCTGTGATGTCTGGCCTAGCCTTTACTGGATAAAGAGCTGCTTTTTGTAGTGCTGTCATCCCTAACGGATGTGTCTGTGCAGTTTGAATGTAACTCAGCACCTGCTAGCTTTTCCCCAGGCTTCCAAGCCTTCCTTTCTTCTCCCCAACAAACAAACAAACAAATAAAATCCTGCCCCCCCCTCCACCCCCGGGCTGCCCCAGGTCTATGGCCGAGTACCGGCTTTTAAACAAAAAAGCACTGAAAAACCTTAAGCAATTTTCTGTGCCAGCTGTCTTAACCTTTGATTATAATGGAGCCCACCCTTTCAATATAGGCTTTCCCTTCCTCAGAAAGTTCCTCGTTGGCTAATAAATGAAACCCCCTTCTCTTCTAATCCGGGCATTGGCACCCAGAAGGTAGCATGAGGATGGGGGCAAGAGAGGCTATCAGGGGTGTCATCGTAAGTGGGACCATGATAATTAATAGATCTAAGACGTAGGCTGGGGCACACTTGTAAGGGGCCTTAAGAGCAAGCAGTTCAAACGTAGTGAATCCGCTGGTTCTGAAAAGGGCCTTTTATTACAGAAGAAGGCATTTATAGAGAGAGCCTGGTATGAAGCTGAACGAGGAGGGCTTCTTAAATGCAGTAAATTAAATTTGTTGCCAAAATCTTGTCAATCACTTATTTAAACAGTAGAGCACGAGAGCTTGCTAGTTACGATACTAGATCCAGATGTTCATTAAAAGCATGAATCTTTCTTCTCTACTAATTTCCTTCTTTCACTACCAAAAGAAATTTAGCTAAAAATATAAGGTTGCAGGGACATAAACAATCTGATTAAAACTTACACAACGTACATTCAGAGTCAAGAATGAAAATTTGAGGTGCTCTGGGATCTGTTTCGGCCTAAGATGTATATCAAAGCCAAAGCGTCAGTCAGCTCAGGTGCCCAAGTGTTCAGCCTTAACTGTGGAATTTCAAGGTTAAGTTACTCACATTTTCCTGTTGCTGAATACAGCTAAAATTCTGAATGCCATGTATTTACTCATCATAAAACCTTCTCCCTAGCTAGTAACAGCTTCTTTGTTGGCTAAGCTTGTCTGGTTTATGAACTTCCCAGCCTTTGTGCAGTGTAGTGGGAGTTAAGAACTTCCACATGGTTCTTGTTCTGAGGCTTTTGCGAATAAGCAAAGCATTTACTTCTGTGTCTGACAAATGCATCAAATGTGGTTTGAATTTTTTGTTTTTAAATGCAAAGGATAATATTGATTTTGTTAAGGTAAATGCCTTTAATCGTACGCTACATAAACTCAGCTGTTACCAAGAAATAAGGGGCTCCCTGGGCATTCTTCCAGCAGACCAGTATGAAAATGTACCCTTTAGTGTGTCCAGAAAAAGACTGCAGAGTTGGGATTTAGATGAACACAAATTAAATGGATTACATCCCCAGTCTCTGTAATCTGTATATATGAATACTTTGCTCAAATGGAAATTAAATTTTTCTACAATTCCATAACATTCTACAAAGCATCTGTTAATTTGGCTTGTTTCGTTCTCCTACTAGAAAAACAGAAAATGACTGTTGGGAACTAATGATGAATTTTATCAATTTCTTTTTGTAATGTAATTCAATCTGATCCACAGAAACAGAGGAAGAGCTTGATTCAGAGGGACACTTGAGTTTCAGGGATGCTGGAACAATTTTTATAGTGGGGGTGCTGGTGATGGAACAATGCAATTGGTGTTTATTATTACAGCTTCACAGGGGTGTGGCAGCTCCCCAGGTATCCCTACTTATAGAATTATAGAATCATAGGGCTGGTAGGGACCTCATGAGGTCATCTAGTCCAACCCCCTGTTAAAAGCAGGACCACTCCCACTAAATCACCCCAGTACCACTGCTGAGTGTCTGGTTTGTGAACAATGGTGCCAGTTCTGAAATCCTTTTTCATACCAACTTGCCTGAAAAGTCCCACTATAGCAGTCTTATTGGGCTTACTCAGGAAAGTAAAGGTTACAAGATCAGGACTAATTCCTGTAAATAAGATGATGTCGGTATTTAAAAATATACAAACACACATGCCACAGTTGTTTTCCTTTGATTTATTGCTAAACTATCATACTACAAGCTATATAAAAATATTTTACAGAGAAGAAAAAATCACTGAATTGGAGGTTAACAATGTTTGGCATAGGAATATGAGCGATATAAACCCTTCTCCACTTCTTAAAATTTAGTCTTTGCGCAAGCAATTTGGTAGTAAAATGTGTGTTTGAAAGTCTGCATTTAATGCAAAGTGTTAGCTGAACATATAGGCTATGAACCTGAGAATATAGGGATTGCCAAAAATGCTTACTTTTGTGTTGATATACTTACTTAGGATCAATTATGCCATCCTTAATGACACTAAATAGCACCTGACTACTCACATAGTAAGTTACTTCTCGGCATTAGTATGAGTATTGCAGTCTAGCCCATAATATTTGAAAATAAGCCGTCTACAGCAGATATATCGATTGTTTGGAAATTCGGTATAGTCAGGTACCATATGTATAGATCTCTATAGCTGGAATATCCAGCTTTTCCATAGAACTTTCAGGAGGGTTAGAGAAGAAAACTCAAAATATAAACTATATGATCATGTGCAGATACAAGGACCTTCATTTGAACCTTTATTGCAATATTAGTCAGGTGCCATTTTATTTCTTTGGATTACACACAAGGAAGAATTTAAAAAATAGATAAACAAATCTTACGTAGACTATAATAGATATTGATGCTGGTAAAGCAAATTATCAACTTTCATTCACCGGGATTACACGGTAGCACAGATGTAAGAGAAAGGCACGCTAACTTCATGTGAAATGTTCTAAAGGGTGCATAGTTCATATTGGATTAAGAGCTAATTGGGATCTTTGTGTCTATTCATTTTCATGTTTGATGGCGAACTAAATACCTTAAAATTACACGAGTGAAATAATGGATAATATAAAGGGCATACCACGAATTCCATAGTAAACAAATTTGGGGGAATTTGTAGTTCATTTTTCCTAAGCCCAATGAGGCACCTCTCTCGATTCCATAAGCGCACAGTATAAATAACGAACATTCATTCTAGAGACTAAATTGAGTCATCAGATCATTTAAAATGGGACAAACATTATGGTGTTTGATCCAGTTTTATATGGTAAATTTAGACCAACATTTGCTTGAATCCTATATGGAAAATATTTTTTTCTGAAATAGAAGTTTGGAAAGTGATTCATGGGAAGGCAAATTGTACTAAGTATTTAGAAAAAATAGTGTGTTCAAAAACACATTTGGAGTCTTTGGAACACTTATCAAATACCAGTTGAAATCATTTATCTTATGAGAGGAAAATATTCAATAACAAATGCATAGCGAAATTAATACACTTTGAAATAATGCAAAACAACCTTCATAAATACCATTTCTAATGCAAAAGATACTGCATATTTGGGGCAGATAAAAAACATAGTCACTTATTTTTTAAAAAAATACAGATTACAAAATATATTAAAAACATGCTGGCTAATTTTGAGAACTGTTTTAGATATATTATCAAGCAGCAGCATTTTTATACACTAGAGAATAACATAGTGCTGTCTTTGGAAATATACTACATTCAGACAATGGTGTATTACTATAAGAAGAATGGAAGTGATACATATTTACATGGATACAAATAAAGCAAGTGCAAAAAATGGCTCTTCTACATTCTTTCTACCAATAAAAACACATACAATTGACACTTTCAATCCACTGCTGTTGTTCAGCTCTTATATTTTGCTCATTCTCATGGAGAAAAGCAAAACTGGGTTGCATATTTCATTGCAGATCTCTTCACAAGCAGTTACTTCCCTGGCAAACTTCACTTACAACATTTGTAACTGACAAAATATCTTCCTTACATCTGTCAACTCCCATTATGCACTCAGACTGTTTATGTATCAAGAACAGTTATTTTATCTTATATATTTATATAATTGATGCAACAGTTTATAGGAACTCATCCTGTAATTTACTGCCAAAGCTATGATGGAAAAGTGGAGGAAAAAAAAGAGAGAGAGAGATGAACTTTGAGTTACAATGAGCCCCATATACTTAGCATGGTATAACATTGATGGAAAACACATTAGAGTTGTTCAACATGTGGACAGTATGTTTGAAAGACCTTTGGTACAATAGCAGGAAGGTACTGTGGTGAAACATTCAGATAACTAAGGAAATTCTGTCTTTCCTCATGTGCAAATATGGCTATCTTCCAGCTGAAGTGAGAACAAATTACTCACAAAATGCTATTAACTCTTCCAAGCTGAACCTAATGTTTCTACAGAGAGAGGGAGGGAGCAAGTTCTATTTATGTAACAATATTAATACTGAAAAAACACTGCTCAGCAAAAAAATTTAAATAATTTAGTACTATATATTTTGAAGCTATTCAGCATAGCTATAACATTTTAAGAGACAAAACTGCATAATTCTGTGTTTTAGCCTCCTCTCTCTCTCTAGTAATAAATATGAAGTTGGCTAGGACTATATTATTTATCAAACATTTTGCATGTATCAGGATGAAAAGCAGATACAGTAGCATAGACAGACTTCATGTAGCTGTAAATAAAATGACTAAAATGTAGTCTATATTATATACATGTATGAAGAGCTTGATCCTTTAGGTGACATTATGCAGGTGCAGAGATCTGTCCCTTGGTGCCAGTTGCAGGATTGCAATGCAACTATGTAACACGTACGTGTGTGTGTGTGTGCGCGTGCGCGCGCATGCACATACACAAACACCTCTAAAGATTAATTATCTGTGTCTTAAACATTAGGAAGAAAAAATTCAGGTTATGCAAGCAGCAAATAGAGCCTTGAAGCACATAAAAATTACCACCCCATTCTACACAGCCTAGATCTTGAAGGAAAATATAAGATCAATGGATTTAAAAAAAAAAAAAGTCTGCTATTAAAATAGGAGAGAGCATGTTTAACAGATAGAGCCTGCGATGTGATTCAGTGAAACTCCATATGGGTGTCCCCTTCTAAGGATCAAATTCTTAGATTCTGTGTGGTTCATACATTTACAAGATCCTAATATGTTAAAGGGGGTAATGATGAGGGATGTTCAAATGATGATATTGGGGCAGTGCCAGAACAGTTAGGCAAACTTAAGGGGAACATGTATACAATGATTTCACATTTCATTTGGGCAATTGCATGTTGAAATGACCATGGTTTCTAGTAGATTTGGATTTGCAATTACCCCACATACCTGTCCAAGTCAAGCATGCATTTATGTGTATATTGCTTTTGAAAACCCATTCCCTTCTTGGGGTTTTATTTTTGGTCCATCACCTAATAAGTTGCAGTGTTTTTTTAGAATATGCTGTCTAGCCAATTTTATTGTGTAAACAAAATAAGTTCACAGATTTCTTTGTGCTGCTTATTAAAATGCAATAAGCAGAGAGTCCATATGAAAAAAAAATTCTGCCAAGTTATTTTTATGCTAGTTTTTAATTAGTTCTATGCACAAATTATGTAAAACTGGAAAACCCCTTTGGACTGCACACTTACTCGAGTAAAGTCAGCTGAAATAAGCAACTTTGCTCCTTGAGAACCAAGACAAGTCAAAGGAATCAGATGTTTTGCCTGGAACTTTAGTGCGCCTTAAAATGAATATCTGATAGTACATTGCATTTTTAAATCAGTAAATTCAAATGGTCTCTGAGGAAATGAAACCTGTTAAAATACAGCACCTAAATGTGTTGAGTAATACAATATTTCTATTACAACTAGGTCATTTTAAATTAATCATATTCAAGGCCCCAAGCTTATTCCCATGGAAGCCAATGACCAAAGTTCTATTCACTTCAATGGAAACAGGACCAGGCCTGGATACTTTTGCTATATTATTTATTGGTGTGGCTGAGTATATTAATGGGAGATTGCAATATCTGTGGCTGAAAGTCTTGTGGAATAGTCATTTCTAGTATTGCTGAAATGGCATATGGGAAAAGAGCCTTCTGAAAAGATTCACTTACAAACCAAAATACACTGCAAGTGAAAGAAATGCTGCTGCCTGATCTGTGTCTCACTAGCACTGTCTTCAAGTATGAGCAATGTATGCCTGATCCATATGACAAAAGCAAACTTCACAAGCAAGCCAAATGTCTAATCATCTTTTGGATTAAGACTAGAAATGGGCTCAAGCAAGCCACAAAATTCTATTCAGAATATAAACCTAGGCATTAAATGATCTAAGGTTTGAATCCAGGCTTTGGGGTTTGCCCATTTGCAAAATTCTGATTTCAAATACTCCAAAGACCCAGGGTCGTTAGAGATCCTAAATTTTGGTTGAGGTCAATTTCTCAATCAGACATTCTGAAATGTATATAGATCTTTATAACTCTCTCCAAGATCAAACAAATAAGGAGTCTGGTCCAAGATATAATAAGCTTTTGCATGACTTAAGTGGTAAAATTTAGTGGTAGACAAGATATACTTTTCTAATGTTCATGAAGAATGGTTGTGCCAAATCCAGTTCTTATGTCATGGGGTCTATGCACATATCTTTCTGGTAGTGTTGAAAAAGCATTTTACAGAAGTTCTGCAGATATAATATTTTCGTACAACTTGATGTAGATATGAGTACTGGCAAGCTTTGCTTTGAAACCCTGAATCGTCAGCTAGTATGCCTTTTTGAGCAGTCTTTAGTACTGCAAATTTCCTACAGGCACTCTTTAAGAATATTGATTCCATTAATTTAACAAAAGATTATCACGTATTTGCTGCAATATTATGGTTAGCCCTAACTGTAGGTTTATAATCCATGCAGAATGTCTTTTTACTATGCCAGGAAAGCAATAATACACTGAAAAATGAAAGCGTGAAAATGTATAAGCTTACTAGCTGTACAACTGCAAATGGCAAATATTATCCCTATTCTGTTTCTTGTTGTGATTAACATTCATGAGCACACCATATTCAAACTATGTATTAGCAATGGAAGTCATACATAGCTGACTTATTGGACTAACCAGGAAGTTCAGCCTTTCTGTAAATTGTTACTGGCTTTTCAAAGCAAAAGAAAAAAAAGACATAAATGTGTTGGGTGTGGGGGTTTTTTTTGGTTTTGTTTTGTTTTTTTAAAATGCTGTGGCTTCTATTAGATGTAATTACTTTCCCCTGCAGCTTGCGTGGTTGAATGTTGTGGCTTCTAAATGAGAGCAGTTATGAACTGAAGACAGGTTCTACATGAAAATAAAGAGCAGCACTGTATTGGAATAAAATAATTAATATCTGTCAGTGTATTGGCTAATCAATAATTTGGGTCAGTTACAAAGTCTTTTGATAGGCATAATTCTGCTTGGATTTTGTATCTCCTATAGATGCATCCTCTTCATTTTATCAAGGGGGCTGTACATTAGAAATGTTTAATTGCTCTTTTAACTTAGTTCCCTTTATGCATCCCTTTCCTTCAAAGGCACATCAGCCTTAATAAAGACCTGGATTCAAATAGCACCAACAATCTGGAGTGTTGAGCACAGAGGTCAGAATTAGGAAACCTGGATTTTGTTCCCAGGTCAGACTGAGACCTGCTCTATTCTTAAATGTTATGTTGAAATGGCTACAGCATTCAGGGGTGTGGAAAAGTCATACCCCTGAGAATCATAACTGTGTTGACCTAACTTCTAGGATAGAGGCAGGTAGGCTGGTCACATAATTTTTCTATCAACATAGTTACTGCCACTGGGAGAGGTGGATTACCAACAGTGATGGGAAAAACCTCTGCATCAGTGTAGAACCCATAGTGGAGATGTGGCCTGATTTGTGCAAATCACTTAACTGTTGGATGCCTCAGTTTCCCCCACTGATAAAATCAGGAAGAATAAAGAATAATGTGTAACCTATGTTTGCAAAGGGTTTTGAGATCTGGATGGGAACGTGCTGCTATTTAAATGCAAAGAGTTGTTAATTTTGTATAACATGCAGGCACTCCCTCCATCTTTATTTAACATTTCCACCTAATTAAGCGCTAATATATGGAGTGACGCCTTTCTTCTCCCTTACTATTATGGTATATTTTCTTTGCAGCAGGCAAGGCGTGTTATATGAGAACAATACAATCTTTGGACTAAAGGAAGGGTGTCCTTCTGGTGTTTACAGAGAGAGGTGGCGAGTTGCTTAGTCAAGGCTGTCAGCTTGATGCCAATACATTGTTCCTTGCATTGAATTGGTGCCTTGAGATGAATGGTTAAGGAAGCAGCAGGTTGAAGGGGCAGTGGAAGGATCTAAACAGGTCAGTCATGGAAGGAGTCAGTAAAAGTTGTCTCACAGATCTCTTCTTTTACGTCTGATTTCTGGCAGGGAGTCCAGAAAATTCCTTCCTGATAATTTCATTAACTGTGAAATAAAAAAGGGGAAAGACATTAAGCACGGTCTGCATGTGATGGGAATCCAAAACAATCCTGGCAGATTTTGCTATTGAGTTTCAAACATCCCCTTGACATTTTATAATGATAACATATCTATTATTAATAAAAAACCCGAAACCCGGACACCCACATAACCCAGTTTCTAACTAGATCACCAAAATATACATTTGCCTGAGTAACCACATTATATTATTTGCTCTAAGCTTTGTCCTTTCTCACCCAATCCTGTCCATATTGTTTAACTGCATTTGTTGCGTCATATCTAAAGTAGAGCTTGATCCAGCAAACACTTACTTATGGATGTAGTTCTAGATACTGGAGTCCTGTTTACTTTCCCAAACTATGCTCAATTGATAGGATTGGGCCTTTAGATGGTAAACATTTTGGAACAGCACTTATATTTTACTGGTTTTTTTTCTATATAGTGCTCAGCACACTTCAAACACTATAAAATCCAGAATATTTTATGTCCTTTGATCATGCATCTGAGGTCTTTTGCATAAAATAATTTTTAGTACTGTATTTCAGAGGGAAAAAGTCCCAAAGAGTCATTGGATATTGACAGTCTTACCAAGATGAAGTAAGAAAAATTAGAAAAGTGACACACCAGACTTTGCGATGTGCATTTATCTATGCCAAACGCATGTGCTTGAATTGAAAATTCTGTACATGTAAGTCATGTGCAAAAGTATTTTTCTGAAAATCAGGTTTTAAACATATTTGTCACAGTGCATTTTTGTTACAATTTATTCTTCATTGGCAATTTTCTTTACAGCACAGAAACAGAAGTTCAAAAATGTTCCACGCCTCTTTATGCATTTTTTTACACTGCGCTCAGAAATCCCACATTCAATACAGCTCAAAATTTAGCCCTTCTTCCTAACTCCAGTCAGTTTATGCTTCCACATACCTGACTTTCACTTGACTGGTGGAGGGGTCTATTGAAAAGCACAGTCGTGCCAGAAAAAACTATTATACAGTGAAGGGGACTTTATCATCTTAATTTCTACCTGCCACATAATGCTCATTGGCTTTGTGCATCTTCATTGGAAAAAAAACTGGACAGCTGAAGGTTATTAGATCTGTTGGGGTTCTGAAGCTTTGTAGTGTAATGAAACTGCCAGTGGGAGGTGAGATTGCTCTAGTTTTATGCAAAACCTACTTAGGCTCAGCTTAAAGGGCTTCCTGTTTTCACTACCCAGGAAATGAGTGGAGCAGCTCTTCAATGGAAATTTTTCATAGCCCCTGATTGCTAAAAATAGCAGTGAGGTAAAAGAAGTGGGCACCAACTCTACCGGGTCATTTCCTTTATGAAAAGGAGTGGGCTGAAACTGTAGGCTGATTTATTTATCAACACGTTTGTTCGCTCAGTCACTATATCAAAAACATATTGTATGTGCATTTCCTGTTAATTTAACGCAGCCCTCTCATATGGAAATATGACCTTCCTGGTGACAAGAGTTCGTCTCCGGCAAGGGACGGCTAATATTTTAGGTGAAAACAAGAAGGTAAAAAAGATTACCCTCTTTAGAAAATGGAACAAAACTAATCTCATTAAACTGAATGAGGCAAATTCTTTTGAATTTGTTTTGTTTCTAAAACTAAAAATAAAACTCGAGTACAGTAAAACCTGCAGGGTTTCCAGACTAATAGCACTGCAACAGGAGAACAGCCACTCTCTGGTGCAAAATATGGATGATGCTGTAAGAGGCATGTGCAAAACAGCATGGACGATTTAGTGAAGCAGCTGAAATCTAGCGCTTGCAGGGTTTACTTGGCAGTCTGCTTCACTTTCTCCCCTGCCTGTTGCATTCATTTGCATTGCAGGCTGATCGCAGGTTTTGTTGGCTCAGGTGACAGATGGACAGCTATGACGGTGGAACAATAAAAACAGCAGAGCAATACAGTGAACCAGGCAGCATCGTAACCTGACTGATCAGTGTTTCTTTGACCGCTGTGGAGCTTCCTGGGTGTCAACAAGGGCAGAGTGTTTTCTGTGCTGTCGGCTCCTGAGGCCTGCAGAGCCGGCTCTCATTCGAGAAAATATTCACTGCTAAGGAAAGTCAGAATGAGTTGGTAAGGTTGTAAATTAAGCTAGCTAGAGGCTTATGTCTCTTGCTATAAATGGGCCTGAGCCACAACGCAGCAGCTTTGAGAGAAAGACAAGCCCTTAGCATAATGGGGTCCTGGCCCAAGAATGGGACTCCTAAGGGCTTTTGCAACACAAATAAAATAACAGCAACTTCCCAGCCCAGGAGTCTCTCGCCACTGAACTGAATGAAACTATTCACACTGAACATGCCTTCCCTGGTATGTTGGGAGAATCTGTAACCACATATAGATCTGATCTTTGTGACCTAGCTTTTCATAGTGGGAGCTACAACTCTAGACACACCCAAACCTAGCGAGGATGTTTGGATTCTGATCTGACTTCCAATCCCTAAATTTCTCTCTCTCTTTTCATGGTAGCATAGATAAAAATGTCTGTCCAATATCAGACGGACACTGCTGCATCCCCAGAACACTGGATGTCCCAGTGCTGGGAATGGCATGACTCTGTCTCTGCTGGTATGACGTCGCATGAACTGTCTGTATGAACCCATGCTGCATGGAGGAAGCCATTTTGAAGACCACACCCTCCCCCCATTGGTGTGACTTCATTTGCACAGAGCATGTGAAATCATGCTGGCTGTGTAGCTGGGGCGTGTTATTAACATGGCTTTCCCCACCTACGATATGGGACGGAATCACATCTAGTTTTGCCACAGGACAGGACAGGGGACGGACCTTCCAAAAAGAGGACTGTCCATCTTAAAACTGGACAAATGGCCTGCCTGGTCCAATACAGGAGTCCTCAGAGCTTGTTCACGCTACTCATTGGTTGAGAGCAAACAGAAATGATGTGACTAATAAATAAAACATTATCCTCTTAAGGTGCCTGTTGAATGGCTGCTTAGGCATGGAGGGTCACTTACGTTTTAACAAGAAGCGTTATGCGGGTATAAACAAGCAATATAAAAATTAAATAATAAAGGGTACACATTTAAATAATACAACAGAGTCCTGTGGCACTTTTAAAGACTAACAGATTTATTTATCGCATGAGCTTTCGTGGGAGCCGTTTGAAGTGGAAATCCATCAATTTCTATAGACTAACACGGCTACCCCTTTGGAATTTGACTACATGGAGGGCACTGAATACAGCCGTTTGAAGTGGAAATCCATCAACTTCATGTGGGATCTTCTCCCACGAAAGCTCATGCGATAAATAAATCTGTTAGTCTTTAAAAGTGCCACAGGACTCTGTTGTCTTTCTACAATAAGACTAACACGGCTACCCCTTTGGCATTTAAATAATGTCTGACCTCAGCTGACCAAAACAAGGAAATCCTCAGGTCAGAATACCTACTGTAACTTATCCTTTTGGTCCAAAGGGGTAGCTGTGTTAGTCTAATGCAGAAAAACAAGAGTCCTGTGGCACTTTTAAAGACTAACAGATTTATTTGTCACATGAGCTTTTGTGGGAGAAAATTAAGTTGACCTAACTTGCCAGTGTAGACGCACCCTTAGGGTCCCATCTTCCAAGGGCCTTAAAAAACCAAGATTGAAATAAACAACTCCTCCATATTTGCACATGCAAATAAGCACCTGAGTTTTGCGATTAGATAGCCATTTGGCACATGCAAACATCAGCTGTGTCATGCACAAATACTGAGCCACATTTTCAAATGGGGGCTTCCATTTTGGTAAATTGGCATTTGACTTGGATTATGAGCATGAATTGGAGTGCTGGCACTTCTTCTGAACTGCTTGTGCATGTAAACATGGATTGTGACATACACAGGAACTCTGAGTTGCATGTGCCTGATTCAATAGAGACACAAACTACATGCAAAAAAATAGCTATTGCAAGCTCTTCTGAGAATTTGGCCGTTGATTTTTTTTTTTTTAATCTTATTTTGAACTTCCTACTTTTAAGGTAATATCCATGGAAAACATAGTAAACCATTGGAAAGACTGTAAGTCTGAATGTGCCTGCAGACCTGATAGGCAAGCCTTGAACGCTGTGGTTTGGTGTGGTGTGCCTAATCTGCCTGACCAATGGGAAGTATTAGTGTACAGGGGGTGAAATGCACTTGCCACAGCAACTGAGCCACTCCCTACTTCCCCTCACAACACCCCCACCGCATTCAACAGCCCAGAGGTGTGCTGCATGGGGGTTGAGCAGAGTGGCACCCTCAAGCCCAGGCCACATAGGTCAGCATGGAGAGGGCTTGGGGGGGAGGGGGTATAGCGGCAACTGCACAGATTCAGTGGCCACAAACGCCTATGCTAAGGGATTGTGTTGTGGCCACAGAGGGGACAGTTGCCCTTCTCAAAGAATGGATCCTGCCCCTTTGTGCTGCATAATCCCTCTGCACAGATTTTTACTTGGTCTCTGTACAAAGGGGTGGATTCCATCTGCTCTGATTTTGATATTACGGATCCATAATCCATACGAAGAGCTTGTTGTTGGGACACTAGACCGGGTCTCAAGACCTGGGTGTTCTTGTTAGTTCTGCCACATGCTTCCTGCATGACCTTGGGCAACTCACTTAACCTATCTATGGCTCCGCTCCCTATTTGTTCAATGGGGACAGTAGCAGTCATCTTTCTCACAGGGGGATTGTGAGAATAAATTTGTTAATGTTTGTGAAGAATTATTTTCCTGTGGCCTTTATAAACCTAGATAGATAAAACCTGAGAGTCAAAATCCATATGAAAGATCTGAATTTTTTTTTTCAAACCTCAGTTCAGGTGTTTCTGTTGCTTTACAAAGGGGTGGATCATCAGTTGGTGTAACCTGGATTGGCTCCACTGGAGTCATTGTGCAGGGGTTTAAAATACAGATGGCCACAGCACTGGAAATAGAGTCCAGAACTGATTGTCCTCCTGACTTTTCAGTTGAATACTGTATTATTGCAAAAACATCTCAAAACAAACAAACAACAACAAAACCCTGCATGTGTAAACTTATACTAAAGCAGCTCCCTGCAAGACAAACAACAGAGGGCTCTGGGAGACTTGCCAGAACTCTGATCTGTCAAGCGTCTGTTGTGCCAGGCTTCTGCTCAGAGCTACTTTCTCCATTAAAAAAAAAAATAGGTTTAATGATGGAAAACAACCAGCCTAATCTGTTGCAACAGGAAAGTTAGTAGGAGCTGTAGTACCAGTGTATACATTTGAGTCCAGCCAGCTGAAAAGAGTGGAAGATCATTTCTGCTGTAAAGTTTCTTGCTAGCACTTTTATTATGGGCATGTTAACTAGCAACAGTAAAAGGATTGTTACAGCACTTTTACTGATTAACACCCTTGCAGCAAAAGGATTGTTACTACTAACTTTGTAGGCTCACGATGCAATATCCTGGGCTGTGTCTACACTTACCAAAGTTAGTTCGAATTAGTTAATTCGAACTAACTAATTTGAACTCATCTTAGTTTTAGTTTATTTAAATTTAATTTCATGCAGGGCACTTGCTTAGTTCGAATTAGTCAATTGCATTGAGCTCAATGTGCCGGTTAGTTCGAACTAAGCGCTTAGTTCAAACTAACATGGCCACATTGGGTTAATTCGAACTAACTAGTTCGAATTAACCCTTACTTCGAAAAGTATAAGCGAATTTATTAGTTTGAATTAAGGAAGCCCTTAATTCGAACTAATGAAAGCCTAGTATAGCCAAAGCTTAAGTTAGTTCAAATTAAGCTTCCTTGATTCGAACTAACTTGCCAGTGTAGACATATCCCTAAATTTACACGCACATGATGAAGTCACAGTTTTAATAAATAAATACATTAAAAAATCAAACCCCATCTTGATAGATAACATTTAAAATCTTGGCCAGCAAATGAAATAGCCAAGAAAAGATCACCAAAAAAATGGCCATGGCATCCTCACTTAAGCAGCGCTCACGTTCTAATCAGCGGGCCCAAATCAGACCTGATTTTAGTGGATGTGGCACCACTTAAAGTGAGCCTGATTCTCTTTTCACTTAGGGGTCTATCCAGTGATCATCGCAATCAAAGAAAAGGTGCTCCCTGGATTATTTGGCATTGTGTTAGGCCCCTGCAGCTGTATAAATCAGAGGTCATTCTTACTCCTCTCCTGGCACCATGCTATCATACAACCAGGGCAAGTGAGAGGACTCCTGCTGTGACAATAAGGTTTGCAGGATCTGGCCTATCATTCACAGCAAAGGAGTTAAAATTATACTGAAGTACATTGTTCTTTGCATTGCAGGGTAAGTTCACCTTTCCTCTTGGTGCTGTTAAGAAACCCTGCTTATTTAAGCTTCTTTCATGGATATTGCCAGGGGTTCTGCGTGTGAAAAAAAGTGCAGAATATGAACTAGGGAACTGACCGTATGTAGGAGACCCATAGTGAGGAGTGGGAAGGAAGATCTGTGAGTGATGCGTTTGCTAGGAACACAAAATGCGTGTTCTAATGACAGAGAGTGGCCACTAATTGTAAACATGAATATTCTTCCACAGAGAGCATGCACAATCCGTCTTCCCTGCCCATCAAGCCCCAGATACTTTAGGAAATCTACAAGGTATATAAAATGGAAGCAATAGGAATTTTTTTTAAAAAGGGATTAAAAAGCTTTTAAGCCAAATTAAAAGTGGCATGATTTTTATTTATTTATTTATTTATTTATTTTAAAAATAAGTTTAAGAAAACACACAGCTGGAGAAAATGCAGAAATATAGCAATTACCTTTTACTTTGATTGCTTGGATCAAAGATCACAGTCATTCTTTTTCATAGAATGTTTTGTATCCAGCTAAGGTGTGTATCTATCAGTTCTGAAAAAGATTGGCAAAACCATTTTTGAGAAAAAATTGGAACCTTCAGCCTATTCTCTAAGGCCAAATGTTACAGTTATCAGCTACTCTTCCATTGTGTGTCTTAGTTTATTAAATGGACATTTCGGCATACAAAATACACAAGGCAGAACTTAACCGCTGACCTTTTTATTTGCTCAGATCCAGCACTGTATTATATTTTAGGTTTTTGTTTGTTTGCTTGTTTGTTTTTGCATTTCCTAACTGACGTTATTTAAAAGAAATATTAAAAAAACTACAGAGATAAATTACTTTGATTCAAACTGTACAAGAAGTGCCAATAATTAGATCTGAGATTTCAGAGGCACAGGCCCATGTGTTTATAAGTCAGGTCAAAGACTAGTCGCTGCCTTTTACAGTAATTCCATATAATTATTACCTTAGTGGCCCAAATGAAACATGATATAAATATGCCAAATGTAATCTCATCCTATTTTAGATTACACAGTGGCCATATAAATGCATTAGACTTTTGCATTATCTAAGAAGAACAGGAAAGTAATGTGCAAAGAAATTCTGAAAGTTACATCTTTGCTTTAACCACAAAGGAGGTGAAACTTTTTTCTCATAAAATGGACATATTTAGTTTCTTTTTATGTGTCAGATATCTTTAGATTTCCTTTAAATTCATTGTGAAAGCATTTGGCTCCTATTTAAACACAGTGCAGAGATTAAAAAAATCATCATAGTATTAAAGGAGTAAAAATTCTGTTTCAAAACTAATCTAATTTTGAGTCCAAGATGCAGAAATATTTTGCAGTTAGATTTCAGTTGGTTATATATAGAAGAGAAATATTTTACTTGGCTTCCTAAGAAGGTTCAGGAACATATTATGTGCTTGATCCCACCATTCAGTATCTGACATACTTTATACCTTACATCTTGGAAAACTGCCCTTTGAACACACAAGCACATCAGCTTCCTAAGGTACAGACTTAGGTGTAGACAAGCCCCAGCAAGCTGCATTGGTAAAAATAAAGGTAAACTTTTTAGTTTCCTAAACAACAGATCGAAAGACATATTTGGGAACCTAGGGAGATCTAAAAAGAGGTACTCAGCTCATATTCATACTCATATTCATATATTTAATCCTAACCTGTTACAAAATTCCACTCTCTTATGTAAAGAGTAAGGTTGGGCCCTCCTGGACCCATTCCTCCTCCCCATTAGCTGTGTATGTTTCCTCACTCTCCAACCATCCCTCTCATAGCTGGCTAGGTTGTTAATGTCATTTAATTGAGCAAACTCTTGAAACAAGTTAGATATTTAAAAGTAATGGTAATTGTGCCCCTATGCATGTACTTCATGGTGGTTTAAATGCACTCAAAACCCATCCACCCATAAAGATTTTTCCAAGAATCTAACAGACATCATCTAGAAATCCAATGGCAAACAATCTAACTATATTGGACTGCAATAAAGTAATCTTTGCACTTGTTGCTAAAACCTGGCCCTACCTAAATCCATATCAAAACTGGATTGTGTTCAGAGGCCCTGGATTTGGTCTCTGATGTTTTGAACGCCCTCCAATGATCATATTTCTATGGGCTATTTGCTAAGGCTCAAAGAGAGAAAATGGCTATTATACTACAGTACCCAGAATTCTTAACAGAAAGCTGATCATGTCTGTGATAGAAGAGTGAAAAAATACAATATGTCTGTTCCTCTTATATCCAAAATCTCCTGTGTGCACAATATGTTGAGGGAAAATTCTAGACAGAGAAGTAATGTGCTTACCTCACTGATTTTTATGACCCTAGAAATCAAGAGAGGATTCTGTTTATTTCCATTATTGCCAATGTCCCTCCAAAAAAGAAGGCTGGGCCTCCCTCTTTTATAAAAATTCACCTTGAAATGTGTCACTAAGAAGTTAGCTAGTGGTTAGAACACAAGACTAGCTGCTAGGACTGCTGCACTTGGTTCTCCACGTTGCCACTAACGTGTTATATAGCTCTGGCCAAATCACAGAGGCCATCATTCTCTGAAGTGTCCACAGAGGGTCTAATTTTTCAAAGGTATTTTGGTGCCTAAAGATGCACATTGGCACCTAGTGAGATTCTTGGAATTGCCTAAGCAAGTGAGATGCCTCATAGGCTATGTCTACACTGGCAGTTTAAGTCGAGTTAAGGAGGCTTAAGTTGACTTAAACAAAGTCGTGTCCACACTAGGCTTTCATTAAGTCGACTTAAGAAATTCCTTAAGTCGACTTAATAAGAACCACCTATTAGGTCAACTTAAGTCTGTTTAGGTCAACCTAACCCTTCTTTAGGTCGACCTAAGCCCAGTGTGGACGTTTAAGTCCACTTTGTTAAGTCGACCTAAAGGCAGTTAGGTTGACTTAACAAAGTGGACTTAGTCCATGTCCATGGACAGCGCTTTGTTAAGTCGACTTAATAAGGTCAATTTTAAGTCGACTTAAAGTCGACCTTATTAAGTCGACTTAACAAAGTCGACCTTACTTTTTGTAGTGTAGACATAGCCATAGACTCTAAGGTCAGAAAGGACCAGTTTGATCATCTAGTGTGATCATCTAGTCTGATCTCCTGCACAATGCAGGCCACAAAACTTCACTCCCCACTCCTGCAATAAGCCTCTAACCTATGACTGAGTTATTGAAGTCCTCAAATCATGATTTAAAGACTTTAAGATACAGAGAATCCACCAGCAAATGAGCCATTCCCCATGCTACAGAGGAAGGTGAAAAACCCCCAGAGCCCTAGCCCATCTGCTCTGGGGGATAATTCCTTCCCAACTCCAAATGTGGCGATCAATTAAACCCTGAGCTTGTGGGCAAGTCTCACCAGCCAGTCACCCAAGAAAGAATTCTCTGTAATAACTCAGAACCCCCCATCTACCCTCCCTTCTTAGGCCACTGGCATATCTACCACCAGTAGTCAAAGATCAGTCAATTGCCAAATTAGGCCATCCCCTCCATAAATTTACCAAGTTCAGTTTTGAAGCCAGCTAGGTTTTTTGCCCCCACAATTTCCCCTTGGAAGGCTATTCCAGAACTTTACTCCTTTGGTGGTTAGAAACCTGCATCTAATTTCAAGCCTATATTTCCTGATGGACAATTTATAATCATTTGATCTTCTGTCCACATTGGTGCTATACTCAAATAATTCCTCTCCCTCCCTCATATTTATCCCTCTGATGTATTTATAGAGAGCAATCATATCTCCCCTCAGCGTTCTTTTCGTTAGGCTAAACAAGCCAAGCTCAAGTCTCTTCTCATAAGGCAGGTGTTCCATTCCGCGGCTCACCCTTCTCTGTACCTGTTCCAGTTTGAATTCATCTTCCTTAAACATGGGGGACCAGAACTGCATGCAGTATTCCAGGTGAGGTCTCACCAGCACCTTGTATAATGGCACTAAAACCTCCCTATCTCTAATCGAAATACGTTTTCTGATGCATCTTAGCTTTTTTCATGGCCATATTGTATTGGCGGTTCATAGTAATCCTGTGATCAACCAGTACTCCCAAATTCTTCTCCTCCTCCATCCCTTCCAACTCATGTGTCCCCAACTTATAGGAAAAAATTCTTGTTATTTGTCCCTAAATGCATGACCTTGAACTCCCCATTATTAAATTTCATCCTATTCCTAATACTCCAGTTTACAAGGTCATTCTGATCTTTCTGTGTGATATCCCGATCTTCTCTGTACTGGCAACACCTCCTAACTTAATTGGCACATTCCCACTTTTTGTGCCAAGATCAGTAACAAAAAAGATTAAATAAGATTGGTCCCAAGACCGTTCCCTGAGGATCTCTACTAGTAACCTCCCTCCAGCTTGACAGTTCACCCATCAGTATGACCCGCTGTAGCCTCCCCTTTAACTGGTTTCTTATCCACCTTACTACATTTGTATTAATCCCCATCTTTTGTAACTTAACTAATAATTCCCTATGTGGAACTATATCAAATGCCTTGCTGAAATCTAAGTAAATTAGGTCTACTGCATTCCCCTTATCCAAAAAATCTGTTATCCTCTCAAAAAAGGAGATCAGGTTGGTCTGGCATGATCTACCTTTTGTAAAGTCATGTTGTATTTTATCCCAGTTACCGTTAACCTCAATATCTTTAAGTACTTTCGCTTTCAAAAATTTTTCCAAGACCTTTCATGCTACTGAGGTCAAACTAACAGGCCTGTAGTTCCCTGGATCACTTTTGTTCCCTTTCTTGAAAATAGGAACTATATTAGCAATTCTCCAGTCATTCGATACAACCCCCGAGTTTACAGGTTCATTAAAAATCCTTGCTAATGGGCAGGCAATTTCATGTGCTAGTTCCTTTAATATCCTTGGCTGGAGAATATCCATCCTCCCAATTTAGTACCATCAAGCAGCTCGAGTTTGGCTTTTACCTTAGATATGGCAATTTCCACTTCCATATCCTCATTCCCATTAGCTACCCTACCTGTATCTGCAAGCTTATCATCACCCTCATTAAAAACAGAGGCAAAGTACTTATTTAGATATTCAGCCATGCTTAGATTATCCTTGACCTCCACCCCATCTTCAATATTTAGCAGTCCCACTTCCTTTTTTGTTTTCTTCCTATTTATATGGCTAAAGAAACTTTTAATATTGGTTTTAATTCCCTTCGCAAGGTCCAGCTCTGCTTGACTTTTCGCCTTTCTCACTTTATCTCTACATGTTCTGACCTCCAAGAGGTAGCTTTCCTTGATGATCCCTCCCATCTTCCACTCCTTGTAGGCTTTGTGCTTCCTCCTAATCACCTGTCTGAGATGCTTACTCATCCAACTTGGTCTACAACTCTTGCCTGTGAATTTTTTCCCCTTCCTCTGAATGCAGGCTTCAGATAGTTCCTGCAACTTTGACTTGAAGCGATTCCAAGCCTCTTCTGCCTTTGCATTCCGGAGTTCTTCAGTCCATTCCACTTCCCTAACTAATTCCCTTAATTTTCTAAAGTTAGCCCTTTTAAAGTCAAAGACCGTAGTCACAGATTTATTTTTTTTTATCTTTCCATTTAGTTTGAACTGAATTAGTTTGTGGTCATTTGAACCTAGGTTGTCCCCTACAACCAGTTCCTCTATGAGGGCCTCACTAATGACTAATACCAAATCTAAGATGGCATCCCCTCTCGTTCGTTTAGTAACAGTTTGGAGAAGGAATTCATCAGCTATCACATCCGGGAAAATCTGGGCCCTTTTATTACTACTAGCACACGTCCTCCAGTCTGTATTTGGGAAGTTAAAATCTCCCATTGTCACACAGTTCCCAGTAGTATTTACCTCCTTATGGGTCTTAAAGAAGTCTCTATCCATGTCTAAATCACGCCTAACTCCTAGAGTCATCTCTCTGTATCTTTAAGCACCTAAATACTTTTGAAAATCTGGCTTTAAGTCTTTTTAGAGCTCCACCTTGAAATACTCAGTGCAGTTCATTTCAATTATTACTCCTCAGTCTCTCTGAGAATCAGACCCTACATCAGGGGTAGGCAACCCCCGGCACGCGGGCCAACAGTGGCACATGAGCCCATTTGGAGCGGCACTCGGCATCCTCTGTGGCGCCACAGAAATTGCCACTCCTGCCATCAAAAGACACTCCAAGTGGCTTCTTTCAGGGGTGGCTACAGTGCGGAGGTCCCTGCCATGTCCATGCCCCAGGCATACCATGTAAAGAAGCCACCCAGAGCGGCTCCTCTCTGTGGTGTGCCACCACCAAAAGGAGTGACTCCAGGTAACAGGGGATAGAGGTCCCCAGGCACGCTGCTGAGAGGAGCCCCTCCAGGTGGCTTCCTTCCATGAATGGGCTATCGGCACCAGCTGAGGGTCGAGGAGGAGGGGCCGGCACAGAGGTCGGCAAAGGTTGCCAGCCCCTGCCCTAGATGTTTCAGTTTGGACATCCAAAAATCGAGGCAACTCAGATTAGATAACATGTTTGAAAACTTGGACTCTAACATCGGTATCCGCATTTACTCATCTTTGAGATCCTCAGGCAAAAGTTTTTACCTAAAAGTGCAGAATATGATCATAAACACCAAACAGTCTGGCCCAGAAAAATGTTTCTGGAAGGCATTTTCTTCTCAATGAAGTAAGGACAAATGAATGTATAAAGGGACGAAAATGGAGCTGTTGCCTGAGTATAGCTAATGTGAAACTCATATTGGCCCCAGACTGCATTCCCACAATGATGTGTGGAGTTGGTGGGTTCCTTTTCCGTTTTGCCATGCTTCAGTTCAGGAGAATGGTTACAGCCTTGTAAATCAGTAATAAGTCACACTTGAGTTTGTAAGTGATTGGTTAAGTCATTACACTTTTGTGGCCAGAGGGCTTTCACACAGTTAAACTGATTGTTTAATACTGTGGAAGTTAGTTTATTAAGATCCCACAATAAGAGGACTGATATCTCAAGTACAAACAGCAATTGGGGTGGGGGGGGGGAGCAGTGCTATTTATAAAGCCCAAAGTCTCCCCTTGAAAAAGATATCAAATATCAAGTAGGGGAGAGTGCAATGTAAGTGTTTTAAGTGATCATAAAGGGTTTTCTGTGGTGGTTTCAGTTCTTTAAATGTTTTCTCTTTTTATGCCCACTGGATCTCAATGAATTAAGGAGTCTAGGCTGCTGCCCCATGAGCTAAGAAGGGTGCAGCAATGTTTGTAGGACAGACACATTAATTTGCTTAAGTTGGGTCATGTAACTTGTTTTAGCATGAAGAAGGTTTGTTGATTTGCAATTGCAAAGTAATTTTTGCTTCAGAAGTGTGATTTCCTGTTTGGTTGATGGATTGCAGTATTTAATCATTCATTTCTCATCAGAAGATTCTAAGATAGGCATAAAAACTCTGCCTACACATTGAGCTGGAGGAAGAATTTGCGTCAGCTGGAAATCAAGAAAGTGCACTTTCAGACAAAACTTTCATGTACTTTCCCTCCTTTCCTACAAGTCGTTAGCCACTATCTTGTTGTTGGAGATAGCTTGAGCTGATCTCTCAGCTACGCCTCTCATGTCCATTAAACTATCATGGGGAGGATGAATGTATGCCTGCCGGTCATCGCGATCAGCATGCCATGCCAGTACAGCTCTGCATGTACTCAAGCTTGAGGAGACCTCAGAAATTCACTCAATACCATCATTGATGTTCCAATCCATGAGTCAGTGGAGTGAGAGACTATGCAGTAGGTGTAAGGCCCTATACCCAATATAATTAAGGAGCAAGACTCCTTAATCACATCAAACCTCTTGTAAACTTGATATCATGCAAAGAACGAGGAGCATACATAGTCTATTGTGCTTGCTTGTTTGTCTGTTTAATCATTATATAAATTAGGAAGACCTACAGGAGGGGCTGGAAAGGGATTTGAAATCCTTATGAGTTTTAGAAGTGCAAATTGTCACTCCAAACATGTATATTGACAGTGGAAAATTGACTTGGATTTGGTGTGATGTGGAAGTTGTGCACTTCCATGCAGATTTGTTTCATATTCGCTACTAGCAATTCTTTTTAACTTTATATTGGTTTGAATTTATTTAGCTGTGACTCTCATTGTGCAATTGTTTGATGCCAGGTTGTTTTAGCTGAAACGGTGAGGGAAGGGCACATGTTTGGCGCTCTCTGGTTGATAGCAGTAAGTTACTGAGAAGAAATTAAGATAGAATTTAGTTTTAGTTAACATAACGAGGCCAAGTGAAATATTCCAAGTAGTACACTTGCTCATTGAATAAATATGTACAAATTTATACAAAAGGGAGGCAGGGAGTTGATTTCCTTAAACCAGAATAGGTGATGAAAGCGATACAGAAGTGTTTCGGCAAACAGACTAAAGCCAAGTTAAGGGACATAAATGTAGCTCAGGAGTCCCCCCTTGATCAACTCCTATTTTAGGCTGATATAACCCCACTGCACTGGTGTAACCTGGAATAATGCAGTAGTGAATCATGCTTACATTTGTCTTTGAGCAGGTTCTCTGAGTACTATGAACTTGTTAAATAAATGCTAAGATGAGCTGTACAGTTAGCTATTAACAAACCTTAACTTTTAAATTCAAAACAGCCAAACCAAAATGGATTTAACGATGAACTTTTGCTACAGTAATTTATACCTCTTGTATGAAGTGCTAAGGCAAGTCCCAGTGATTACCACAATCCCGCTAAAACAGCGAAAACTAACAGGGAAAGCACATATGCTAAACCAGAGCTTTTCAAACTTATTTTCTTGGTTGAAAAAAAACCATTTATGCCCGTGACTCAACAATTCCATCTTTCAGCAATGCATTCCAGTCTTTTGGTGGTGGCAGCAGAGAGCATTGCAACCCAGAACCTGAGGGCCTACGACCCAGTACCGGGTCCTGACCCATAGTTTTAAAACCCCGGTGCTAAACCACTATTTGTTCACTTGTCATTCTGCAGTTTCATACCCTCCAAGACTCAACCTATCCGATAGGAGGCAATTTTAGTCCTTCAGTTAAGCATTTTAAAAATTACAGGGACAAAATGGACTAAAAAAGGGTACTTTTGTTGAAAACAGTTATGGCATCAGAATTGAAGAAGGCAGCTACTTCAGGTTCATGATTAACAGTAAGAAATAAGAATCCGTCACTTATTTCTTCTAAGTGCCGCTGCTTATTAACTTTTCTGCCACAAGCAAATTATTAGAACATATATTTCGTTGGCTGGGAAACAACCCATTGATTTATTTTAGACAATTTTTCTTTTTAAATAGATAAAAAGGCAATAACCTAGGCTGTTCTCCCCTCCCCCCCCCACAAACATTTCGGGGTTTTTTCCACTTAGCCACATGCTGACTTCCTGGGCCACATTCTCCCACTCTCACGCACGCTGAATCATCCTTGATTCTGTAAACAGCCCTACTGAAATCAGTGGGGTGTCTCACAAAACATGACCCTCTGATGGCAAAGCCAACTTCTCCACAAGCACACGTGAAATAAGGCTTGATACTGGTTTTTGGCATCACAGTGCAAGGAATTGTGCCCTTATGCATAAGGAACACATAAACATGGTTTTCATACACAATTAGCTTTCTGCAAGCCATTTTTCACTTGTCACATGCAATCTTAGTGATTGCACGTACAGATGAGGCGTGCATTTTGCTTGGACAATTGTACACCGTGGATTGCAGTTTTCACAGGGTCTAAGGAAATTAGGCATTCAGTGATCGCAGCCCTAAACTGTATGATGTCTATACTTGCATATTTATCCAGCTCCCATTAGAGCCCTACCCCTTCTGAAAGATAAACATTTTGAGCGTTGTGCAACTAATATTAGAAAGACCATTATGATCCATAATAAAACCTTGTCATGAAGATGCTGTATATAATGCGTGTGCAGGTAGTAGAATATATGACATGCCCTGAGGATGTATTTTTTTGTAGGAGCTTGCTAAAGCTCGTTCAACTACACTGTAATTACAAGAAAAACACTGGAGACTACGGGAAACATCAGCACTACATCTGTATTTGCATCTCATCTAAATAAGGCTTGATGCCTCTTACCAGCAAATAGTTTTAAGATTATAAGAAAAATTTGACACCCATCATCCAGAGTCAAAATTTTCAGTATGAGTAAGTTGTGCTAGTGAGAGAATTTGTTTCAAGTAAGAAGAAAGGGCGCCAATTACCAGAAACTACACTGAACTCTTCATTGTACAGTAGCTGTTAGATCATTTTATTTTTGGTAAGGGCCAGGTGGGTTCAAGAGTTATAAGGCTGGGTAATTCCCAACCTATTAATAGCAGCAAGAACCTAAACCAATGGGGCCCTTAAAATCTGGCCCCAGTGCTTTTGGGGACATTCCCTCCAGATTCTAGATCAAGACTGGAATAATTAGAGAGACTGTCCCAGAGAATCAGTCTCCGATTTTAATGAGCTCTTTCAAATTTTACATCTGTACAAGACTTTGGGTTGTGTATATGCATGCAATACAGGTTGTATTCACCACAGAATCTCAGAGGCATGATTTAAGAAGCTGTCAACTATATGACAAGCTACAGCTCTGTGCACTTATATACATGGCCAGCCTATGATCCTTGGATTTGTAACTTGTATTGAATATATTTGTATTTTTGTTTGTTTTTATGTGAAGCATATTTATTGTCCATCCCCGGCTATGCTTCTGGGTAAGTTCCAACTGAACTAGTACAGGTTTCAGAATTGTATAGGGATATAACACCTCCCGCTCTAAAATCAATGAGCTTGGTAACAACTGAAGTGATCTCACGGATCATGGTGTACAATTCAAAGACAACTATCTTATATGTATCGCCATAAAATCACAGAAGTGTAAGGCTGGAAGGGACCAAAGAGGTCATCCAGTCCTTCCTCCCACACTGAGGCAGAACCAAATGTGCCTTGATGGGTGTTTGCCCAGCATGTTCTTAAAACACTTCCAGTGGTGGGGATTCCCTCATCTTCTTTGGAAACCTATTCCAGAATTTAACTATTCTTATAAGTAGAAAATTGTTCCTAATGCCTAACCGAAATCCCCCTTGCTGTGTATTATGCCATTTACTTTTTCTCCTATCCGCAGTAATCCGCCGATTACTTCTCCTATCCACGGAGAACAATTTATTGCAGTCCTCTTTAAGACAGGTCTTAATATATTTGAAGACTTATCAGGTCCCCTCTCATACTTCTTTTCTCAAACGTAAAGATCCCGTTTTTTAACCTCTCCTGATAGACTGGGTTTTGTAAACCCTTTGTCATTTTTGTTATTCTCCTTTGGACTCTCTCCAATTTATCCCCATCTTTCTTAAAGCATGGTGCCAAAACTGGAGCCAGTACTTCAGCGGAAACCTCAACAGTGCTGAGTAAAATGGAACAATTACCTGACATGTCATATGTACAACACGACTGTTAAGACTCTCTAGAAAGATATTAGCCTTGTTTGCAATTGCATCACATTGTTAGCTTGCATTCTCTTTGTGGCCCAATAGAACACCCAGCTCTTTTTCTGCAGTGTTCCTACTTAGCAGTTATTCCTTTTTTTGTATTGGTGCAATTGATTGCTCCTTCCTAAATGATGAACTTTTGCACTTGTCTTTATTGGGTTTCAGCTTGTTGATTTCAGGCCAATTCCCCAATTTGTCAGGGTCATTTTGAATTCTAAACTTCTCCGCCAAAGTGCTTGCAACCCCCTTAAGCTTGCTGTCACTGACAAATTTTATAAGCAGGGGCATCATTTGCTATGGGTAAAGGCGGGGCAGCTTTGCCCAACCTTGGTGTGTCCCTCTGACTTTTCATAACTCTATAGACTCCACTTTTTATCCTCTTCTTTCACCTCCCAGAATTTTCCAGGTAAAATATAATCACATATAATGGTCTGAGATGGTCAGGGCTTGGCCTTCCCCAAGATTTTTTCTGAAATGATGCCCCTGTTTATAAGCATACAATATACTCCATTATCCAAGTCATTAAAGAAAGTAACAAATGGTTCCAAACCCAGGACAGACTCCAATGGGACCCCACTATATGTGACTTGCTAGTTGGACAGGGAACTATTGATAACTACCCTGAGTATGGTTTTTCAACCAGTTGTGCACCCACTTTAAAGCAATTCCATGTAGACCCCATTTCCCGAGTTTGCTTATGAGAATGTCACAAAAGCGTTACTGAAATCAAGATAAGTCATGTCTACTATTTCCCATCTGTCCACTGAGCCAGTAACCCTATCAAAGAAGAAAATGAGTTTGGTTTTCCATGCTGGGTATTACCTATCACCCTATTATCCTCGAGGTTCTTACAAACTGATTATTTAATAATTTGTTCCAGTCGACTGTGCAGGTTAGAAAGGCAGGTTAGATGGGAATGCTGTTTTGTTTTGTAGTGTGAGGAACTAATTGCAGATAGAGCTATAAAAAATGTTCATAGTTAATCCTGAGACCACCCCAAAGTCATCATTGCCCTTTCACAGTGCCCTTGGGGGGATAGTAAGTTTCCTTTCCAGCTCCACAAGTCTAAAGTTATTTCTATATAAATACCCAAGGACAAATACATCCACTTCAACCACATATTAATAACATTTGGGATCATTGTATTTTTTGCAATCACTAAATAAATAAATGAATCCATTTAATAAAGGTTTTGTGTTTGCACAAAGAAAACACACAGGAATCTTGTTTCTGCTCTCATAAAGTGATACTCTAAGACTCAGATGCATGTGGCTTTTCCCCCCCCTGTAATCCATAAAAGTCACCAAATAGGATTCCCCATCATCAGAGTTCTTTTCTAAACAAATAGCTATTGCACAGTGGGGCAGACTTTGCCAAAAAAACCACCCCAAAACAAACAAACAAACAAAAAAGCTATGAAATCTCATGCTTAATATGTGTACCAAGTCCACAGCTATATGAGGTGACTGCGTGTACAAATGCAGCCTGCAATCCCCTAGTTTGCACGTTCTGTTGTAGTAATCGTGAAGACAAATGAGATGCACAAATTAGCACACATAGAGAATGATACTGCAAGTTGCTGAGTGCCTTTTGCAAGGTATTAAGGGCCAAATCCTCAGAAGTATTTAGACACCTAACTCCCATTGAAATCAATGGCCTGCCCAGAAATCTATGTGAGTTAGGGACCGAAGTGATTTCAACTCCAGTGGGAGCTGAGCACTTATCTGAATCAGGCCCTTAAAGTTTTTCAACATCTGGCTCATACTATTATCTATTGTTCTATGTAAACTATCAGATTAAAGATACCACTCCATAAATAACAACAACAGAAGTGATACTTAGTTGTAGGAGTCATTAGAAACTGTAGATGAACAGAAATGTGAAGGGTTGGCAATAATAAGTGTATGTCCACAGACCTGCCTATTTAGTTGTGAGTGATGATCCGAAAGGGTATGTCAACACTGGAGGCGCTGTTAAGTCGACTTAACAAGGTCGACTTTAAGTTGACCTAAAGTCGACCTTGTTAAGTCAACTTAGAGAGTCCACATTGAAAACTCCTGTTGACTGCCTGCATCCACGCTGGCAAGTGCTAGGTCAACAGGAGTGGTGCATTGTGGGTAGCTGGGAGGGGGCCTGGAGGCCAGTTAGGTCAACTTAAGGGCACTCCCCGTCCACACTGGCTTAAGTCGACTTAATAAAAGCCCAATGTGTACGCAGGAGTCAGTAAGGCAACTTAAAGAAGGTTAAGTCAACCTAAGGCTCCAGTGTAGACGTACCCATTGAAACATCATCATGATGATGGATGTTGACGTATTGATGCAGCGTTGTGTCATGACAACGCAACCCTGACAACAGGGTGGTGCTGCTGCTTTGTGATTTGGCAAGGCATGACCTGAACGTGCCTCGAGGATTTGGTGCTGTGCTGTGAAAACTGGTCTGAGAGGTGACGACTGCCCATGTACACAGGGGAGGGACACCAAGCCAACTGTATGGGAAAGAACTCCAAAATCAACCAGAACAACTGTAACCTCCAACTTCCACACTCCCATAATTTGTGTGATTGCAGTGACTTGGCTGTGTAACGCACTAGGCACTCAGGAATCCGTCAGCAGCTGATGCAGACTCAATTGGGATTCTGCAGTATAACATCTATTTGCAGCCGGTAGTAACTAGCTCTGGGCTGGAATTACCTGCCTGGTCATGTGATCACTTAGGGGCAACAGCAAGAAAAGAGTAAGGTGTCCGGTGCTGGACAGCGAATATTCAGGAGGGACAGAAATGCTCATTTAAAAAGAATAAAAATGAAGGGAATGAATGGCTGGGGAAAGGTGCAGGCCTGACAGCTCCAGAGACTTAAGCCTTGTGTATAGTGACGGCAGCAAACTCAGTGCCATCACTTTGAACCTCTGGGTTCAATTGAGTGGCCTGTCAAGACCCACTCAGTCAATCAGGAAGTTGATTGAGTAACTCCAGCCCCGCAACTGGAATAGTGCTGAATTGAAAGGATGGCGTTTCCCTTCGACTCTTTACCGAAGGTGGGAAAATCACCACCGTCAGCGCACTCTTCCGGGTGCAATTGAGTGGTCTGTGTAGACGCGCTCAATAGCTCCGGAGTTCGCCCTAGTAACTCCTGCCATGGAAGTGGTGTCTTGCTAAGACAATGGGATGGCATTTCTGGTTGCCATAGCGCAGTGTGTAAGCGGTAGTTAGTAAGTTGCCGGGAGCCATGCAAGGTATTTTACGTACCGTGCGTATCTCCCGTCGACTGCTGCCGAAATGTGCAGCAAGTATATAGAATCATAGAATAGGAATGGAAGGGACCTCACGAGGGCATCTAGTCCAACCCCCTGCTAAAAACAGGACCATTCCCACTAAATCATCCCAGCCAGGGTTTTGTCTAACCAGGTCTTAAATATCTCCAAAGACAGAGATTCTACCACCTCCCTAGGTAGCCCATTCCAGTGCTTCACCACCCTCCATATACTAGGGCTCAATGTTGTGGAGCCAGGGAGGTAAATGGATATTAGGAAGTCGAAGGGAGATACACAAGTTATTTTAAGTAACTTGCCTATCTCACTTTGAAGTGTAGACCAGGGCTACATCTCCACTAAGGCCCTGATTCAGCCTTCGTTCCTGTTCAGTGACGCCCATAAGTGTGTGCTTAAGTCCTGCTGTCTTCAGGATAAGCACATGCTTAGGTGTTCTGATGAAGAACGGATTTCAGTGTGTGCATAAATACTCTACGGAACTGAAGCACTGCAAGCAATAAAGGCTCTCCCCCTGTGGCACTGCGCATCTCTTGGTTTGAAGTGTGAGAGAGTCGTTCAGTTTTCATGGCCAATTCAAAGATCAGCCTCTCATCAAGGGAGCCAGCACCTGACAATTAGCTTTGTTAGATTCTTTGGGACAAGGGCTATCTATTGCTCTGTTTGTACAGCACCAGTGCAATGGAGGCCCATTTGTGGCTGGTCCATAGCCATTGTCGTAATAAACATTAAGAATAATAACATTAGCTTAATCTTTATTTTTGCTATACAGTTATCAGCTGGCAATGACTGCTGGTCACTGCTGGCCTTGGTCTGCCTCTGAATTGCTGATCTGCCGATGGAACGCTCCACGTGCTGTCAGCACCAATTTTTGGAGACATCAACTCCCATCCTGGCCCTGTTCCCCAATACATTTCTTATGTCAAAAGTGACAGTGCAAGCTTTATTGGTGGATACATTTCTCCACCCATAAGGGTTGCCTCTAACAATCTCCTGGGTGTTTTTCTAGTCCCCCCACTGCACAACGCGATCTGGCGAGCCATTGTATGGGGCACCATCAAAAATGGGCCAAGCAGTAACATGAGAGAGTCCTTGGTGGGGTTTTCCATGTCATCTAGTAAGGATAGTAACCTGAAACTAGACAGGGACTTCATTTCTCATGCAATTCTAGTAGCAGAATTCATACACCCAGATCTGTAGACACACAATTGTAAGTGCATTTGCACTCCTACTTTGCATACTTAAGTGCCATGATTATACACATAATTGATCCTTTATATTGGAGTGTGACTAGAGAATGACTGCAAGGGGTTAGACTGCCTGCCTCATTTGCACCACACTTACAGGTTTCTACCCACAACCAGTGATGAGCAGCAGCCACAGCTCTCGCAGACACACAGATACTGAGAAAGTTATAAGACTTGGTCAGAGTAATGGCTGGCACATGAGGAGGCAGAGTGGGTATGATTTTAGGTGGGGGTGTCAGAGAGGTATTCACAGGAGAGTTTTGGCAACTGGAAGTGGGGGAACTCATGCTAACATAGGCTTACAAGGAGAATGGGAACATAGGACAGGTCTGGTTGGAGATCTTTAGGGGGCATAGCTGCTTGGCCAGCCTGCTGTTCCTTGCACAGGGTCAGATTGCTGGTTTACAAAAACCAGCACCTATTTTCCAAAAGGAACACCAGGCACCCGGGAACAGAGATATTCCATTTTTTTGAACTCATTTTCTCCTTATGATCTTGGGTTGCAGCAATGCATAACCATGTGTTGATAAAACAAACAAGGAGTCCAGTGGCACTTTTAAAGACTAACACATTTATTTATTGCATGAGCTTTTGTGGGAGAAAATCCCACTTCATCAAACGTTTGCTTCTCCATCTTCAAGCATCTGACGAAGTGGGATTTCTCCCACGAAAGCTCATGCGATAAATAAATGTGTTCGTCTTTAAAAGTGCCACAGGACTCCTTGTTTGTTTTGCTGAACTAGACTAACTCAGCTCCCCCTTTGGCACATGTGTTGTAGTGAATAGAAGAGAAAATAGTGATCCAACTACTCTACATAACAAAAATACCAGGTCAAGTGGGTAACCAAAAATCCTCATTAGGTGATCTCTAGCGATTGCTATACATTCTACAAAGCAGAGAGCAGCACATGCTGGCTGAACATAAATCCTGTTAGCCCAGAGTTTAGCTTATGATGCTTTACATGACATCTGTGAGGGGGAAAAAGTAATTCTAGAAGTGTGTGGTGCAGGTTGCTTACAGGATCCCTCAACCCGTGTTGAAAGGAGGTATTTTATTTCCCTTTTACCTGGAAACAAAAATAACTGAAAAACCCACCCTCTATTTACCCGAGTGAAAAAACTCCAAGCCTCTGAAAACAGGAATGGTTAAAAATCCCTCATTGATTTCACACTGTTTTCCATCCCCCAGAAGTAGTGTGCCTTTTACCACAGCTGAACTCTGGGCAGGCATAGTGGGAGAGCAGGAGAAAGGGGATGTGAAGTTTGCTGCACAGTCCAGAAGATGAAAACACTACTGCTGTTTATACAGGGAAACCCAGTTTGTCAGCCCAAATGAATTCCTTTGCTAATCTATGCAGGCTTCATGTTTTCCAAGCGTCCCGGCCACTGTAAAGACTATCTTTAGGAGGCACAGTGTGTTTGGAAAAGAGCAGCTGGAAAGAGGAGGATGTTTATGCCAGCTTGGCAGGTTTTCTGCTATGGAAAAAGAGGAATGATCTCTTGGGTCCCCCCACGAAATTAAAGCATCTTGGTACAGAGCAAAGCCATGCCAAGCACAACAAACAAGAACGGCTTTCCCCAATCCTCCTGGGCAGCCTCCCTCCACGGTTTCACAATGGTTTCCATAGAATTTGTTTTGCTGTCATAACAAATTCAATCTATCCAGGCACTATGGTGAGGCCTGTGTTCTGAAGACAAGAAAATTAATTTCCTGGCATGTTGGCTTGCCAAGGCATTTTTGTCTAGGTGCCACAGACAGGGACTCCCCAGATAACTGGTGCATCTGCCTGACAGCAATCAGTAGCGTTCCATTTTTTAAAAAACCTCCTGCAATCTGTTAGTCTGAATTCAGAGAACAAAATGAGTTAACTCGGTTGCAAGGACGAAGGGGAGCCACTTTCCTTGGTTGATCGCTCCAACTCCTTGGCCTCGGTTTAGCCCAGTTAAACCAAGCCAGCCTGTGTGTAACGTGTCTGTGTGCGGCAACATATTTCCTGTAATAAACCAGCCATCCACTGCATGTATCTCGCGTTGCATACATAGAGGAAATGGACGTCCTGCTCCATTCACCACAATGTTGTTCAAATGCTTGTAAATATTATGGCCTAGTGGTGATGAAAGACTTGATTATCTGCAATGCTGATTTAGGGTACGTTTTCTGAAGCATGTGAGGGTAAGAATTTTAATGGAATGTAGCAGACAGGGAAAACCCTCTTGGAGAATTTTAGCTGAGAGAGTCCTGCTTTTCAAGGGTTTTAAATAACCTAAGTGTCAGATAAGATGAGGAATCCTAAAGAGCTGATTCAAACTAAACCCCATGATCAAAATTCCTAAACCCAGACTCTCAAAGGTATTGAGGCTCCTAATTCTGCTGAAATCAATGGGAGTTAAGAGCCTATATAACTGAGGATTTGGGTCCCAGAGTTCTGGGAAACCCTAGGTCTTGAGCTCAACTCTCTGGCTAACACGTAACACTAGTACAGAAATTCAGTTCAGAGAAATCTGAATACCTGCTTGAACTCTCCAGACTTTATTGAACAGTGCTGTAGGATTTAATAGGGATAAAAGAAGTGAAATCTAGCTTACTTTAAAAATGACAGATGTTAATGGCGAATGAGAGCTTTTTGATAGGTTTTTATTTTAACACCACCCTCTGTAATTATGTGGCAGGAGTATCTATATTAAATATTCTAGGATGATTTTAAAAGACTAAAAAACAGACAAAATAACCCCGACACTATCGGACGTTCCTTTAACAAAATAAATAATTAAGCTTTTGAGTCCTCCCAAAAGGGGAGACCTGTAGCATATCCAGTACTGAGGTGGGTACTTCTTAAGACTGGTCATGTGTGACAGATGATCACATATGCCCGCTGGTTCTCTTGTAATGACTTGGCACATCCATCCCCAGAAAGTGCAGATGAATGGGTAGGAGGAGGCAGGATACGAACAAAATTAAAGAGAAAAAACCCTCTTTTACATGTTCATTTTTAAGTTGGCTTGTATCTGAGGGTAGGTCAGGGTGGGCAAAATTGGCTCACAGCTAGGTGCCAGCAATTTTACTTTCAGTCACCAGAGGTTGCTCCTCCATTATATTTCTGCAGTAGAGCTAGGTGACAGACTACTAAAACTGGTCACCCTGGTGACCAGAAACATTTATTTGTCAAGGCCTGGTGTAGGTTCAGACCACTTCTTAATTTAGCCAAGCCAGTTTTCTCATCCCCCTACTTTGCAGTCTCACCTATACCTGGAATGGATGGTGCTAACGCATAACTTTTCTATAACTATTTCGTTTCACAAGCCCTGTTTGGAGAAATTCCCCAATGTCACAAGGAGACAGGTTCTAGTCTGACAATTATTTACTTACACGAATGCTGGCCAAATTTTCAAATATGGGTGCCTTTTACTAGCACTTATTTTTCTGTGCAGCAATCCTTTTCTATTATAAGTGACAGCTGCATGCCTATAAAAAGTTAGCTCCCCACACAACTGGCATTTTGCTGATTACCTGGAAATGAAGGTGTTCATACAACATCTGTAGGCAAATTGGGTGCAAAGGCAAATATTGAGGGTATTGCTTGGGTCATCCACATTTAAAAATCTGGCTCGTTGTGGAGCTTTATAATGAACCCAAACTTTCCTGTAGGACGTCCCTTTCAATAGCACTAAGCAGAGATCTGTCTACAGATGTAGAGAAATTGCCCTAGGCCTTACCTGGTACTATTTAAAACCAAACATTTGGGCCACCATACTGCTTCTTTTCCAGTGGGTCTGTACTCCTGTGGCTAGTGGGTCTGGTAAAGGCTGTCTGGGAAAGTGGAGTTCTTATGAAATAATCAGTGTTGTGTTGCTCATAATGGCCAGATATTTAACCCGAGGAGGTTTTGAATGCTGTAACACTTCTACCACTAGCTCCTGGCTCAGCTTTCTGGAGTGTCTCCCCTTCAGTTAGTCATTCTTTCAAAACAAGCTTAGAAACCACCTAAATAAACTAGCATAGATCGAGACATTGCAAATGTCATAAGAATCATTCATGTGTCTCACTATTTGTCCTATGTTTGACTCAATTCATTCATGGATGATGAAGTCATTTTATCAGTTTAAAAAAACCCAAACCAAACCTAACCACACTTTGGGAATCTTTGACTAGACTTCTCTAGAAGAGATGGTTACAGATTAATACTCCCCTATTTTATTGCTTTTATGACTCCGGTTCAAATTAATTTGTGCATGTTAAAAGATAAGTTCATGAGCCTTCATGCTAACACAGGACTAGTCCAGAGATAAGCAAAATAAAAGGGTTTAAACTGTCACAGATGTACAATTAACTTTCACATAATTTGGAGTTTTCACTATGGCCTCAACCTAGTCTCCCTTGGTGCATGCACAATTTTCCATCCATGCAAAATGTGTGCATTGTGGTCCACTAATAGCTGCTAGTTTGCTCAAGGACAATTGGCATGTGAAGATCCCATGTGTATACTATTGTCTGTGCTCCAAAGTGCATATACAAGTGTGCAGAAATGCAAATATGCATGTGTGCTGGTGAAAAATTCAAACTGTGAAGTTTCACATTGTACTTTGAGGCAGTCCACTAATACAGTACACAAAAGGGCAAATTGTGCCCTCAACCGCAAACACAGATCTCCCTTTAAAATTAATCGGTGAAATCCTGGATCTGCTGATGTCAATGCCAAAACATCCATCACATTAAATTTGGCTGGAATCACCCCACGTAAATTGTCTGTATGTAGCTGAAGACCAAATTTGGCCTATGCTTTCAAACTGGCATTGAAAGTGAAATAGTTTCAAAAGTAAAAGTCCATACTATGCGGTACCTTGGGGCAGTGGTTCTGAATCTTTTGTGGGTCATCACATACTTGGTGGCATGCCACAACCCTACAGGACACACCAGACTCATCTCCCCCCCACACACACACCCGCTTCTGCTGAATCCAGCCATCTCCCCAGCTCTCCATGACACACTTACCACTGTGCGGTGACACAGTAGTTGAGAATCACTAGTTTAGGGGACTCCCTGGCTTAGAGGTTTCCTCCTCCGAGATGGACCCTGTTGGTCAGATACTGGTTGTACATTAGTACGGCTTTGCTGAAGTCTCATTGACATGGCTAGTGAAATTCCTAGGACAGACTTCAGTGGAGCTATCCTGATTTCTACCAACGGAGGTTCCTGCCCTTGTACATCTAATGAAGATCACTGGTTAAACCCAGCCCAAGGCCAGGCGTAATAAAGGTATTTCTATTGGCTCACTGGAAGACAGAAATCACAGATAATGTACCCAGAGACTGTAGTATGTGTATTAGAGGTGGGCACATATTGCAGAATTTGTTCTTGATTTTAAAGTGCCCCCAAAGTTGGATCAGAGGGGGGCGAAGTTGTGTCAGCTTCTTTCTAGACATGAGTCATCTGTGAAATTTGCATCTGCCCAGATTTCAACGCTTGCAAAATTGGATTTTTGGTAGTTCTGATACATCACCATTATTTATCTATTTTATGTTACCTGTTACTTTCCTCTTATTTTTTCTTTGTTAACCTTAAAAATAATAGATTGTAAACTGAGAAAAAAGGAGTGACCATGAGAAGCCTGCTAAAAGTTACTGAGCTGCGGGGTAAGGAGTTCTGTGATATTCAGTCATTTTCTCTCCCATCTCTGTCTGCTTCTGAATTGGCCCAAGATGTGCTGCTTGTGTTTTACATCACAGAAGCCAGGGATGTAAAAGACCTTTCAGATCATCTAGCCCATCCTCCAGCCAATGCAAACTTTTCCCTATAGTATTTCTTCTAGTATGGTAGTTTAGTCTTGATTTAAAGTTTTTCTTGAAACATACAGCAGCAGAGTTAAAGCATGAAAGTGTCTCAGAACTGGTGAGTAATCTGTGCTGTAAAATGATCTGTGAGAGCAAGCTCACACCAGCTTCTGCTATGGGCAGAAAAATGGCTCTCATCCCTGAGAGCTTTCTTAAGAAAACTGACTCGCGAATGGATGGAAAATTCAGATGATTCATCACTGGTTTGTTTTTTGTTAAGCCTAGTGGTCATTAAAAAATAAAAAGAAGTTCTTATGTGAAACAAATTATAATGATCAGGTGGAAGAAAACTATATTTTAAATGCCTCATCCATAAGGCTTTGATTGTGTTAGAAAAAAGGCCCATCTTTCCAATGCTTTAAAAACTAACAAAAGTACCTTGTCAGTCATTTGTGGTCAGTGGCAGTAATTAACTTCAGTTGAATACTTTCTATTTGTGTGACTAATGCCCAGAGATCCCAGAAATTTTTGTATAGTAGAAAACCTTATAACTGACCCTTACTTTGCTTCAAAAAAGGACTGTATAGCTTTAAGTTAGTTGCTCTTGCCAGACATTTTACTTCACAGGAGTTAAAGAAATCTGAAGAAGCTGTCCAAACATTTGGAAGTAGCAAGGCTCACTGTAGCTCCTGGCAAGTTGTCAGGGCTATATTTGAAAGATGGCGCAAACTGCTTTCTCATGCGGCGTTCATGTGAAATCCTCAAATATTTTCTGCTCTGCTTTAAGTGAGGGGAGGCGGGGGAGGTAAGCTGTGCTTTTTCCCCCTCCCACTTTTTGCACATTCTTGATGTTCTACAATCCATAGTGAATGTAAATGTGAAATATAGTCATTCAAAATTCATGAGTCATGCCCCAAATAATCATGAGATTGGCTTACCAAGCACATGATTTAAAAAATAATATATTTGGGGTTGTTTATATTTATTTCCTGGGTTCTGAACCTTTGCCATTCATATTTCCAAGTTTTCCTCCACAACAAGAAAGGCTTGAAACTTAAGAAAGAAAGAAAGAAAGAAAGAAAGCTGATATTCTGATGTAGTCGCTTGACTTCAGGCACTGGGCTTGGAAAAACAGCAAATACGGCAAAACTCTCAATAAAATTGCAAGAGATAGCAATACAATTGAGAGGTGAATAAGGCCTTGGGTACTAACTGATTATTTGGTTACTTTAACACTAAAATGCAAGGTACTGCTTTCAAGGGAGTGAGAGCCAGATGTACTTGCTGAACAGTTACATACATGAAAGCTTCACGTGCTGGAGTCATAAGGAAAGAGGATAAATCCTCCACATAATTACATGCAATATGAACCTTCTCAGAAGTATGTGGCCACTTGGATCAGTTTTTCAAAAGGCAGAGTTTTTGGTCTGTAACTAAGAAATGTGTGCAAAGCTCATGTAATTATTGCCAATGTGACAATCAGAGGAGAGGTGTGCACACATCAGAGGAGATGTGGGCATCTATAGATGTGCATCACTCAGGCCTCATTTACACGTAAAGGTGTTGGCAGTTGAGCTGAATCAGTCTAGTGTAGAGGCAGCTATATACGTATAAAAGGCTTTATGCCAACATAGCTCAACTGGACTCCCTGCATGGATATACACTATGCAGAAACAAACACTTTTAAACAGATGTGACTGCATCTAGGTTTAATAGCAATGTCAGTAAAAATCAAACCTCCCCTTCCCTGCCAATCAACATAACTATATGGTAAACCTTTTAAAGTGTAGATCAAGCCGCAAGGCCCTTGTTATGGGCTTACATGGGAGAGCGAATGGTGCGGAGGGCAGCAGGTGGGCCCAGTGCAAAGTGATGTATTTCACCCCAGCAGGAATTTGTTCACACACTGACCTGCTTTGCATAGCCACTTACAGTACCTGCAGGCAGTTTTTAAATTTGGTCCTTGGAGAAATATTTCCGTTAAGATTTTGATTCAATCAGAAGAATCTTTGTACAACCAGCCTAATGTCTTCTCAATAAGTAAGAGGCTTTTAGAGAACAGGGAAACTCTGGATTCAGTTTAACGTTACATTGACACACTTTCCATAATCTAGATCTGGGAATTAGGACTCCCTGTTCTAATTTCACTTTGGCCAGTGACTTCCTGCGTGACCTCGGGCAAGTCACTTACCAGCTCTGTGTCTCAGTTTACCCATCAATGTAATACAGGCAAGAACACTCACATGCCTCCCTAGTTGGTAGTGTTAAGCATAATTCCTCAGTGTGCCTCTCCCTTGATTGAATGGTGTCCTAGAAGTGACAAGTAGTGTCGTTATTGTTTTTATCCCTTTAATCTGAAAGCGGAGACTATAGGTGGACTGAGGAAGTAAAAGTAAATATCTGGCCTGTTCCAGCAAGTGTCTTCTAGCAGGTGGACATCTAATGATGTTCCTCTGGTCATCTTTATGGGAGCTGTCTGCTGCCTGTGATTCAGACGGTCTATGGAACGCAGTGAGTGTGGAATGAGTGGACAGCAAGTCTGGGAATGGACTTTATTGTGGTTTAGAAGCTTTCAATTCCCAACTGCATGATAACTTTCCTTTTTCAAGTTGTTTCCCAGGATTTCCAAATTACAACTGAAAGTTATTTACTGCCATCTGGAAACCGACTTCTTAGCACTGATAATCATCAGCTGATTTAGACTCCAAATAATAAGCTTGTCTTCCACCAGCAAATAGATGGGAATTAGTTTTTCCTGGTGCACCAATTGTTTGAGAGGCCCTGCCCACAAACACACGGAGTGTATATATACCCCTACTTCAGTGTCAGTTCTCTGCAGTTCTCTCACTCTCTTAATGGACTTTGCATGTTCTTCTGAACAGGAAATGCTTTGTCAGAAACTTGCCTGTGGGCACTGTGCTGCACCAATTAAAGATTCTTGAACTCAAGAACAAAGAGATGCCAGTGGAACTATGCTTTTAATCACTTAGTTCATTTTATTCCTTCCGCCACTGCTGATTTGGGATGTATGGGGGTTTTTGGACAGCCACTCGGGAATGCTTCTGGGAAGACATCTTTATCTCCATATGTGCAGAGGGGATGTCAGGCTGCTTGTGCAAAGATTCTTTTAGTTAAATCCAAATAATACCAATTTTTTATTGAAATGTCTCCTGAAGGGCCAAACTTTTAAAATTGGAGTTTGTGGGGATCATAGATGTAAAAAAATTGCTTGGCTTTTTGGGGGGGGTTTGTTTTGTTTCAAGAGGCCTGTGAAAAATCAGCTGTTAACCAACCATGACAATAATGACACCTGGCACTCAGCCAAAAATACTGCACCGTTCTGCCAAGGATTTGTGTGCATTTTACTAACACGAATCAACTAAACCACAGCACACCTCCTGTATGGTTATATGACTATTAGGATACATTTTTACCCAGAGATATACTACAGCCCAGAGTGGTTAGGTGGCTTTCTCATGGCTGGCACAGCTGAGAATAGAATACAGGAGTCCTGTCTCCCAGTGTTATGTTCCTTCCACTTCGTTACAATATAGATATTGTAGGGAGAAAGATTACTCTCCTTAACTGCTGCTGATGGGGCGAGAAGCAGTGGGCTTAAATTAGAGGAAGAAAGGTTTAGGTTGGACATCAGGAAAAAATTCCTGACTGTCCGGGTGATTAACCACTGGAATAAGTTGCCTAGGCAGGTTGTGGAATTGCCGTCATTGGAAGTTTTTAAGAGCAGGTTAGACAAGCACCTCTCAGGGATGGTTTAAGAGAGTTCTTGGTCCTGCCATGAGTGGAGGGGACTGGATTTGATGGCCTCGCATCCTCCCTTCCTGTTCTATGATTCTATGAATCTAGATTAATCTCTTGGAAGCAGGGACCACCTTTTTGTTCAGCATTTGTATAGTACTTGAGTAATAAAAGCTATAGGAGCAGAATCAGATTGGCGAATGGATAGTTGTTTGTTAGTCCAGGTGAAATCACTTGGAGAATGTATAGGGTGTACTCAGAAGGTCAATGACCATGCCATCTATGAAAAGTAGTTCTAATTATAAAACAGAAAGTGGCTTTTTGGATGCAAATGTTTTCACTAATCAAACCACAGCCCTAAAACATACAAATTTGTTCACTTTTATAATGCAAGGAAACAGAAAGAGAAAAAGGACTATTAGGTCCTTCATGGATTTTTGTCCAATACTCACAGGTGGAAAAAGAGCAAACTAAAACCAAACTGTAATTTAAGCATAAGTGACCATGTTCTGTGCAGCCCTGCAGTTGAAAGAAACAGCAAGAACTCAGAGATAGCTTCACTGAAGCTGGTCAGAGGGCTAAATCCTGGGCCTTGGGTAAGTTCTCCATTCTGTTCCAGGAGCGTGAAGGAGATATAAAGCCTTAATCATGCAGCTAAGGTTCCCTTTGTGTGTGGAAATCCCTACCTGGCATTACGCGAACACTGTTGGCTTTAGGGCCCCTGTTCCTTTACCCTCAGCAGAGGGGTCTGGAATAGGCAGAGTTGAAGCTCAATGTAGGATGACAATCCTGGCCCACCAGAAAGGTCCCATGAAGACTGCACTAGCTAGAATAAATGAGAGCAGCCCTGTGCCCTGCAAATAATTGCTAAGCATTTGGTGACACTTGGGTGTCACGCTGTGCAAAAATAAGTAGAATCATACCGAAGTGTCCATAATCAGAATAAGTTCCATATGGGGAGGCGTGTTAGTCTAGTTCAGCAAAACAAACAAGGAGTCCTGTGGCCCTTTTAAAGACTAACAAATTTTATTTATCGCAGGAGCTTTCATGAGAGAAAAGAAGTGGGATTTTCTCCCACGAAAGCTCATGCAATAAATACATTTGTTAGTCTTTAAAAGTGCCGCAGGACTCCTTGTTGGTTAATCAGAATAAAAATCTCATTTGGGCGACAGTTATTGTGGTGTGTGGCGAACCCGCAGAGAGTAAAATCCTGGTCTTAGTGAAGGTGAGTGAAAGTCCCGGGTCATTTATATGTGCCGCAATGTGCAGGCTGCAATTTCAGTTCAAGTGAAGCTTTTCTGTTAAGTAAGTGACTTTGCTATAAAAGGATAACCCTGATCTGCAGCATGAAGAACTGCGGCAGTTGAGCCTATCTCCTTCCTCCCCACCCTTCGTCTGGTTACTGAGACACTGAAAATAATTCAGATCTGTTGTATCAGAGGCTATTTTGGGTTTTGAGATGTGGTTAGAGAGTTGCCATCTGAATTGCAAGCAGCTTTTGCTGTGAAGTAAGGAGCATGTAACATACATATTCTCAGGCTGGAAAATCAGTACAACCGTGCAGAGCAGTTACATGTGTATTTACTTAGCGAGGGTCAGATTCGACCACCTTCATTTACTCCCATTGAGTCTGTCTAAGTTAGGTTTGTGGCCCCTATTTCTGTAACATCTGAGTGCCTCACGGTCATTAATGTATTTATGTTAGTGGCCCCTTCAGCGATATTGTGTTTATTCCATTTTACAGATGAAGCACACAGAGGGTAAATGACTTGCCCAAGATCACACAGGAACTCTGACATAGCCGAGATTTGGATTTTGGTCTCCGTAGGCTAGGTCCCTAACAACTGTGCCTTCCTTTTTCTACTCTAGATTTTGAGCAGCGGTTCTCAAACTAGGAGGTCATGTGACCCCTCAGGGGGTCAAGAGGTTATTGGGAGGGTCGTGAGCTGTCACCCCTCTTGCACGCCAATAAGGATGGCATGGCATGGCATGGCATGTGGAGGGTCATCATTTTTGCAGGGAGGGGCAGGTCATCATCACAGCCTGAAATATTTTCACAGGGGGTACCAGCAAAAAAAGTTTGAGAAGCCCTGACTTAAAGTGTCCTGTGCTTAGTGGCAGATGGGGCAATCGACTGTTCCCACTGCTGTCTATCCAGAGCAAGATGATTGATTCCAATTGTCTCCTTAATGGTACGGGCAGCATTCTTTTCAGTCCTCCTGCAATAGCTCATTTCTATGTCCTCTACACCTTCTCTTTCCTCCAGGCCGAATCCAATCTAAGACATACCTTGTGTTTCTAGCACAGGCTAGCGTAGGGAAAAGAGATCCAAATCAGAACTGGGATAACACCTCCGTGAGGAGCTGGGCAGACTTCTTTCAGACACCATCGAACTCAACTTAATCTGCGTGTGTTGTACTCTTCCAAACACAGCCAAAATTACTGGATAGCTTTGTTCTATGCCCCTCTTAATAATAATATGGAAGGTCAAGAAGTTTGGTGGTTCTGCCAGCCCTCACTTGTGACACAAAAGCTGGGAAGAAGATGGAACTGAGCAGAGGTAGACTGGGAAGGTCATGCAATCCAGCTGACCTCCCTGAAGCTCTCACAGGAAGGCATCACCGATGTAACATTGGGACACAGCAATGGAAATATTGTTTGGAGATGGAACAAGAATTATATTATAAAGGTAGGAGGAAAAAGAGAGGGTTGGTGGATTAGATCTCTCATAGAGTGTTCTAACGGCTGTAGCCCTTGGAGCAGAGAGTGCACTGGGCAAAGAAAGAATCGTGATCTCAAAAGGAAGGAAGGTTACTTTTTAGCTGCAGAGAAAGTAAGAGAATTACTACAGGGAGACAACATAGAGGACCTAGCAACAGAGAGACAATCAGAGGGCCAGAAGAAATAAAGGGAAATAGTAATAATAATAGTTGTACCCTGTACTTCTCTGGTTGCACCCTAGATTGTTCAAATATTAATGAACACTATAGCCCCTGTTTGAAAGTAGTTATCTCCGGTTACACAGATGAAGAACTGATCGGACAGGATTTCCCCAAGGTCACACAGGAAGTTCATGTCCGAGCTGAGAACAGAATGTTAGCTCCCTGAGTTGCACGAGTGTGCATTAACCGCAAGAGCAAGGGACTTGGAGGCAGAGAGGAGAGGGAAGGACACAACTGTAGTACAAAAATATCCCCAAACAAACCAAAACCATCAATTCTGGTCTGTCAGCAGAAAGCTGGAGAGAGAAGAACAGGATGAAGAACTAGAAGGAGGTAGATGGGGAAGGGGAAGAAGAGAGAAGGGAAGGAAGAGACTGAAACAACCACTGTGTTAGTAGCAGATATGCAAAAGTAGTCAGCTACATTACATGCAACCCTCCAGCCTGTTAAGCTGAACTGTGGGAATGGGAGAAACAATATTTTTATTGGCCCATCTTCTTCTGGTGAAAGAGACAAGAGACATCTTCTTCAGGTGTGGGAAAGTGAAACACAAACTGTAACTAACCATGGGAATGGTCATCTAAGCATCTACCTGATAAGCATCACAGGAAGATCTATTGTCTTTTTCAATCTCAGAAGACCTGTTCAGCCACAGCGACTTGTAAAAATTCCATAATCCTGTTGATTTGGATTTCTTGTACTACTATACAGTACACAAATAAAATAAACTTTCTAGTTAGCAAAATGTGATTTTTGTTATACTCTGAATCACTTTTCCCCGTGGAAAAGCAAAGAGGTTTTCAAGGCCTGAACATTTTGGAACTATGTGTTTTGCAAAGTAAAGCACACCTACCCCAACAGCTCCTTCTTAATAAAGTAATCATGTTAAGAAGGGGAGTACTAGTGTGAACGGTCCTCTCCAGCTTTGGCAAAATTCTGTAGTCCTGATTCAGACACAACTCTCACAAACAACCAACTTTGAGCATATGATGTTCTTGGGAGGCATGCCAGTTTATCGTGTTCTTTGAGGAGCCACCGATTGTGAATTCCCTAGAGTTCAGTGGAACAGTACTATACAGACCAGCAGCCAAATTGACGACAAAGGTGTTCAAATGGAAGTCTGGAATTTCATTCCTACCTCACTGCCATTCTTTCACTAACTCCCCCTATTTTGTAACACATACTTTGAGGTACGGTATCCACCACTGTGATGCACTTTGGATATAGATGGGCATTACAGATGTTCATCAGCCTTAACTTCGAATTTCTGTATTTTTTCTCATTTGTATTACAACCATGAGATTTTTTTTTGTACCCAATATTTATGGAAATGAGGAAGAATCTCTGATGCCCTAATATTAAAAGCATGTTAAGACACACTGTCTCCTTTTATTGAGGAAAAATTACCTTGCGCTGTTATAATGTATAATGCATTCCCTGAGCAGTCCCTGGCTTGTGTTTGTTTTATTTCATGTCCAAAAAATACTAGCAAAATTCTGTCTGCAGACAAGGATCATTTTATATCTGTAAGAACTGCCCCAGAATCATGCTGTGATGGTGCCAAGATTACATCAACCACAGTGGCTGAATGAAGTAGCTCAAACATTTCGAATACAGACTACATTTAAAAGAAAAAATAAAAGGGGGAAGGAGTAGGAACCTGTTCTACCCGCAGCAAACAGCGCTGATGATCGTAGCAGATAAAGGTGACTTCAAATACTCAGTACATCTGGGTTCACAAAGGAAAGCTGACAGAGCTAGAATTTCAAATATAACTGTGTAGCCGTGCAGGCAAATATCACTGAATATTTTTTGCCTAATTAACCGGTCAGTTGTTGGAATTGTGCATGCACACTCATGGGACCACAATTAGCAATTTGTACCTGCAATACCTAGATTGTGAGTGCAGTAGCAGTAACTCTATATGAAAATTAGGTGCACATTTTATGTACGCCATTGCACAATCTAGCCCACTCCATTTACATGCAACATTCTAATTAATGGCTTTTGCTCCCACGGAAGTAAACATGGATTTTGTTACTAACTTTAATGGGAACAGGATTTAGCCCCCAAGCCTTAGCTTTATATTTTTCCCCTGCTATGAAATAGCACTACTATTCAATAAAATAACCAGTCCACCAGTTTGCCTATAACTCTTGTCTACCCAAGGATAAGCAGGATATATTCAAACAAAGCTTTACTCTAGCTTTTATTCAGTCCTAACAGATAAATCTACTGGGCTCACAACAAAGAAATGACATTGTTTTACTAATCAATGTACTACTGTTAATCTAGAACATCTGCAATCATTTTGCCGGCAGCACTACCCCATTCATTGGGTTTTCATGGACTATTCAACTTGGCTTTTTAAAATGAATTTATTAAATGTACAAAAGGGTTTTATGCTGTGGAATTTGCATTGATATAAATAATTTTTTTTAAGTACTTTGTGTCAGTTTCTCCATTTTCAGCTAACGTTTTGGCAAGAGGAAAAAAAATAACAGTTTAAGACATGGTAGCTCACCCCCTGACATAAAGACAAGAGGTTTTCTGTAGACTGTGGAAATGCTTCATTTTTTTGAATCGCCACCTACCAATTTTTGGTAGAAGCATTTTTGCTATCTACCAAAAATGCAACTGATGAAAGGCTCTTGCATTAAGAAAATATAAAACTTTATAAAAGCTGGGTTCACACCTTGTCAAGGAGGAGGCCACATAATTTTTGTACAGAGGAATAGACAGAATTCTACGTAATGAAAAAGGAGTGCTGCTTACCATCATCCAGATATGCTTGGTCCAGATTCTGTTCCTGTTTAATAGTGACTCCAGCTGGTAACACTTCTTTCTGATCACTACCTGGTGGTCCATTTTTTGCTGCTCTCTGGCTTGCGGCTGTCTGCTGCTGAATCACGGTAGGATAGGAACTTGGACTTATCCTTTGTGCTTGACTGACCTGAGGCTGGCTGGGTCTTGCTACATTAGAGGTAAAATTTTCACAGCACATGATATGCTGGAATTCTTGATGACTTCCACACCTCAGCTGCTGATTGGTTGGAGAATAATGAATCACGGGAGAAGATTGTTGACTGGCTGGAGAGTGGTGGAGGACAGATGACGTTTGGCCTGGGGACCCAGCATGCACCAGCACTGACCTGTGTGCATCTGAGATGGAAACCTGAGTGGCCATCAAACTGGATTGCTGATAGCCTAGTTGGCTGGGGCTGAGACTTTTGCTTCTTTGGTATATTACAGCTGCTGGGTTCTGCTGGTGATATCGAGAATCAGTAGATAGGCCTGAACGCAACTGCTGGCAGGAAGCCATGGTGGCCACAAGACAGGAAGGGGATTCAGTGACCATTGTGTGCTGTGAATAGTAAGGCTGTGTTACTGTTCCCAGGCTACTGTGTACTGTATTGCAGATTAAAGATGGATCGTAGTCATCAATTGGCTCTGTTTTGATTGATGGTACTAGAATAAAACATGCAAAGGACATTCTTAATGAGCAGCTGAGAAACAAAGAAAGGTTTTCTCTGTCACTAATAGGAAACCTAAATCACTGTGAAAGTGTGCGTGGGTGAATGCACTCTCCACAAGGGCACTACATTTAGTAAATTGCTTGAGTTCAGTCATGGGAGAATCTCCCATGTAAGCACTCAGCATTGGCATGGACAAAAGTTTTATCTAAAACTTAAACCTTGCATTTCTCAAAGTTAAAAAAATTCAGGTTATCTTATTATTACTTTTACTGCTGTCATATTAATTCATTTTTGGCTCAGTTCTGCAATTTCTAGCTCTAGGTGACATCAAAGCAAAAGTAAGAAGACACCAGGAGACGTTCTCCATAGCACTTCTGGCCCTAGCAGAAAAAGGAATTAATGGAAATCTTATGAGACGTAATGATATTGCAAGATTTTCAGTACTGTTTTTTAGTCCAAGAAATTAATTAGTGATCCAAAGGAACAGCCTAGACTTGACCATTTTTAGAGCTGTCTTCAAGACCCAATCTTTTGCATGAGTTTTCCCCAGTAACAATGGCTGACATCATAAATAAAAGGAGAATAAACTCCCGGGCTATGTCTACACTACAAAAAGTTAGGTCGACTTTGTTAAGTCAACTTAATAAGGTCGACTTTAAGTCGACTTAAAATCGACATTATTAAGTTGACTTAACAAAGTGCTGTCCATGGACATGGACTAAGTCCACTTTGTTAAGTCGACTTAACTGCTTTTAAGTCAACTTAACAAAGTGGACTTAAACGTCCACACTGGGCTTAGGTCGACCTAAAGAAGGGGTAGGTGGACCTAAGGAGGCTTAAGTTGATCTAATGGGTGGTTCTTATTAAGTCGACTTAAGCTTTCATTAAGTCGACTTAAGGAATTTCTTAAGTCAACTTAATGAAAGCCTGGTCTGGACGCAGCTTTGCTTAAGTCGACTTAAGCCTCCTTACGTGGACTTCATTTGTAAGTGTAGACATAGCTCCATTTATAAAAGTTGGACCAATCTTGATGTGGTGGGAAAATAAAGGTCTTTTGCAGACAAATAATGCAGTTTTTACTTCTTGTAAACACCACCTACATCTTAGTGCCCTGAATATTAATGCAGCAATACCCACCAGGCAGACTGAACAGCAGTTATATACGGCGATAAACTTCCAGTGGAATCTAATAACCTTTCAAAAAATTTTACATTTTGATGAACTTTTTGAAATAACAGCATATTTCCAAATATAATTTCATACTGCAACAATTTAGTGGCCATCAAAAGCCTTAATGATATCCTCTCTAACTATGAATCACATAGAGGAATGAGCATTTTTGACTAGGGATGGGAGTAGTGTTTGTACCAACTAAGACCTGACCTGAACCTATCCCCATCCTTAAAAATTAATGGAATCATATCATTTTGAATATTGAAAACACCAGTTGGGTTATTTTGTGCTTCCTGGTTTCCACTGAGAAAATAAGCCAGAGATAAGAAATATTGGGAATCTCATCCGCAATCCTGTTTCACTTCTAGAAAGGATTGCTCACTGAGTCCCAAGGGAAAGTGTTTCACAGAAGCATCCAAACTTTTCTTTCATATCTAAACTGGCCCCATACTGAAGAACATGTTCACTTTTCCTAGTCCATACTTTAGAACTCCTTTCCCTGTGTCTGATGTTAACTTACTGTGGTACTCGACTAGGCAAGGAAATAGTCATTATTGGCACAGGGTCAGAGCACACAAGAGTCTGATCTTGCTCTCACTGAACTCACTTGCAGACTTCTATTGTCTTACAATGGACAGGATCGGCCCATTCCTTGGATATCTAATGTAAAGCTCCGTTTACCCTTCCATACACACATGCATATATCAAAAATTTCTCCTCCCCAATTACATGCAATCTTTAAAACACATAACAACGGGTGACCTGGCAACGACTCTGCATTAAATCAGAAAAATTCAGGTGCTTAATTAATGACAAGAGAAAGCCTGCTTTGTAAGAAATTGTAGCCCAATCTGTCCTATGCATAGAGAATTACCTGGGTGATAGGTAAAATGCTGTGGCTGACTTCTTTTTCTTTTCCCATTAATGACATAGAAATTCACCTTCACAGGTGTACGGATGTGCTTGTTACGATACTCTGGTATCTCTACAAAAAGCATGCTCTGAAACAATGAAAGGTGACAATATTGTATTAAAAACTGAAGTCCAGTGACCAGTAGGCTGTCCGGCAACTACCTCATGGAGAATCCTTGGAGGAAGGAAAAGGAAATTTCCTGTTCAGCTCTGAACAGGAGGAGGTGGGGAAAGAAGGGGCAGGTGGGTTAGGACTGGAAGATTTCTGATATTAGGAAACTGGCTTTTAAATGTCACATTCTTTATATGGCACCTGTTGATGTTGCCCTGAACTTGGAGAGAGAAGTCTCAGCTAAATATAGAACACACACAATGGTGATTAATACTTCAGTGCTTTAACTATTCCGATGTACTTGATAAACATGAAATGTTATTAATCTATATAGTTATTATTTAGGTACAATTTGATCCCACTTCTATTCCCATTCCAGTCCCATTTGCTTCCTTAAGAGTAGGTAAGGCCCTTTGCACTACACAGGCAGGAGCCTAGAAGGCACTGATTATAAGGTTCCACTGTCCTCAAAGGGAGTCAAGGGTGCTCAACACCTTGCAGAATCAGGCCCTTCATGTAAATAAAGCAACTCCAACGAACAGACCCAGCCTACAAAGGTCTGAGCACCCTTGATTTCCCCTGAAGTCAATGGAAGTTGAAGGTGTTCAGCACCTTGCAGAAGATGCTCTCTGCATGTATCTGAAAAGCTGGGAATAAAGTGCATCCATTATTTTGTGTACTTACAGGTTGACTCTTATCTTTATCCACCGTAGCTTCCATCTCCCAGATCTGCTGACCATCTAAAAGTAATATTACAGTATTTAACTTACTGGAAAATATTATCAAAAACCTGACTTAAAAAAAAAAAATCAGTCATTAAAGCTCCGATATAGCAGAGCACTTAAGCACACGCTTAGTTCCAACTGACGTCAATGGGATTTAAATGTAAGCATGGACTTGAGTACTTTCCTGAGCAGGAAAAGATTTATGCACATGCTTAAAGTTAAGCATACACACAAATGCTTTGCTGAATTGAGGCACAGCTGATGCATTATATGTAAATAATAGGCATGGTCAACACACTACTTTTCAGCAAGGGCCTGATTTCAGCCGGTAGGGTTGACTGAGGGTTCCAGGGGGTCAAATGGCTTGACCAGAGGCTTGTGAGTTAGAGGCTCAGTAAAACCGAGTTGAATCTTCATTGTTGTAACCACAAAAGCACTCAAGTCCATCTTCCCTATTGATGCTCATATTTCTGACTGGAGGTTGGTTTCTGGTTAAAAAAAAAAATTGTTCAAAAATAAGTTCTAATTTTTCACCTCTGGGTTTTAAGTGCCCAAATTGAGATATCAGGGGCTTTGCTTTTCAGGGACTCTGAGGAGCCCCAGCTCCCACTGAAATTGCCTGGTGTTGTGAGTGCTCAGCCCCTCTGAAAAAGCAAAGCCGCCAGCGTTCTCTAATGTACGCTATGGGGACAAATTATTACTGCAGTTTTTTAAACAGGAAAGGAAATATTACCTAAAGTGAAGGGAAAGAGGGAACATTATCATCATCATCATTATTTATTAGAAGACTCATCCATTTGTTTTATTTTATTCTGCCTAAGCTTTTTAATAACCATAGTTGGGAAGACTGTTAGAAAGCACCTGATTTCTTTGTGCTATTTGTGTCCTCTTCCTGATTCATGGTAGTTTCTGATATCTACAACATAAAGCCTAAATGGAAACCATAGCTATCCATCAACCCATCTACTCTATCTAGTAATAAAAGTATGCCTAGATAGGCGCCCTCAATATGTCTTTCCTCGAAATTTCTAACAACTCCCATAGATATACACTGGGTGCCCCAGCTGTAATGGTCTAATTAGCAATAAATCCATCACATCCATATTAGTGACTGTCAAAACACAGGACTTCTTTCTGTTGCCTGTTATGCTCATGCAATTCCAGTGAATTATATGGAATTACTGGGATATGACTGCGAGCAGAATTTGAAGCACAGTAATTCAATCTACTTTTTCTCTTTCTGTTGCTTATTATTATTATCAGCTGAGTAACCCAAAAAGTCACTTAGCACCTGAAGGCTAACAATATTAGGTAAGATATCTGTCCTGAATAATTTTTCATTTAAGGGCTATTCCAAGAAATATAGTACAAAATATGGTCTGTAAAGTGCCTGGCCGTTACTTTTGAGTCTGCTCCAGCGCTTTGGAGTCATTGCATATTTAGCCTATGTGAGGTCACTTTGATTGTGTTACATGTATTTTTTTACATAGCCATCTAAAACAGATTATATATACACTGCGTTGCCACTGCATGGCAACATTTCTCACAACAGTACAAGGGTGTCCATTAACACCAATTTAGCTCACAGTCTGCTACTGTAAAACTTTGCATACTACTGCACACAATGATAAAATGGCAACCCAAGCTTTCTGTGTGAAATGTAAACAGTTGGATTGAAATTAAATGTTGCTTGAGAAGAGAAACAAAAATAAATGTCTTCTTGGAACCGCCATGATTGGACCTTACGTTGTATATGATGCTTACATAAATCTACCACCTTTATATCGTTATTAGTTGTACAGCACTCATGCTTCTTAGCCACTTCTTAACAGGCCACACATGAAAACCGACCTCCCCCTCCGCCCAAAGCAATTGATATCTTACTTAGAGATCATTTTACTGTAGTATATACCCTGCACGTGCTGTTGTAGGACATTTACTCCAATGCATGAAAGCCTGTGCATGTGACATTCATTTAAAAAGTTTATATTAGTAGAATTAAATTAGTAGAGTTCAAAAACTATAGCCATTCAATTGTGCACCCAATTCTTGTGCTTACACATGCAAATCAAGTTATTACATGTCCAAATGGTCAACGCAGGGGTTTGCACGTGCATTTTCAGTACTATTGCAGAAATTAGGGGCTCAATCTGGCCAAGAATTCATTATTGACCCAAGAAATAATTTGGCAGCTGCTTGTATTTATTTATTTATTTTTAAGACCTTGATCCCAGCTTCTTATATTTTCAGTACATTGCACTGGGTTTTTAGTCAGGTAATTTGCTTTTAAAATATTGAAGGGCTGTAAAACCCTTACTAGCGCTCTGAAAATTTGGCTAATCTGAATAGGAACTGTGCAGCTGAGCCCTGAGCCAGCACCCAAAACTCTTTCAGCAGTTCTGCCACTAGTCTCTTGGAAGTTTTCCCTGGAGCTCATTCACACGCTTAGGGGCCACACAACTGGGATGGAAATCTAATGAACACTGCTTCTTATAAGACTTCTTCTTTTTCCTGCTGCCTGGAACTGCTGCAAGAACAGCCTCTCTCTTGTGTTAACATTGGAACTTCTGGTTCTGGTTCAAACGGAAGCAACGAATGAAGGAAAAGGAAAGAGGATCGTGTGGCTTTTGTTTGTGCTTTGTTTACTGCACTTTGCACCATTTATGCTCTTTGTTTTCCACACCACATGGCTAATGAGAACAAATGTGACGACAGCTGCATATGGATGACAACTCATTTCCTCCCTGCACCCCTTATTGCTAGCTATGGCGGCTATTGCTGGATATAGGAAGCTTTGGGCTGCATTCTGCCTGGCCCATGCATATCAACCCTCAGCAGGAAACAGTGCACAGCTGGTGGGGGCACCCTGTACAGTACCAGACAGCAGGTACAGGCCCCCGTACATGGGCTGTTTGCTTCCTTTTCTCCCCAGAGTGAAGAAACACTGTTCATGCTGCATGTCAGGCTTTGCGTGTCCCCATGGGAGAACAGGATATGGTCTCATGGGGTATGTCTACACTTGAGCTGGAAGGTGTCAGTTCCAACGCCATACCTGTGCTTGAGCATAGCCAGCAGGGTGTGAGGGGCTTACCACCCATCCACAACGCTAGGCGTGTAGTCAGGATGGCTAGCTCCTCCCACCATTTACAATACTGCTGCTATCTTTTTATTCCTAGCATGCTAGCTGAATCAGAGTTCTGTAGGTATTTCTCCTGCTGCTGGAATGTACACCTTCCAGTCTGAAGTGTGGCCAACATAGCCTGAGTAACAATAACGACAAAATGCCCCATTCTCCACTGTAACTCCCCTGGCTTCTACCAGGGATGGATTTGGCTAACTCTGTTGCTCTTCTGTGATGCCTTTCTTCTAATGATCTCAAAGCACTTAGCCAACAATAAGTAATTAAGACAGCATTCTTGTGCAGTAGGTAAGAGATGGATAGAACATCCCTCACACATCGCTAAAATACAACTTGGAGGTGGAATGTGTCTGCTGTTTAATGGTGCATAGCATCACTACACACTCCGGAGAGCAGAAAGTGAATGCTCAATCAAGTTAAAAATGCAGGGCGATTTGCAGCCTGGATGGAATTACCAGAGTTGGCATAATGTAAATGTCACTGCTACTGAATTACTCCCCTAGCGAGTCTGTGACTCAACCTGCCTCTCAAAGAGGGACACAGGCTCCCCCTTACATCCATCCTAGGGGCTATCTGGGTCTGAATGCACAGGCATAAGTGGGGCCACTCACTCACTTCTTCCCTCCCTGCAGCAGGGAATGGAAATGGGTTGGAATGGCTGGTGACTGAGCTCCACCCACCCCACAGGCTGGTCCATGCAGCTGAACTAATGCAAGCAGTGTGTAGCAGTTTACTACTGTTACAAGCCAGCAGTAAATCACTCTCTCCCCCAGCAAGGAGGCATCAGAGGAGGAATTGTGACTCAGCAAGTGTCTGAGTCACAGTCCCTCCTGGGACTACTCCTGAGGTTGTAGCTGGGCCAAAAAGCACAATCGACCTCTTTGTCTAACGTCTCAGAGCCCGAGTTTTCAGAACTGCTTGCCCAATCACCAGGAGACTAAGCAGTCACAGCAACAGCATGCACAAATGCCCAGTTAGAGACTCAATTATTTCAGGTCCAAACACGGCAGCACAAATTGGGACTGCAGATATGCTTAGCTTATTAAAAGCTGGGGCGCGGTGCTGACATTTTCTGATGCAGTGGGCAGGAGCCCACGAAAGCTTATGCCTGAAGAAATTATGCCACAAGACTCTCGTTGTTTTGACATTTTCTCACTTATTGTCACCTTTAACACCCCCCCACATTGTTTTTTTGGTTACTGTACAGGAAGAAAACAAATAATTTCCTTTGAGCGATGAACATTTCTGTTCCTCCACAGGGAGCCAGTTGTCTCTTCTACGTATGCCAACGCTTGGTAAAGCCGTGGTTCTCAGCCTTTTGCAGGTTACGACAGACTTGGTGGCATATCGTGACCCTATAGGACACACCAGCCACCCTCCCCAGGCCGAATCCAGCCCTCTCCCCGGCTCTCCGTGACACACTTACCACTGTGTGGCGACACAGTGGTTGAGAACCACTGTGGTAAAGGATTGCCCGAGTGCAGACGGCGTAAGCAGACTGTAATTAGAACCTGTAAATGTCTCACCTGATTTTCTGCTTAGCCCTAACATCCCAGAGGACCACCGTGTGAATTAATGGAGAGGATTCCGGGGGTTTAATAATGAGCATTTATTTTGGCTACTGTTGTCACAGGTTACAGCTGCGCTCCTATTAATACACTCGCTGCTGAAACCTATAGAGTCAGTGGAAATGAAAACACTTTTTTTTGGTAGCAGCTCTGGCTTTGCTCCAGCAAAAACGAGGGCACCTCATGGCTGAAAAGCAGCACTTACTGAAGGATTCCCTTTGTAGCTGGTCATGATGGTGAAAGGCCACCGTACCAGCTAGTAAGGAATCCTCATGAATCGAATACCAAAGAGATTCTTATTGAGAGTCCTCTGAACGTGAGAGAAGGTGATCAAGAGCAAAAGGCATTTTGTGGTAAAATACTTTATAAAAAATAAACCGGGAATGGCCTTTTTTTTTTTTTTTTTTTGCTGCTGTTGCTGAAGGGATTGAAGGCTGGGGTTAAAGCTGCTGAAAAGCACAGCTGGAGGCAGCCGCTTTGTGATGTTGCATACGCTGATCTGGTGATGTACGTCACTTTTCACCTGCAGTAATGCATGGTCCCATGCACCACCCTGCCAAAGAACCTCCTGCTGTCTAGTCCTGCGTCTACACCCAGCTCTGCTGAAGCAGCTCAACAATCGACTTACAAACCTCCTTTTATTATAGCCCCCTTGTTATCCATATTACTGCCACACCCTCAAAATCAGATGCGTTTGCTATTCCAGCCTTGAAATCTTCATACAATAGACCTCAGTTATAAACACCTGGGATTGGAGGTTGTTTGTAACTCTGAACAAACATTATGGTTGTTCTTTCAGAAGTTTACAACTGAACATTGACTTAATACAGCTTTCTAACTTTGCTATGTGGAAGAAAAATGCCAATTTTAACCATCTTAATTTAAATACAAGCACAGAAATGGTTTCCTTGTTACATCTTTTTTTTTTTAAAAACTTTCCCTTTTTTCAATAGTTTACATTTAACACAACTCTGTACTGTATTTGCTCTTTTCTTCTATTTTATTGGTCCTGCTGCTGCCTGATTGAATACTTCCAGGTCCCAATGAGGAACGTGCTTGAGTGACCAGTTCATAACTCTGGTGTTTGTAATTCTGAGGTTCTACTGTACCACTTGAGTGTTAACTGTGAAATGTGGAAATTCACTACAGATTCAATTCAATTAATTTTCATCTTTTGACTTTTTCTTGCCCTCATATTTGAATCCAGAATTTCATGAGTGACAAACTGGACACTCATTGTTCCATCCAATACTTAAAATGACACCTTTGGAGAAGATAAAGGTTAGAGGCTTGCTTGAAACGTAGGGCAGTAGAGTTTATGAACTGTTATGAGATTTTGCTGACATAGATTAAATACCATAAATTCTTGCATTTAGAGAGGTGTTAGGAATTAGGATATAGCTGAATGTCAAATTAGCCAAGAAACTCCTATTTGTAAAACCAAAAAGCTGATTGGTCTTGGTCTAGCAATAAGTCTGGGAGCTAATCTGACCCTCAGAGCCGCATGGGTTAAACCGTTCCCTGTATAACCCTAAAAACCATCAGGCACATGCAAGTAACCTTGAGTCATCCAAACAATGCAATATGACATAACAAAGGCAACTAAATGGTACTTTGACACTATTCTTTCTCATTATGGAATATGATCATCTTAGATCACGTGCTGTCCCCCACTGTTTATATAACACAGTTACCTTGATATAGAAAGACTACGATCAGAGAGTTTTATCCATCAGCAATGCATAAACAAAAGACAACACAGGCCTCAAGTCACATTCAGTACTCAAGAGATTGTGAAGCATACATAAAACAACAACATTTGATTTGATTTAATGATTGAGCCACTGAAACCTAATGAATCCAGGCATAAAAGTCAGATGATGTTTAGACTGAGTACAAAGTCCATGGGCATTAAGAGGGGGAATGAGATGAATGCCAACTAAGCAAGGACTGTATTTATTTTGGGGTTCCCATTCTAATGATGGATTCTTCTACATGGGTGTATTTATGCCCACCACAGTCAATCATTTTCCAACCAGATCTGTTACTGGTGACAATTCCTGTTCTTTAAGCACTGAAGCGCTATTGAATATAAACATTTTGCAGCTTGTGCACTGACCTTTATGCTTAAATATCATGTGGTGCGCTCCATCTGTCTCGCCGAGTTTTATAGTCATGAACATACAATCCCTAATTTTACATGGTCAATATTTGCTTTTTCCTTAACCCCATGGATATTATCAGTGGAGTGAGCTTCTGGGGGAGAAGATGAGGTCATGCATAAATGGTAATGCTCATTAAAAAGAGCTCCGCTTTAACCTTTTTTTTTTTCATAACAATAATAATTTAATCAAAAACCTTCTGAATTGTGCATACCCAGAAATGTAACTGAAAATGGGAATAAAATGTGAAACAGAGGGGGGTGCTTTTAGGCCCAGTTGGGGGGTCAGCAGGTGGGGGGTCCCTGAACAGAAGAACTACTTTCCACTCAGCGGCCAACACAACATATTTAATCAGTATGAAAAATGCATAAATGTGTGGGGGTGGGGGAGTTAGAGAGAGACTGAAGCAAAATGTAAAGCTATTAAAAAGATGATGTATTCAGTGTAGTTTTAGCTGTCTCTCTCTTACCAAGAAGAGTTGGTCCAATGAAAGATATTACCTCACCCACTTTGCCACACTGTTAAAAAGACAGAATGTTTATCAGGAAGGAGGATGCACTGAGCTATGCTGGATACCTATATTACAGTAAAACTTTTAAACAGCCCCTCTGAGATCAATACTATATAGGCTTGGATGGATTAACTTCTTATTGGTAAATGTCGGAAAAATGTTGATTTCACCATGCACCTACACAGCTTGACAAATAAAATAGTTCCGCTGATAATCAAAAATTGCAGATAGGCAAAGATAGAAAAATGCTGCTTGAGAATGTATTATACATTAACTTAAGGCTATTTATTTTGTGTGTTTTGACATGAGATGTTGACAATTTGCATTTTAACATAACTGTAACCTTTAACACCTCAGTGATCATCATCAGGGAGCAACCTGGGCCCTCTTGAGCTAAACGAATGAACCTCTCCTGCCTGAGCTAAAACACTTGGGTCTCTTCGCAAAGCTGTAGCAGGCTCATCAGCCTAGCTACCACTAGCAGGGGGACAGAGTGCCACAGCGACCAGGTCTATTATAATTAAATAATTATTTTCTGAACCCCCCCCTTGTGTAATCCTCCCCACATAATTTCCTGCAACTGTTAACATTTAAATTAATAAAAGTTGGGAAAAGGGTTAAAATAACATCAATATTATCTGTTGAAATTAAAACAAAAACAAACAAACAAAAAAACCCCCTGATTTTTCCCAAGCCTATTTTTATAGCTGAATGTAAGTAGGTTTCTTTCCCAGTGAGCAAAATACCCACTGTCAGTATGAGGAGACACTGCATAGTGGTTAGAGATCATAGCCGTGCTCTACCTATGCATTAGATGGAAACAAATTTTCAGTCGCCTCTCTGCTTGCTAACAAAGAAAACTGGGCATCAGCCTGGCAGATAATTTACCCATAGAATGTGTGTATAACACACCACTCTAATGGATACTTCTCCAACTTCAAAAACATCTTCAATTGTGTTGAAAGAAGAAGACTGCCGAAGAGCAGCAACAAGTCTTCAGAATGGGTTCCTCCACGTCACTGAACAGCCCAACTGCCCCACAGAGGACTGGCATGCTTTCCAAAGTCACCACTTATTATTGCACATTTAGGTATCCGGAATGCATTATAGAGCCTGACCTAAAATTTGAACCCAGAGCCACAGAGGGTAACTTAAAGTGGAGGGTAGTGGTGGTAAATGTATCTGAGCATTTCAGAACCTTTGGAATCTATTCACTTCCACAGTCTGTTGAAAGTCTGGTAGGAGTTTATTTCTTAACATGTATGCCCAGTCCTAATCAAGGGGAAATAATGCACTTTAGCTAAACCTTTATCCTAATTTTTACTAAGGCTTTGTAAGCAAGTGAGAGTGGCAATGAAGAATCTGTGTGCCCTATTACCTAAAATGAATGGCTGATCTATCCCTGAAAGGACACCCACTTGAAACCATGTTACCATAACTACCCAAAGCCATAGCAGATAAGTCTAACTCCAAGCCATCTCATTGCCAGGATCCACGTGAGCAGTCTCTTGAATTCTGTGTGAGGCGTTGATATATAGAATTCAGCCTGCATAGCTGAAGGGCCAGCAGATCAACTAAAAAGGTAAATGTAGCTGGATTTAAACCTTTAAGCCATAGTGGCCTTGATAGCCAACTTCTGGAGGTTCCCTGTATTTGTTCATTTAATGGTTTGTCTTAATTGGCAAGCCTATAATACTGCAGCACAGTGAAATGTTCAGGAAATAGGTGATTTTCGTACTGCTTTAGGGCTGTGAGCTTTACCACTAAGCCCTGATGAGAGATCTGATTGTGTCAGCACTCTCTGCAGGAATGAATAAGTTGTTAGAAGAATGTAATTCTACCCTGTCTAGCCCAAACCATCATCATTCCAAAAGTCTTGCTTCAAACTTAGGGGGAAATCAAAGTGTCAATCTGCATTAGGAAATTTTACATGATCCTCTGCAGTTCCCTTGTAGCTGTTTTTCTTAATTAGCCAACTAAGTTTCCTCAAATCAGTTACAGCCTTTAAATATTATCCACGATCCCTTACTCATTACTTTGGGATTGTTAACCAGCAGGAAAATGAGCTTTCTGCCTTACTTGAGCTGCCATGACTGATGGATTGAGACGTTCAGGAAATTCTCTTCACAGTTCTCGCAAACTGAAGGCTGACTGTATTATTCTGTGGATTCAATCACAGCTGGTAAGTGATTTTCAAAGGCAAATGTATGTTGCCTTTCAAGGATCACAAAAATTATTTAATGGAGAAACTATTGACTTTTCATCGTGCAGCAAGCCCACTCCACTGCCTAAAAGGAATTTAGCATGGCTGATAGGACAGTTGCATCATCACGCAACTCCTAAATAGCGTTCCCTCTGGGCTCAGCTATTCACTGTGCTTCTTAGGAGATCTTTCAAAATGCACGAAGATTATGTCCCTGCCTTTTTATCAGCAAGTGATAGGCACCCAGAGGGAAGATTTCACAACTCCAAGAAACAAGACTCCACGTATGGAATGTTTGGAAACCTCCTGGGAAACGATTTTAGGAGATGGCATTTGGTCTCAGCCAGTGGCATTACTCTGACTCACACTACTGAAACTGAGCTCAGAATGTGGCCTTAGGCTGTGACCCCCAGGAGCTTCCATTTAAAGGTAATTCACAAAAATTAGAGGGACTGCAGCTTGAACACATTTAGAGCACACACAATGAGGGCCATTTAATTCTTCATTAATTCTCTCATTTCACTGAGGACTTGAGTTTGAGTCACCAAGGCCAAAGATACATGTCAGGGTCTGGGAGGTAAAAGGTCAGTGAATTAGTCATCCAACAGTCGGCCCCACCCCAAAGCTGACATTTGGCACTGTAAGAGCAAGTCTAGCAGAGCTGTACCCAAGTCTATTGTTTAAAGACTTGGACTTGAGTTGAAAATGTGAGAAATACAGTCGTTGAGTAGTGAAACTACAGAGCCGGATTGTAGTTCCAGAGCTGTTCCAAATACGTGCTTATGCCAATTCATGGAAAAATACTTCGGTTTTTTTCTTACAAAAGAAATATATATTATACGTATATTTATATATTTTATTAAACAAAAGCTCCACTCAAAATAAAAACCACTGGGAATCTCCATATAATAAAATGAGTCACACCAGGATGTGATGACTAAGTGGGAGAACAGGGAATTCCACTGCCCACGCCAGCTTTTTATACGATCAATTTGCTTTCAACAGGTGATGGGAGCTTCTCTCGCTGCCTTTTGTTTACTCCAAGAAATTTCATTTAAAAAAACTATATTCTCTTTAAACAATTAGGTTTCAAAGCTGAATAATCAGGAACAGGCCTGCTTCCACTCAAAGCCTCCATAGTAAGCAGTGAGCCAGAGAATCCAAGCCAGCAGTGGCTGCCTCTGTTAATAAGGATTTACCAGCTGTAAAATTCCAAAACCTTGTGTCATGAGGGGAAACCTTCCAAAACACTGGATTCCACCCTGTCTCAGCGAGTCTCTCACAGCTAGAGCAACTCAGCTTCTGCCCACCTTTTAAAAATATAAATATATATTTAGTGAACGTAGCCTAAGATTGTTTTCCAGTTTTGCAGTGGGGTTTTGGAGGATCCCTGATTTAACATCCGACAATCACCCCCTGGACGGTGAGAATGCTGAGGGTGCTACACATCACATCCAAGTAGAAGCTAGCCGCTAGACAGGTTGACAGTATTCTCAGCCACTGTTAGCTTGAGTAAAGCAGAAAAGTTCCATTTGCCAATGAAACTTCCAGTCTGCTCAACAGAAGAAAGACAAACTTTAAGCTGCCATGAAGGCCGATATAATAAGCATTTGGCATGCTGATGCTACAGTTCAGCCAAATGCACAAGCACTGGGATTTATCAAGGCACCTTTCTCTTTTTTTACCCAAAGCAGTGCCCTCTACAGTCCACGCTGCAACCTGACCTCTTTTGGAGCAAAACATACTAGCTATACTCTGGGCTCCACTGTCAACTCTGCTGTCATTTTTTTTTGGTGGACTGCAAGCCAGAAGGAGAGGAGATTAACTAGTAAGGCAGTTGGTCACCTTTAACTAAGGTAAAAAAAGCAGGTGGGTCAGCACAGAGAGGTATCATTTAGTCCCCTGAACTATCCCACTGCTCTGCAGGAATACGTTGGGAGAGGCTGCACATCCAGAACCCTACAGCATTAAAAGAAGGATTGCTAGGATTTTCTCAGGGCTTTTCACTTCGTGGCTGGAATCTATGGGTATATCTACACTTGTTAATTTAAGTCGACTTAGCATGTCCACACTCAAATTTTAAGTCAACTTAAAGGGGACCCTGCCAAATCGACCTAGAACGTCCACACTGGACGCCTAGGTTGACTTCTAGGGGCTAGGTGGACCTGGGACAGGTACATGGTGGCGGGGGGGGGGCACTCCTTGCCAAGTGCCAGGGGGCTCAGCCTTTGCCCCATTGTACCTGGGTGCAATGGGGCAAAGGGGGACAGGGACCCTGGCAGGGCATAGGGGCAGGGTGAGCCCTGCCCTTTGGGGGGGGCACGCCAGGCTGTGGCTGTGCCAGCCACCCTGGCAGGGAGAGCAGTGGGGAAGCCCTGGAGGCCCCTAAGTCGACTTAAAGTCGACTTAGGGCTACTCCACAGCCACACTGGCTAAGTCAACTTTCTAAAGCCGACTTAGCCAGCAAAGTCGACTTAAAATGAGGTTTTATAAAGTCGACTTAATTTTTCCTTAAGTCAACTTAAGCAGCTGCTTAAGTCGACTTAAGGAAAGTGTAGTGTAGACGCAGAGTAAATTAAGTTGACTTAAGCAAGTTTAAGTCGACTTAATTTGTAAGTGTAGACGCACCCTATGTGCCAAGAAAGTAGCAATGTAATGTATTTATTTCAGAGAGTCCATAGGAAAATCTTGCAACTACAGAATAAATTGTTGTTCATGTTCAAAGGTGACAATCTCTTGAGTCTGTTGCTTTTCCTAGAGTCTCTGACTCATTTTCTGGTCTCTTCTATGGAAAAACTGATCCAAAAGACTTTTGTTGCTGATGCTGAGTTCCGGGTTCAGCACGAGAAGCCTTATGAGAATAGAAAATGGTGTATGGGCGCACACATGGCGAGATTCTTGTGAAATCAGAGCGTGGTGTGTGGTTAAATTATAGTCATCTCTAAATCATGTTCTATTGCTCTGGCTCTCACAATTGAAGTTTCCCCAGTTCAACCCATTTATGCTTGAAATTTGATGTGAGTGCTTACTGACGCTTCCCTGAAATCCTACAGGTTGTTCTTGAGGGCCAGAAATCAAATCTGTTGGTGGGGAGAAATGGGAGTGCGGTACTGCGAATCTCTTAATTTCCCAGACTGTCATTAAATCCAACATGACAGTTGTTGAAAACTGCCTGACCTTTTTGTATTTCCCTTTGATGTTATTAACGTAAACGGACTGATCATTAATAATCTGGGAAGATTATTAGAAGGCAGCTGCTCCTCTATTTCGCACCTACTCTAGATATGGCACCGTGAAAAAGGGAAGAGGAACATTGCTCTCAGGCAGAGAGTGTCTTCTTTATACTTGTTTGTACAGCGCCTAGCGCAAGGGAGTCCTGCCTTTCGGGGGGTCCTAGGCACTACTGCAATATACATAACAACTTCATATTTGACTTAGGACATGGAAACGCAGGCAATTATCCCAGTAGGCTTGAGCTGTGAAAGTAAAACTTTAGCACTGGGAGGGCATGTGCTTGTATTGGTCTGTGCCCAAATTTATGCAAATATACGACAATCTAAACAAGTGTGCGTGTGTGTGTTTAGATGAAAGGATGTTAGCAGGTATGGAGTATGGCCAGCACATTCTGGCAGCCCACCAGCACGACTGTGTTTTACTAAACAGCATGCAAGTGTCAGCAAAAGGACATTTCCAGAAGTGGCTTAAACTAGGGCCACACAACACCTTCTGCACTCATTTGAACTCAATGGGAGCTCGAGGAGCTCAGCAGGATTTAGCCATTGATGTGCACGTGTGCAGCTAAAGGGCCACCCAAAGTGTTGTCTTTGAGGTGTCATTGCGTTTAGTGCCCAACTATTCATGGCTTCTGTATTCTTTTATTCCCCTTCGCAACCTGGCATTATAAAGCTAAAAGACTTGATGCTTTGAGGCTATGTCTACACTTGTAAAGTTAAGTCGACTCTGTTAAGGCAACTTAACAAGGTCGACTTTAAGTCGACTTAAAGTCGACCTTGTTAAGTCGACTTACCAGAGTGGCTGCACTTTAAGTTGAACATGTTAAGTCAACTTAACAGTAGACATAGCCGTCCACACTGGCTTTAAGTCGACTTAATAAGGTCGATTTAAGGCTTAAGTCGGCCTTCAGATGTGGAGTGCTTAAGTCGACTTAAAAAAAGCCCAATCTGGACGCAGCTTTGTGTAGGTCGACTTAAGTGTCCTTAAGTCGACCTAAGTTGCCAATGTAGATGCACCTTGAGAGCCTAAGGACTCGGAACTCCCTTTAAAAATTAGGCATTCTTCACTCCTTGGAATGCATCCCCTGCTTTTTAGGTCTGATTTTCAGAAGTGCTAAGCATTCACTGCTCCTCCCACTGACTTCAGCTAGAACCGAGGGTCAGGCTCCAAGTGAAGAGAGAGTTAAGATTCAGCTTTTCTTATCTGATCAGCAATTGTTCATTTTAACTACGTGTTAAAATATATATTGGCAATCCACACATTTTCCCAGCTAGATGATGAGATTATAAAAGACAGTTTCCTTTAAACTGTTGTAGACAGAAGCATATATTGTATTTCATTAGGATTGACAGCATCATTAAGTCCAGTTTATCTTACTGTATAAACAATAATTGTCCTTTAGAGGAGAAATGCCAAACAACAGAAACTGTCCTTACGCTCATCTCCTTTGAATGATACTTTGCAGGAATATTTAAAGAGTGCAGCCTTTAACAGGAAAATCACTGTAAAATATGTTATTTTTAATACTGCAGTGATATGTTTCTGAGAACTGGAAGCACTTGCCCAGTGTCGTGTGTGGAGGCTGTACTGACATTGTTAGAAATCAACAGAAGAAATAGTGCAAATGAACTCAGTTGCTTATTATTAGAGGGCAGTGAGGGATGGATATTCAAAATCTTTTGGCTTGCATATTTGCATGCCTAGCTATGTGTGCAGGCATAATTACCTTGTGCAAAACAGGCAAATGGAGCACAGATGATTTATTAGGCACGTTTGGACATACAGTCACCCGTTTTGTGCATGCAGTCAAGGATTTGCTAACACAAATAGAAGCACAGATATATGTGCAAATGAGCAATTACAGTAGCTTCTTTGAAAGGTCTTCCCAAACAACCTCCCTGACATCTTGTGGATGTCTAGCCACCAGCTCAAGTTAAACATGGCTAAAACAGAGCTAACCCCCCCCCCCCCCCCCCCCAACACTCCTAACTGCCTCCTTTATTGATCACTAGGGTCCACACCACCATCCTGTCCCTCAGGCCTGTAACCTGGGCATCATCTTCAACTCAGACCTCTCACTAGATCCTCACATCAAGGCAGTGTCTAAATCTTGCCCATTCTTTCTGTATAACATCTCTAATATACGCCTTTCTTTATCCGTCCACACAACTAAAACACTCAGCCAGATTCTTCGTCTTCTCGCATGTCAATTACTGAAACATCCTTCTCCCTGGCCCAGCCAAGTGCAGTCTTGACCTGCTCTTATCTATTCAGAATGCTGCTGCAAAGATTGTTTTCCTAACCTGTCACCATGGTCCAGGCAGGCACCCCTCTCTGAATAACTCCACTGGCTCTCACTTCTCTGTCATGGCAGACACGCATTACTTGTATTCACTTTCAAGGCCCTTCATAGCTTGTACATACCTTCCCTGTAATCAGTAATTTGCTGCTGAGCTGTTGATGTTTGATTCTGCCAGACTCCACTGCCCACTTGTTAAATTTTCAAACAAACATCTTTGTGTTTTCTCCCATGTGGCCCATGAGAGATGCTCTCTGTGAACATCTGCTCAGCTACTTTCAAATTCTTCCTCAGCACTCTCCTTTCTTTGATTCCCTATAAAAACTTGGTAACAATTTGGCTGCTGGTGTGCAGAGAGCACACCCTATCATAGTGGCCAATATTGTCTCATTGTACTCCTCTTTCTGTCTGTATCCATCTTTTGTCCCTTTTCTTATATTTATATAGTAGGCCCCTTGAGACAGAGATCATCTTTTTGTTCTGTGGGACCATGGTCCATGATTGGTGCACTCTGGCCATAATAAAGAATATAGCAACGAACAGAAATACTTCTTTACACAGGGTTTACAGTGAGTCATTTTGGATTCACCGAAAGATGGTGGTAAGGTCATTGAAGCGGAGGCTCTACGTAAATCAAGATAAGAAATGTATTCACTTTGTGTAGCTGCCAAAGAAGTTCAACCTATTTTTGCCTAATTGGAAGCCCACTCAGATATCATGGCTTGCAAACTTCATCTCAAAACTTTTAACTTTATTAGGTTCGCATTCCACATAGGGCAAACTGTGGAAAAGGGAACAGAGACCAGCAGAGAGAAAATTTCTGGGGAAAAAAGTAACACACTGGGCCAAATTCTACTATTCCTTACACTGGTGCAAGCAACTCTGCTGAAGACTATTTTTCATTCCCAGTAGACAAGGATTAGTTAGTTACTGTTGGAAGGACTGGATTATCAAAGGGGCTTTAGGGGCTTAAGCCCTGGGCCCCAGCCAAAAGGGGGCCCCAGGCTCCAGCCCCTAAAACCCCTTTGATGATCCAGAGACCTCTGCTGTGGTCAATGCCAGCAGGGCAGGAGTGCAGAGTGGGTTGGGGGGGCACTGTGCTCTTGCCCAACCCCCTGGGTTGGCTGGTCCGCCCCCAAGGGTGAGGCGACCAGAGCCTGCACGCTCTGCCTGGTGGGTGGGGCCAAGTGGGTGGGGTCAGCCCGGTGCACAGTTCTTCAGGGTCTGTGGCCTTGGGGAGCTGCTGCGTCATGCATTAGCCACTACCCTCCCATCCTCCCTGCAGACTGGCCGGAGTGGGGCCGGGGGCGGGAGTGCCCTTGGGCCACTCCCCCACCAATGCCCTGCAGTGAGGGGCAGCCCAGAGCCCCCGGGCCAGTTAATCCAGCCCTGACTGTTGGCGCAGTGCTTTGAATATTCAAAGAACTAGGTACATATGATGTGACTGTCCTGATCTCTACAAAGATGCCCTGATCGGGTTCTGCACCTTTGAAATTGGTTGGCCTCCACAGGGATTCTGGGATCCATGTGCATCCATTGCTAGTGGATTGAGGTCTTTGATACCACAGAGATGGGAACCTCAGTAATGCGAGATGGACAGACATACTCCACAGGGAGAGAAAAAAATGAGGACTCTGCTGCCTGAATCTGGAGGGTTGGGGAGTTGTGCTTTTTTTTTTTTTTAAATGGACTTTAAGCAACCATGCATCAGAGACCTCCGCAGCTGCACCAAGTTCAAAGGGCACAGAACCAGCCACCTCCTCTCTTTATACTGTATAGCTGAGTTAATGAAAGATTTATGCTGGATCTAGACATACACTTTCCGTTTGGGTTATTCTTTCACCTCCCGCATTGTCCTACAGATGATTCATGATGTCCATGTGGCTGCCATAAGAGCTTGGCAAAGGAAAAGACTATGCATATGTACATTTCTCCCAGAGAAACATGAACCTTTTTTACCACTTGCAGAAAGCAGCAGTAACCAGCATACAAAATGGGAGTAAATACAATGCAACTGAAGACGTGTAATTTTTAGTGTACTACATGGTAATTAAAACAAATCTAAAAGGGAAATTCCAGAACTTTTAAAATACAGATTTTATTAGTAAGATCTAGACCTCAAACAAACTATGGACAGCCTTGAATTTCAGGATGTTTGAAACCCTTCCCTGACATAGGAGCCCTCCTTTACCACGGTGAAGATAAAAAGAACAATTTTGCTTCAAGTTCCAAAGGGATAGCTGTGTTAGTCTTGGTCAGCAAAACAAACAAGGAGACCTGTGGCACTTTTAAAGACTAACAAATGTATTTATCGCATGAGCTTTCATGGGAGAAAATCCCACTTCTTCAGATGCTTTGAAGATGGGGATCTTACAGAATGGGAGGAAGTTAAATGCAGGGAAGTGTATGACACAGGGTCAGGTCAGGCTGTAACAGCAAATCAAAATAGGTGCTGTGATTCAAACACTGGGGAACAGCATCTAGAGCAGGGGTAGGGAACCTTTTTGTCTGAGAGAGCCATGAACGCCACATATTTTAAAATGTAATTCCGTGAGAGCCATACAATATGTTTAAAACTAAATACAAGTAAATGTGTGCATTTATGTTTTAATTAATTGAATTTGAATTACTTTTAATTGAAATTTAATTTTAGAAAGGTTTTTAAAATACCTTTAAAAAAGGTTTTTAATTAAAATTAATTTTTAAAGGTTGGGTTTTTTTAAAAAGGAAGGAAAAAAAGAAGGGAGGAAGGAAGGAAGAGAGAGAGAAAAAGAGAGAAGAAAGGAAAAGAGAGAGAAAAAGGAAGGAAGAGAAAAAAGAAAGAAGGAAAGAAGTGGAAAGAAGGAAGAGGAAGGAAAGAAGAGAAAGAAAGAAAAAAGAAGACAAAGAAGGAAAAAAGAAGACAAAGAAGGAAAAAAGAGAAAGGAAGAGAAAGAAGAAGAAAGAAAAAAGAAGGAAGGCAAAGAAGAGAAAGAAGGAAAGAAAAAGGAAAGCAAAGGAGAGAAAGAAGGAAAGAAAAAGGGAGAAAGAAAAAAGAGAGAAGGGAGAGAAAGAAGGAAGGAAGAGAAAGGGAGAGAAAGAAGGAAGGAAGAGAAAGAAGGAAGAAAAAGAAGAAAAGAAGAAAGGGGAAGGAAAGAAGAGAAGGATGAGAAAGAAAGAAAGAAAGAAAGAAAGAAAGAAAGAAAGAAAGAAAGAAAGAAAGAAAGAAAGAAAGCCAATGCCGCCGGCGGGGGAGGACCCTACCGCGGCCCTGGGAAGCTGCCGGTGGGGGGGGGGGAGCAGACCCCAGCCCCGGAGGCTGATCCCGGCCCCGTGCTGGGAGGCCGGGGCCGTGGATTAGCCCGGCCCCAGCCCCGGGAAGGAGGCGGTCGGGGGGTGAGAGCCCAGGATCCCGCCGCTGCCGCAGCCACCCCGCTGCCCCGGCTGTGTGAGGCAGGCAGGCAGGCCCGCGCTCCTGACCTGAGCCTGCCTGTCCCACCCTGGGGGCGGGGAGGGCCAGCCCAGAGGCCGGGCGCAGGCCGGGTGTGCCGCGGCCCCAGGGGTTGGAGGGAGCGGCGGGGGCTGCCGGGCTGCGCAGGGGTCCCTCACTGCTGCGCGTGGGGTGCGACGGCCGCTGCGCGGCCGCGCGCCCGCGCAGCTTAGAGGGAACACTGGCAGCGAGCCAGATGCAGCCATCAAAAGAGCCACAGGTTCCCGACCCCTGATCTAGAGGAAGGTGACGTCAAATCCCCTGTTGTAATGAGAAAAAAATCCATAGTCCCTGTTTAACTTTTTGCTTCATTTCTTATATGCAGAATCACTTGCTCCCTTCTCAAGTTTTGTAGACCAAATTATTACATGCATCTGACGAAGCGGCTTGCAGTCCACAAAAGCTTATGCCTGAAAAAATTTGTTAGTCTTTAAGGTGCCACAGGACTTCCGTTGATTTTGCGGTACATGGACAAACACAGCTACCCCTCTGGAATCAATTATTACATTTACCTGAGTTGCAACCAAGTGTATATATTTACCTGCTTTCAGCCAGATTCTAGTTGATGTAAATCAGTGTAGCTCCATTAATTAACTTTCCTAAGATATGATCATTTACACCAGCTGGAGATCTGGCCCTTATTTTTGAGATGACTTCTTAATAAAAGCATGTAATACAGTGCTTGATTATAGCTCACAACTACAGTCTTAACATCATGTTTTAGCCAAAAATAGCTTTCATAAAGTGCACTATGTTTATACATTGGCTTCTCAAATGCATGTGCTTTATCCAGCTGCTAACATACAAGATACTTAGCGCCCACCCCCTGAAGTTTACTTCCTGCTGCTATTTCCTGCGCCAGTCTTAAACCAACAGACTCTTACAGAGTGCTGGTTAGTGAGTTCATTGATTTGTGTTGTGGTCAGTCTAAAAGAGCAAGCACCAGTTATTTTAACATTTAATATTTCAACCCAGCATCTAATGATTTGCCCAGGAAAAACATCTATAGTGTCCTCTTTGATGCAGAGAAATAGTCAGTATATAAAATCATATCAATAACATTTCCCATGGTTCCTAATGGCATGTTGGATATTACCGTAGTAACAAATATTGATAGTTCCATTTCTCTAACAATGAATGTTGAGTGGTCTATAAAATCCAAAAAGGAAACTGAAATTTCAGGTCAGCTCAGGAATGGCAAATTTAAGTTTTCAGTTCAGAGGGTCAAGTTTAATTTATCATTAAACGTCTTAAGAGCACTTTCTCTCTGTTTCTTACTGCACACCATGATAGAAAGGCTCAGTTCCCGGTGCAATGGGGAGATTGGCTTTTTGACCCCAGATCCAAACAAACCCAGATTCTGGAGAATTTACAATCCAGATTAAAATTGACAGTTTGAGCAAATCTGAGATTCAGAGCAGAAAAAGGTTCATTAAAATTTCCTGCTGCCTGGAGATGCCTATACTGGACTCTGCCAAAAAAAAAAAAAATCCTGATCATCACTCCTGCAGTTCAATTACACCAGTGACTGCTGGATTGCTAGGGCAGACCTAAACGTCACCTTTTAAGGTTCATGTCATCTCAGCCTGTTCAGAGCAGATGCACACGTTGTACAGTATTTAAACGCCCATACGCACTAGTGCCTTGTTTATGCTAATTACCCTTGTAACCACCAATGAAGCTGAAACTGTGGCAGCCAGAGTGGGGAATTTTTTCATAAAATTCCCTCATGTGGGCAAGACCCATGAGTTCACAAAATGAAACCCAGAGATAATCATGCCTTCCCTGTGTGCTGGTGCATCTTTCCTCCTTCACAAAGATGCAATCTTTGCATAGGATCACTTAGCTATCTGAAAGAGGAAGCAACTATGACAAGTTACCAGGAAGATGCATAACCCACCTACCATGGGTTTGTTTTGGCTTCATTTGCTTCTGAGCAGCTTATCAGCGTTTCTTATACGGCAGCCTGCTGATCAGAGCTGCAGACACCCAGTGATTCCTTTACCAAAAAATTCTTAGTGTTGCTCCAGCACTTTGCACCCAACCATCTCAAATACCGTTATAAACGTTAATAAATTCGGCCTCACAATCTCCCTCTGAGGCAGGGAAGTGCAATATCTCTCTCATTGTCTCCTTGTGCTCTCCTATCTGTCTGTCTCCACCTGTTGTCTCCTATCGTATACCTAGACTGTGAATTTTGGGGGGCAGGGACCCTCCTTTTGTTCTATGTTTGTACAGTGCCTGGAGCAATGGGGGTCTAGGTCCGTCACTGGGGCTCCTCGCTGATAGAATAATGTAAGTAATTATTATTAGTAACAATAAAACCCATTTTTAGAGATAAGAAAACTGAGGCATACAGGCCCTGATTATCAGAGGTGCTGAACACCTGCAGCTCTTGGTTACTCTCAGATAGCTGGGAACAGAACCATCCTCCACTGTCTCATCCAGCACCTTAACCACAAGAATCCTAAACTTCCCTTCTTCTTGGACAGATAGTCTCTACATCTTGCTATTGGAAGCTACACCTGGCAAGAATTAAGGCATTTGCTGAAACAAATCAAAATTAATCTCAACATCATTTGCTTGGGGTTAGCTATGAAGCTATGAACTATATTTTTGCTCTGTTATTAAAAAGACTTCTTGTGTGCAGTCAGCTTGTAACAACAATACACTGTACTGGGAAGATTATTAACCTCACCACATTCTGTTGTTGTTTGTAGGACGTATGTTGTACCACTACTCACACACCATCTCCATTAGCTGTCCTTTGTATTCTCTCTCTAATTGCAAGTGTAGCTGTGCAATGCCATTCAGATAGCATTACATGGTGTTCCAGATTCTGAGGAATGGAGATCACCCCAGGCTGAAAACATCAATCTCAGACTGAATTTAGGTGTTTATTCTTCTTAAAATAGGTGACCTTAGCTATCATGTGGACAGAAATCTTGTTTGTTTCACTAACATCCTTTTTGGTCAGAGATTTCTCTGGACATGCTATGGAAACAGGGACAGGGCATTTCAGATGTTGCTTCAAAATAGCATTATGAGATGCTATTAACCCCATTAGTGACCACAGAACAGCTAGCATTCTGTTCTATGCTATCAGACATTCTCTCAGGCACATTAAAAAATTACTGACAATAACAGAACAATGGCAGAACTGCAGGAAAAGAACTAACATGCAGGTCTGATCAGAAATAAGATATGCCAGGAAATTGCTTTGACTGTCGATCAACTCATTTAAACCTTAGAAGTCCCAAGGAAGGATTGGGGGCCCATAGATCTCACTGGTCTCTCCACTATATAGTAACACTTTCTGATGGTGTGTGGAGTGACTGAGGCGGGACTGCCCTTTTTTTTAAAAAAAAAAAAATATGTCTGTATTTGGCAGTTACTGGCCCTTGCCTTCAATTCCCCCACCTTCCCAAAAGACAACTATCATTTAATCATACATGTTATATTAAAATATACACTCCTCATGCGTCCCAAGCCCAATTCCTTCAATGAGGCCTTGGACACACCACTTAAAGTCTCCATGCCTCAGTTTTCCCAACTGTAAAATGGGGACAACACTATGCGCCCTATCTTGCAAGAACATTGCAATGCTTAATTTAAAAGGGACAGATTCTGCCTCCTTTGCTCTTTGTTCAGGAATCCCTTACTCCTCAACTAGTCCTACTGAAATCAACATGAATATAGGTGGCAGATTCTGGCCCTTCATATATGTAAAGTGTTTTGTGCTCCTTGGATGAAAGGAGCTGTATTCTGTTAAACATTATTATTCTTATATAAAGCATTGTTTAAAACATAAAAGTCAAGTCTAGTGTATGGTAAATTACACAAATATAGATCATTTGCAAAAATAATAAAGGTCCTTTTTCTGCAAACAAGAAAAACTGTAGTTTTGTACTGCTTAGAGAGGTGGGCTGAGATGAGTTAATGCATATGTAATCAGAACAGGAACAAGGTTCGTTTCTGGAAAAAGAGGTAACTAACAGCAGCAGAATGCATTTGTTTGCATTCCCTCTCCCCCCTTCTTCCCCCCATAAATGGCAGTCTGGATTTCTGCTACCTTGCTTAAAACCATTAGACCACATGGAACATACTTTTTGAGGTCTGGTATTCTTTGGATCAGAAATCAAAGGGTTACTGATTCTTCTCATTAACACACCATTATGAGCACATAGTAAGGAGAGGTTATCAAAGATGCTAAGGATGACTCTAGGAAACTAAAAACCACTCAGCGATGATCATTATTTTCATTTTGATATCATTTAAACGTTCCAAATCAGGGCTTCTCATTGCTAGGCACTGTAAAAGATGTGTAACAGATTGTACGCTATGAGAGGCTGGAACTATCTACGTGCTTGTCTACAACGGGGGGGTAAATGTGCATTACGGGGCTGTGATTTCTGAAGTGTGTGCAGCACATTAATTGATCCACGTAGGCCCTGCTGGTGTGCACTAAACAGTTTCAAACAGTGCCGTTAAAGTGCACTAGGGAACCTTCAGTGCATGGCAGCTGGGTCTGCTGACCAACGTGCAATTCATTAGTGCACTTTAGAAATCACACCCCTGTGAAGTGTATTACTCCAGCTTGTAGTCAAGCCCTAAACTGGTAAGATAAAGATGGGGGGGCCCACATAAAATTTCAACCTGAACTATGTGTTCTGCTAGGTGTTTGTCCCAAAGCCACTACGGCTACTTGGGACACTTTGAAAATATATGTGGTTTTAAGGAAACAATACTATTTGCATGTGACGTTATTGAAGGAAGGTGGGGACTTCTTCCCTAGATAGAGAGATTAAATTTAGGTTTTGTTTGGTTTGCTTTTGCTACTAGCATTTAAGAGTTCATCTGTTCCTTCCACTAATTCCTCACGTGGGGGCCAGCTTCTGAAATACTTTGGAAGTTCAGTTGCAAGTGTGATTTTCACCAGCAGATATAAGAATGCACACAAATAACGTAATTAAAGGTGCAAATAGCTGGATGTGTTTATATAGACAATCACCTGCTTTGTGTAGCTGCACACTAAAAAAAGCAGGTGCACATTACTTCTCATGGCAACATTTGGGAAATAATCTATTTTGAGCATGCCTATGTCAATGTGTCTTTGTGCATGCAAATACGGGCTTTGTGAATGCAAAATGCAAATTTTGCTGACCTTTAGGGAGACATGCTGAATTTAGGGTTATATCCTGCAGGGTGCTGAGTGCTGTTGACAGGTGAACTGCACTGAGGGAAAGTCTACATTGCTATTTAAAACAACCGTGGCACTGAGCGTCAGAGCTCAGGTCTGCTGATTTGGGCTCCTGGAGCTCAGGCTGCCGGGCTAAAGACTGCAGTGTAGACATTTGGTTTGGAATGTAAGTCCAGACTCTTAGACCTTCCGTCCTTGCAGGGTCTCAGAGTCCAGGCTCTAGTTTGAGTGCAAATATCTGCACTGAAGCTTTATAGCCATGCAGCATGAGCCCTCGGCACCTAAATCTGTTGATGGGGGCCAACTGCAGTCACGCCGGACGTCTTTTTACCCTCCCTTCCTAACAGTATCAGTTTTAGTCAATAATATGCAGGGCAATCTGATAAAAGTTTTCAAAAGCAATATCAGCTTTCCTGGACTATAACAAAGGCTTTGCAAAAGTGAGAAACTATTTTTTTTTTGGTGAAATTTCTCAATGAAATATAGGAGATTAAATGTAAATGCATTTCAATATTAATCGAAAAATTATCCTATTTTCACAAAAAAGTAAACGTTACTCGGGTTTTTTTTAAAAGATGGACCCATTTTGTACTTGATTAGCAACACAGAAAGTTCAATTTCAAATATATCTATGTTAGTATTTAGAGTTTTAAAAACGAAACACAAAGAGCATTAGTAAATTGCAACAATATACCTAAATGTCATCGCATTTCTTTGATAAGGTTTCATATTTCTGCTGATCTATGGTTTCCTTCTACTATTGTGAACTTCCCATAACAAGGTGCCCTCGATTTACTATTTATTTATTGGAGCCTGAAAATTAAGGGCCTAATAGTGCAGATATTTACTCCCATGAGCAACTTAAATTATTAGCTCAAGGAACTTGAATAGCTTTACTCATGTGAACATCGTTGGGACTACTCACATGAGTAGAATTACTCATGTACGCATGTATTTTCAGCATTGGCCCCTAAGTACATTTGCATTCTTACATCAGGGAAACACTGCAAAAGCTGCCTTACCTGAGGTCTTCTCAGTGAATACAACTTTAGACTCTGCTGTGAAATTCTGACCAGATAGGATCATCTGCTGTCCTCCGTAAACCAGGCAACTATCAATATCTTGTCTTTCAACCATTGGAAGCTCATGAGCAGATCTTTGGGCTGGGGACAAAATGCAGACAAGAAAGGAATCAAATATGTTTCACCAGGCATTTCCAGATCTTTGCAGAAGTATCCCTGGATTGATTTTTTCACGGTTACCATTCTCTCGCTGCCAAAGCAGCTTCTCTAAGACGTTAAATTTAGATTTAAAAAGGGAAAAGAAACTTACTCCCGGCCTTTCATTTGGAAACAGTCAGGAGCTGGCTCTGAAGTTTTAGCTATGTTGGCCTACGCTTTGTCCTTGACAAAGGACTGCTTCGATGAACGAGCAGGAGTGTGCCCATGTCTGTTTCCAAATAAATAGCCAAGTTTTTGAGTGCTCACACACTACCGTCCTGGAGTTTTAACATTCCACCTGCAGGAAGGATTCCATTGAACAGCACTGAATTCCTTGTTTTAAAAAACCCAATGCAATCCCCTCTTCCTTTTCAGCAGGACAGACAACATGAAAAGGCTTCAGCACAGTCCATTCACCAACCAAAGTGCACCTTTGCTGCATGCACAAAGCCCTGTGTTTGTGCCCTCAAACAGCTGTTTGGACACACAGGATGGGCCCTGCATGCACGCAGCACCACCGAGACACACACAAACCCTGTCCTGAAGCTGCAGCAGTGGCTGTCCCACGACTCTGCTGCATTCAGTGACTTTGTGGGATTTCTTGACCCCCCAAAGATACCTGAGTAACAGGCTTGTGCACTAGAGAAAGAGGGAATTTGGATATAAGAGCATAAATAGCAAAGGAAAGAAGAGTTGAAGGAGGACCACTATGGAAATACATCCTTGACTGATGCCCACCTATAAGAGAGAGGATATAGTGGATGGGGCAAGTCAGGACTTGTTAGTTCCTATCCCTGCTCTGCTGTAGACCAGGAACATTTCCCCACCTCTCTGAATTTAGTCACCTCACTCAAGCAGTTGGAAAGTATAATACTTTCCTGCCTCACAGGAGGGAGAGAGTGTTGTGAGGCACATAAGGTGCCTGTAGAGAAATGCTATATAGCATCTTCCAGATCAGAATCACCATTTAACGTATTAGAACAATTCACATGGTCAGGAAAAAGCTTCCAGGAGCCATGGTCTCTGGCCACATTAGCCTGTTTCCTCAAGACTGTTTGCTCACAAGAGCTGTATCTGAAAAAAGCCATGACCCAGGAGTCCTTCCTCAGAACAGACAGGCAGAAAGGCTCATAGGTCCAGCCCAGATGGGCAACAGTTTGGGTTTGGTGAGCTGTGCGTTCATGACTTGAACTCAGATATGTCCACATTCATACTGGGAAAGGTTCAAGAGGATGCTGCTTTTCTACTTAACTGGCCAGATTGTAATTTCTTCTGATAAAGAGCTTGATTCCCACGGGAAACTGAGCACTTGGGACTTCACTGAACACCTTTCTAGAGTTGGCCACCAGTAAGAAATGCTCTTCAGTACATTCAGGGCTTAGCCTCCCCCCTGTCCACAAGCACAATTGTACACTCCCCCTACTCATCCCTGTACTTTGCAAGTGCAAATGCCTACACACAGAGAGACTTATGGGCACCTCTTGTGAAGCCTAAAGCTTGCTCACTGCTGGGTTTTGGTCCCAGTTAGTTTTGCAGGTACAAATATGATCACCTGAAGATCTCATACACAGCAGTTAGGCAATACAGTTAAAGATGCAACCATTACAATGTTTAGCAGGCCAATGTATTTGTTGCCCAATTATACAGGGGATGATGTGGAGGCCACGTACAGACTCAGCTGACAACCTCCACCGCCAAGCCCAGAAAACACTTAATACATATAAAAAAATATAATTGGGTATTCATCACTGTAAGTTGTCAGTTTAGATTTAGTTCTTTTAAAGGGTTGCAAAGTTGCTAACTGTCCATAAATTTACTGACAGTCAGTTAAAACAAGGAACAAATTCAACACTGTCAGTAAATCTGTAAATAAATTAAAATATCCATAAAATTGGATAGAAATAAAACGTATTTTGACATTGGTTGTTGGCGTTCAGAATCGCAAGTATACACTTTTGTGACATTAGTATATTGTTCATGGTAATTGTAGTGATGTTAGTAAAAAGTTTACTTCGTTAGTAAGAAAAATCAGCTTCAGTGCAGCATGTCAGTAAAAATAAAAATGCAAGGTTGGCAACCCAAAGATGTACTGGGATGTGTTCATGCATTCCAAGCACTAGTTTTCTGTTACTGGCACCTTTAATTCTAAAAGTACTTTTCACAATGGCCCATATTCAAAATCCACCCTTGATTTGCACAGGCAAGTTCAGCAACTGCGTGGGTAAATTTTGCAACCACATACACAAATAGGCACTTGCAGTCATTTGCATGCATGTGCAGGGATCATAACTATGCCTATATATTAGGCATACAGTTACAAGTGAATTTGTGTGTGCAACTGCATCTCATTCATCTGAAAATTGTGCTTGTATATTAGAATCTTTTTGCCGGTCATTGAAATGCAGCCATTTCTGGGGGAATATGGTGAAGTCAGCCCCTTCCCCCTTCTCCCCCCAGGTCCAAAACACTAACGGCCAGGTTAGGACAGTGAAACATTCCATATGTAATTAAAACAAAAGATTAAGAGGCTTAAAAATATCAGTACTCAGTGTTTCAGCCACAGGATTTGGTTTTTCTCCTTGATACCCTTGATACGGGCATACTGTTAATGGGAGCACTGGGAGAAGAGATGACGTCATGGTGTATACCAGGGTTTTCAGATGACATTTGCCTGTGTGCATCCAGCTGCCATTAAGTTGCTTGCAATTTCAATATTCTGTTAGTATTATTATTTTATTTTAAATGTATTCTTTTCTCCTTGAACCACAGTTATAACAGAATTGACAAAGAAATTAACACATGCCATCTTTTTACTTGTAAGAGGGCAGAAAGATTCACTGGTGTGTTGCTTTAGTGGGATTAGTTTGTTTTCTTCTGTAAAAAATATTCATCACCAATCAATCCCCTTCCTTTGAGGCTCACGATGGATGGACTGGATGCAATAATTTCATGTTATTTAGTTGTCTCCCTCGGGGTAGGCACTTCGCAAAGTGACCCTCAGCTACTGCAGTTTACGAGCTTGAATAAATAAAACAATGTTGATTTAACCAGTTGGGGTGTTTGCTTTCAATAGCAACAGTTACTGACATAAGGCAGCAAAGCAAATGTTAAAGAAATATTCGCACTTGGCCTGAAGCGGTGTGTCAACCTATTAACAGTGTGCATTATTCTTCTATTTTATTTGACTGTCTGCAAAGCCAGACGTCATGGATCCTCAGTGCCAAGATATACAGTACGCCTGGCGACACGTGAGGGAAAGGGATCTGCTGTCTGGGGACTGTGCAAGCCCCAGGCTCACAAAAGGGGAGAAGCGAGGGACGGGGGAAGCAAACCGCTCCGCACGCCCCGCTTCAGGCTTGCCGAGCACAACAAACAAACTGTGTTCTGGCAGGAAGGGAGGTGGCTCCTACATCTTTTTGGAGGTTCTGCATGCTTTCCTCCTGCACATGCAGAGATTCCAAGGCCAGAAGGGGCCCCTGTGCTCATCTGGTCTGAGTTCCTGCATAATACAGGCCAGAGAACGTCCCAACAGTAATTCCTAGAGCAGACCTTTTAGAAAAGCAGCCCATCTTGATGCCAGGCTGTGAAGAACAGGAGTCCTTGGCCCCTTGGCGGGGGGCTGGGAGAGAGGAGCCTAATGCCAGCATAATTAATGCTACACTTATTGTGCACAAGGACTGGGTTTGTGGCTGACTGCACAGGTGGAAGGGCGGGGGGCGGAGAGGGGCACCACAAAGCCAGTTACAACCTGCTCCTCACAGGTTCCCTGTAGAAAAGCTCTTCCGCTTTCATTCTGCAATGCCTCACTTTGGAGAAGCAATTCTAGGCCTGCTGTAGAGTCACGCATCCTTCCACTGACTGGCAGGGCCACCAAGCAGGGCCCTGTTTCTCCTGCATGCTGATTGGAAGAGATCAACGACCATTTCACTGCCCGGCGATATTTCAGGCTTTCAAATTTTGTTTTGCACTAGTGTGCAATGAAGACACTCAGCCATTTTCATGAAAATGTCATTGCGTCAATTTGGAGGAAAGTGGGGGAGACGGGCTGGGCGGTTAGGAGCCTGGCCTCGGGTGTAGGAGACCCAGACCATCACCGTGTGAGAGAGTTTCTCTCTCTTTCTAATCTTCCCAGTGAAACCTTCATTGAAATGATATGTCTACGGGAAAAGGTTCCACATTGATGACAGAATGTATTTTGGTGAAATTTCAGTGAGCCATAGATGTTCTGAGCAGCTCTCCCGTTGTCACATTTTATGACTAAGTCTTCTTTGAGGCTAGCTCTCTTCTAAGACTCCCCAGAAAGGAACTTCCTACGACCTAGGCATTCTTTGTGCGTGCGCAGGGCGCGTGTGAAAGAAGCAGTGCGATGGAATGGGGAGATGGGACCAAAATGACTAAATTGCTCTGCCCCTTGGGAAAAGGAGCCTCATGGATTCACTGTGGACGGTATTATGGAAGGAACAATGCTGTGCACACCAACATGGCTGAATTCTGTCCCCTTTTAGCTGCATAGACTCTAAGGTCAGACGGGACCAATATGATCATCTAGTGTGACCTCCCGCACAACACAGAACCTCACCCACCCACTCCTGAAATAGACCTCTAACCCAGGGGTCGGCAGCCCCCGGCACGCGGGCCAAACTTGACTCGCGGGCCGATCCTGAGCGGCATGTGGGCCGCTAAGGCTTCCCCTGCTGGTTTCTCTCCCAGCGCGGCCTGGGGCTCAGGGGCTGGTTTGGCGCCTGGCACAGCCCAGGGCTCAGGAGCCGGCATGGCCCTGGGCTCAGGGGCTGGTGTGGCTCAGGGGCCAGCACAGCCCAGGGCTTGGGGGCTGGCGCGGCCTGGGAGTCGGTGCGGCCTGGGGCTTGGGGGCCAGCACAGCTCAGGGGCTGGCATGGCCCGGGGTTCGGGGGCCGACACGGCTCAGGGGCCAGCACGGCTCGGGGCTCAGGGGCCGGCCACCAGGGACCCCAGCCACCCCCCCAACCTGGAGTCCTTGGCTCCGCCCCCTTTGGCCCCGCCCCTGGCACCGTCTGAGGATGCGGTGGGTGGGGCTTGCATGGGGGCCGGCAAAGGTTGCCGACCCCTTAACCTATGACTTGTTATTAAAGTCCTCAAATCATGATTTAAAGACTTTAAGGTACAGAGAATCTACCAGCCATTGGGGAAAGAGGATTTTTAAAAATTAAATAGCCAGGGTTAACATATATATGCTATCTTCACTGCGCTGGCCAACTGCTTTGACATCCTTTGGAATTACTCACACTGGGAAGAAAGATAGAAAGGTTAGGATCTGATTGAAAGTCCACTGAAATCAACAAAGAGCTCTTCTTGACTGTTGGGCTCTAATTGGCGGGGGTTTACTTCTATTCTGTATGGTGGCAAATTTCAGAGGAGACGCCATGTTAGTCTAGTTCAGCAAAACAAAGAAGGAGTCCTGTGGCACTTTTAAAGACTAACAAATTTACTTATCGCATGAGCTTTCATGGGAAAAATCCCACTTCATCCGACACTTGAAAGGGCAACTGCAGTATGTAGGGGAATAAATAAATGCAGAGAAGAGTAAGTCACAAGATTCAGACTTTTTCAGCAAACTTACTAGGCATCACTTGCTGTGCGGCAGCATAACAATTCCTCCTCCTCTACTTAGAGTGAAACTTAATGAACCAAAGTGAATATCTTGTTCCTCCTGTCACCTTGTGTTTATTAACCAAACTGCTTGCCTGAGGCGAGGTAGAAGTTCGCAGAGATCCTGAGCCAAATGCCTAGTAGAGCACAAATGGTCCTGAAGAGACATCAGTCCCAGCCATCGCAATCAGAACAGAAGCACTCTAGTCCTTCTGAGATATACACAGGGAAGGCCACAGGAGAAAGGCTGGAGGGAGATCTGGTATTCTGGGAGGAAGACTCCATGGGCTATCAGAGATGGAATGAGAGACGATTTCAATAGAAAGGAGCGGCTAATCTAATTTCAGGTAGATATGAAGACTGGAGAATGGCCTATGTAAAAATGGCACGTTTCATTAAAAAAAAAAAAAAGTTTTAGGATCAAAGGGTTGCGGAGAAACGCTTGAAAATATAACCTAAGTGCACTGAAAAGACTGAAAAGAAGAAGACAAAGAGATGCTAAAAGTTATTTTAAAACAAACCAAACTTTGAGGCCTGGCTGTTCTCAGTGCTTGGGGCTGGTAACACCCAAGTCCCACACTATTAGCCTGTGCAAGGTTTGATCCCATTGTAGAACCATCTAAAGAACGCAGTTCTGGGAGAGCAAGAGGGGATTGCAAGAGATCTGAATGTATTTGTTGCCAGCTATTTAAGCAGCACTTTGTACAGGGCCTTTTGAACAGAAACAACGCACAATAAATAGAGGGCTTGCTTGCTCATGCCCTCCCCTTGCACATTACAGTGTAAATGAGACCCTTGGAAGTTGGGGGGGGGGGGTGGGAAGGAGTAAACAGCATTGATGGCAACAAAATGAATTAAGAATGGTACTTTCTATATTGCAAAAAGCTCACCAACCCAGCACGTGATTAATGACAGGAAAACCATGGCCTTGCCTCACTTCACTGCAGAACAGCTCTCTGGGTATGCACAGCACTTCCTTTTTAATCCCTCATGGAGGAGATCTGCCGAGATTAACCTTTGCTCAAAAGTTTATGGTCTGCATAATGCATTAGGTTGTTTGCTTTCACATGCATCAGCATTGTGATGGGCAGGCAATAAACAGGAGTTTATTTTTCTCCCACCAAGACTTTCAGCCTGAAACAGTGGATATGCATTATCCTACTGTTGGGGGCTCACAGCTACAAGGCCAAATTCTGCTGGCAATCACTGTTGAATAGGTGGAATTGCCGTGCCTAGCTTTACACAAATCAATGGTTTCACATTGAAAGAGGCCAAATGAATCTCTGATGCAATGAAACAGCCAATTCTAAATTTTGATTTTTTTTTTAATAAAACAGCTCTTATTATTTTTAGCAAAACTGACAAAATTTCAAAGTTTTTTTGATGCTCAGTTGGACAAATTAAATGACATGAAAAAAAAGTTAAATTTTTCAAATTTCACTGGGAAAATTTGCAGTCATGTTAGCATTCTGTTAAAGGAGCAAATTAAGTAATCTGCCAATTGTAACCAGATCGTTTGTTACTGCTTGTAGTCTCAATAAACTAAAGCCCCACTAGCTTTCCACTGTAGTCTGATCAACTGAGATTCATAGCTTAGGCAAAGCAATAAATGATTTGCCAAGAAGAAGACAACATTCTTTAAAATGACTAGCACTTTCCATAAGAGTTATAACTGGGCCACATATTATAAATTGAGCACATCTAAATTTATGGGGAAATCTACTAGAAGAAGAGAAAAATAAAGGAAACTTCCAGAGAAGTCGATTAAAAGGGAACTAAATCTTTTATTCAATTTAATGGAACAAAATTAGACAGTAGGAACCATTTAAATTTCTCAGATGGACCCTGAGGAAAGAAGATTTTTTTAAACAAACACACACACAAACAAAGCAACCACCTTATAACGTAAGAACAGATTTTCAGACTTCTCTCTATTATGTCAACGGCAACTGTGTTAAAGAGGTCAGCCTCCTAAACAGCAAACATGGACTGCATAATAAAAGATCTGCAAATACTTCAAAAAGGACTAACAAGCATCCACTAGAATAGAAGCTGTGACATAGCTTGAATGGTATTCATGACTCTTGCATTCATTTCCTATGAATATTTGTATGAGGGTTTGGTGAGGAGGAGGGGTTGGTTGGCTGGTTGGTTACAAGAACCTTTGAGAAAGCAAACTGCAATGTATCTTAATGCCTGTTATGCTCAGGGGGTACCTGGAAATCCCTCAGTGACCTCCTTCTCTTTCTAGATGTTTCAGTCAAGGCGCAGAAGTAACATCTGACTCAGATAACCAATCACACAACAAGAATAAACCTCAGCCGATAGTAAAAGTTGGAATGCAAGCAAATGGACTGAAGTAATTTAATAAGAAGTGTTTGAACAGTTCTGTAATATCAGACAAGCTTGTAAAGATCCAAATCTGGTCATGGATGAGTCACAAAGAGAGCGGGGGGGAAAGAAAGGAGAAGGATTTATTTACTGAATAAACTGTTCATGATGGAGAGTTTGCCCAGCTCTAATAGCAGCTACGTATCCAGAAATGGCATGCTGAACGTAACGTGGAATCATATTTTGTCACTGAAGAAATCAGGGCCCAGATTTTCAGAACCAAAGACCATTTTGGTTTTTTATGGATGAGCAGCTGTAGCAGAGTGAAAACAGCCTTCCACCTTTGTGCCCCAGCACAACAAGAGGACATAGTCACAGTCGAGGACAATCATACCGGGAAAGATAAGGTCTGCTCCGAGAGCCCGTGGGTACAAGACACCGCCATGCACCAAGCAGAGTATGCTGCATCTCCTGAGATGTTGTGGTAGCTGGCACACTCCCACTCTATGTCCTACAGCCCGTTGCCGGCTCTGCATGCATGGATTGAGCAGTTAGGCCCTGATTCAGCAAGGTACTTATGCAGATGCCTAGCTTTGACACCGACTTATGTGCTTAAATAACTTGCTACATGAAGGCCCTGATTTGTGCGTTACCGTAACCACCTACACAATGCACAGGTGACCGCCCGGTAGGACATTAAAGTAACCAGTTGTGTGTGCAGGCACTGTGAACATACACACACAGTCACAGCAACTGCATGGGCAAATTACTTATGCAAATGTGCTGGTGTGCAGAGAGGTTTTAGCCTTAAGCAAATGTTAACCGTTGCTACAATTAATGGAGCAGCTTAAAACACCTTTTCCTCATCTATTGCTTCAGAGTAAAAGCAGCAGCCACTAAATTCTCTAGCTGCTGAATAATCAGGCATGTCTGGATACAAAGTCCCTTTTGAGGCATGTAATTCTACACAGGAAGTTACCATTTCTTCATGTCCTGGTACACATCTGCCTTGGGAGGAACTTACTCTGGGGAATTTTCATGAGCCCCCTGAAATCACTCCTAAAGCCACTGAGGGCTGAATCTGACCCAGAAAAAGTGCAATAAGACCTCCCCAGGAAAAGAAGATATTTCACAAGTCTTGCTTCATTGCAGCTGGCGATCTGCTGACACCAAAGGGAGTTTTATCCAGGCTCAGAGGCTCCAGCATTTTGTTAGTAGCAAAACTAACCACTGGGAAGTCACAACTGACAGGACAAATAAACTGTTCACTTGAAGCTGCTACTTAATGACGTTCCCTGGGGACACATTTTAAACTGCTGCTGGATATGGTTGCTCTTATGGGAGGGTTTATCATTGACAAGGACTCCCAAGTGGCCAGAGGGAATAAACAGCAGAACAGTGAAACCACATAAATACTGGATGTGGAGATGGGATGGGAAAGAGGATCTGACCCAATAAGTATCATGGACTGTGGCATCCACGGTGACTCAGCCCTCACAGATGCTGGTGATATGATTTGAGCTAATCTGAGTGGCTATATCTACACTTGTAAATTTAGGTCGACTTTAGCTAAGTCGACTTAACTAAGTCGACTTTAAGTCAACTTAGCATGTCTACACCTAAATTTAAAGTCAACTTTGGGGGGAACTTACAAAGTCGACCTACAGCGTCCATACTGGACGCCTAGGTCAACTTCTAGGGGCTAGGGGGACCTAGGGAAGGTCCATGGGGGTAGGGGAGGCACCCCTTGCCCAGTGCCAGGGGGCTCAGCCTTTGCTCCATTGTACATGGGTACAATGGGGCAAAGGGGGACAGGGACCCTGGCAGGGCATAGGGAAAGGGTGGGCAGGGCTCTGCCCTGCCCTGTGGGGGGGGCATGCCAGTCTCCCCCTGTGCCCCCCCCCCAGGAGGGAGGGCAGTGGTGGAGTCCTGAAGTAGCCTTAAGTCGACTTAGGGCTACTCCAGGTCTACACTGGCTTAAATTGACTTTAAAAAGTCGACTTTAGGCTTAAGTCGAATTAAAATGAGGTTTAATAAAGTCGACTTAATTTTCATTAAGTCGACTTTATTTTTCTTAAGTCAACTTAAGTAACTTGCTTAAGGGTAAATTAAGTCGACTTAATTTACAAGTGTAGACGCACCCAGTTACACTAGGAGTTACGCTTCCATCCACTCGTCTGTGGAAACACGGCTTTCTCATTTATTGTCTGATTTTGCCTGCTTTGCTAACATTGCCGGTTTTCACAGAACTTGGCTGAGGTTAGTAACGGGTTCTGCCATTTGTACACACTGCTAATTAAATACTGTACATTAGAAATGGAAGAGACTTATTACTCTTAATCATCTAGTCCATCCCTTTCAGGCCAGTGCAGGATGGCTCCTTAAAAGATATTACCCCGTACTTTGTGGCCTCCAGGATTACGTGTGCCAAGTGATGGGGGCTTTCTCTTTTTTCCTTGGGAAAACAAATCAGTTTGTCCAGCCGTGTAAACATGTAGCCAAGCTGAACAGGCAAACGTTTTCAAGAGAGCTCCTGAGATAAATAAATTTGTTAGTCTTTAAAAGTGCTACAGGACTCCTTGTTTGTTTTGCTGAACTAGACTAACTCAGCTATCCATCTGGAGAATACCAATTGTTATTGGAGCAATTGCACAGGAAAATTAAACATGACTGTGTAAAATGGCATATGCAAATTGCTAATTACCTGATTTACTCCGACAATCCCATTGACTCTGTGCCCAAATTCAATGCGCAATCATAGATGGTTTATAAAAAATTCAGACTCTGTTCTTTTTTTTTTTTTTTTTTTTAAAAAGCATTGCTTTTTGGGCAGGAGCTGGGAGTCCAAACTTCTGTTCTATGCCTAGTTGACTGACTCACTATGTGATGTTGGGGCACGTCATTTAACCACTCTGTGCTCATTTTACCTATCAGTGAAGTGAATATAAGACTTACCCTACCCTAGCTCACAATGGTCCAGTGAAGCTTAATTCATTTTGAAAACTGCTTTGATATCTTTGATCGCTTTGATATCTGATCTCTTCAGAGGAAAGTGACTAAGGAGATGAAAAGTACCACTCACCTTCCCTCATAAACCAATCTTCCTTCTCCTAGCCACTATTGCGGCTTTTCTCCAAACTGGCTAACATCCGGAGTAAGTTAATATTTGTAACACTTGATTTCTTATCACAAAACTGCTTCTCCTCTCTCACAACACTTACTCTAATTGCTCTAAAGGGATCCTGCCTCTGAATTATAAAACACATGGTAACCTCCTCACATGGTGTATTACAAAACGGTCTTTGTTCATGGATGTGAGTCATGCAGTGAAAGGGTAAAAATCGTTCAAGATGTATTTGTGAAATCCCCAAACAATCAAGAACGTTCCCATTACCAACACAAAAAGCATCATGAGCCGTGCACAAACCAGACAAATAGGTGGAGCCCTTCCAGAAATGATTCTGAGGATTGGGTGTACCTTAGAAGCCTTTTTTTGACCTTCTGCCTATGGTTTCTTAAAGTTCAATTCTGTGAGGTGTGGAGTGTCCTCAACTTTCATTGAAATCAATGGGAGGTATGGACTTTTCAGCATCTTACAGAATCAAACTCACACACTTTCCTCCATCTCTCCGCTGTGCTCCTCATCAGAGGAATACCAGAACAACATGGGCTTTCCCTGGTTGATTCTCATGTGCATCTGCTGTGCCCCAAGCTTGTTTTTTTAGATCAATTGAACAGCTATCAAAGATAAGCCCAAGTTTCAAAATCCAGGCCCACAATGCACATCTGCCCCTCTTAAAAAAAACCCAACAGCTCAGGGATTTTCCGATCTGGAGCTTGGGAATAATCCATAGCAGAAATAGAGGTTAACCACAAAGCTAGGATCTGATCAGGATTCAGATTCCAAACATCTCAATGTCTGTGAGCATTTGGATGTAGAGTTTTGCTTCTGGCATCTTTCCACTAAATATAAGAATTGTCTCTGGGGCAGATTGGGTAGGCTGGTAAAACATACCCGCACAGCCCCATGTGACCACAGAGCCAGTTACAAGGATGATTCTTCAGTAAGGAGAATCCAGCAACAAGGAATTCATGTTAGATTGGATTTTCAAAAATGCCCGATGGGAGTTAGGCACCATGGCATTTTTGAAAATCTTACTATAAGATTTTTCCACCCTCCAAATTAAATGTTTCTTCCAGGGACACAAACCCTGCAACCAAATTCTGCCATATGCTGAAATTTGGAGCCCCTCCGCATCTCTAGATCCAGAACCTGCAACTTTGCATGCCTGAGCAATCCTTACCCAGTGAGAAGTTTACTAGTCTCGGTGGTACTACATACGTCATATCTTTCTTGATAGTCACATGAATGAGGGCTGTGAGGCCAGCCCCCTGATTTAAACTGTCAGTTTCACAAAGCCAACCGGTGAGAAAGGTGGAACATCTGCACTTTGCCTGCAGATGTGTACGGTATGTGGGATGTGCTTATTTCCCTTTACTGCATTCTGAAATATGAGGACAATGAAATCAAATAGGGGTGGCGAGAACCAAAGGAATGTAGTGAGCAACTTACAGCATTCGATGGGATTAGATGCCGCTTGCAAGGAAACTATTCTGCCACTGGATTCTGGGATGTGCACACGGAAGACAAGCCGCACCCGGGTGTTCTTCCTACCAATGTCCGTCTCCCCCTTCCGCAGTTCGATGTCCGCGTTCCTCAGCTTCAAAATCCCTGCACAGTCAATGCTAGCAAACAAACAGATGCTATGTTGGCTTTACATTTGTCAATATTCCTGCTCTCAAACATTTCAAAGCCATTTGAAAGATAAAAGAGCTAAGCTATTTTGCCTCACTGATTTTAAAGAATCTAAGATAAGAGAAGCCTTCAATTCTGCTTCCATTTTGAATGTAGGTATTACCGTTAAAATGGCCGATGGCTCTCAGCAACATGACGAGGCCGTTGTGCACCTAATTTGTGATTGTTATTGCTGCAATTGCATGCACAATCATAGTGATTGGGTGTGCATATAGCTAGTTACAAACCTAACTACTCAATTGTGCATTCAAGTGCAGTACTCAGACACTGTGGGTATGTCTACCCTAGCAATTTAGGTTGACCTAAGGAGGCTTAAGTCGACCTGAATTACTCCCCGTCCACACCAGACTTTCATTAAGTCGATTTAAGAAATTCCTTAAGTCAACTTAATGAAAGCTTAAGTCAACTTAATAAGAACCACCCATAAGGTCGACTTAAGCCTTAAATCGACTCCTTAAGTCGACTTAAGGACAGTGTGGATGTGGAGTAACCCTTAAGTTGGCTTTATTAAGTCGACTTCAGGGTGGTTAGGTCAACTTAACAAAGTGGAGTTAAAGTTAAGTCGACTTAGTTCACTTTGTTAAGTCGACTTAATAAGGTTGACTTTAAGTCGACTTAAAGTTGACCTTATTAAGTCAACTTAACAAAGTCGACCTAACTTTTTCTAGTGTAGACATAGCCTATGATAATTAACACAGTATCAGTATATAGACAGATAGATTAGATAGGATCTGCATAGAGTATGGTAATTGCACAAGCCAATGAGACACACAATTCACACACATTCTCTTGAAAATTTGTATGTACAAACTTAAAACTCAAGGTTCCATAAACCACAAAATAAAATGTTATGTGCTTTCGGAGTTACATCACAGGACTGCATGTCACGATTTTAATTCCAGCTGTCACATTGTGCAAGTTATCTTGGGCAAGTTATTTACCCCCTATGCACCGTATCCAAGATAGTGAATGCAATCACCTGCACTACAGAATTGTTTAGTAAGCAAAACATCTGAAGTATTCTGAAAATATTAAGTGCTGCAGAAAGCATGGTTATTGAAAAGGCATTGACAAGGTATTTTTAACCTCAGCTTTAAATGCATGTTTTATTCTTATAAGATTTAACATCAACATTTTGGAGACTTGACTCTAAAATCTGTTTCCTACAAAAAAATGTTTGGTCATTTTGGTAGCTTATTATTTTTTTTACCATGCATATTAGTTTATTATGGTAAGATTGCTCCTGAAGGAGTGGCAGTTTACCTTCATTTTTGTTCTAGGTTTGCTTAGAGTTTCAGGAGCTGACTTTTATTTATTTATGTATGGGTACAGAGAAGAAAGGTACAATGACGCATTGGTTTAGGAAAAAACACAAGAACCACATGAATTTTGCAATAAGTTGCTGTTTTTGTTTGTTGTTGTTTTTTTAAATAGGGCAGGGTTTGATGATCTACCAACTTTGCCAGTATCCATTTAAAATGGTGGGATACTCCCGTTTTCTAAACCATCCTCGAGCTGTATGGAACATATTCAAGCTGGAATTTAAGATCTGTGCCCTTTTTATGCCTCTGCTTCTCCTAAACTGGAAGGAACAACTGAAAAAATGTTTTGAAGCATTATAACCAGATTTGCTTCTATTACTCTATTTGTACAATTACAACTATACGAGGAGGGAGAGTGGTCTAGGGATAGGGGACTCAGGAGACCTGAGTTGTACTCCCAGTTTTGGCTACTGTCCAACTAGGTGACCTTGGCCTAGACACTGCACCTCTTCGGCTATGTCTACACTTGTTAATTTAAGTTGACTTTAACTAAGTCGACTTAGATAAGTCGACTTTAAGTAGACTTAGTGTGTCTACACTTAAAAATAAAGTCGACTTAAAGGGGAACTTAAAAAGTCGACCTAGAGCGTCCACACTGGACGCCCTAGGTCGACATCTAGGGGCTTAGGAGGACCTAGGGGAGGTCCACAGGGGCAGGGGGGGCACCCCTTGCCCAATGCTAGGGGGCTCAGCCTTTGCCCCATTGTTCCTAGGTACAATGGGGCAAGGGGGGACAGGGACCCTGGGAGGGCATAGGGGCAAGGTGGGCAGGGCTCTGCCCTGCCCTGTGGGAGGCATGCCAGGCTCCCCCTGTGCCCCTCCCCCCCAGCAGGGAGGGCATTGGGGTAGCCCTGGGGTAGCCCTAAGTCGACTTAGGGCTACCCCACGTCTACACTGGCTTAAGTCGACTCTAGGGAGTCGACCTAAGCCTTAGGTCTAATTGAAAGGTGATGTTATAAAGTCGACTTAATTTTCATTGTCGACTTTATTTTCCTTAAGTCGACTTAAGCAAGCTGCTTAAGTCGACTTAAGGAAACTGTAGTGTAGGCACAAGGTAAATTAAGTTGACTTAAGCAAGCTTAAGTCGACTTAATTTACCAGTGTAGACGCAGCCTTCGTGCCTTGGTTTCTCCATTGAAAAAATGGAATAATGAGGCTGCCCTCCTTTGTAAGGTGCTCTGAGATCTACTGATGAAAAGTGCTATGTAACAGGTGAGTGTTATTATGAGCATTGTACCTTTGAGAAACATCAGCAAGACTCTCTCGATTCCAAGAGCTACTCTTCTACTTGTTCTGTCTAAAAAGGGAGACTTAACATGACATGTTAAGTCATAACATGACTTGCCAGAATTCCGAGTCCGTACAAAACGAAAGATAGCTGTTAAGATCTATCTGTGACCCCTAATCCACCCCACGCATCATGTCTCCCTTACCATCCAGCCCACATGCTGCACAAAAATGAGACATTTCCCCAAGTTCATATGGCCATTCACTGCTGCAGAGTTTCCTCCAGCCCTTAAACTCCACCAGAAATACTCAGAGACCAAGCCATTTACACTAAGAACATGTATTCCACTCTGGCGTCGTAAAAGAGGCCTTAATGAGATAAATTATTTTCACACTTGCGAATCTAGAACTCCTCCCCAGCATAGGGAGATTAAGTAATTCCTCTCCAAACAACAGGGAATTTCACCTGCAAATTAATTCTGCCTTATCTCTGCTAATGATAAAAAGAATTGCTGCAATTGCATTCTTACGTTGCTCTCATGTTGTTTTTGGGCTCCAAGGGGATCTCTAGAACTTTTGTGTTGCCTATAATTTTCTCACAGCTGGTGGTGGTAACAGTTTTCCCCGTAATGCGATGGACTTGATAGAAAGCGTGAGGTTTAAGTATCCGTTCATCTGCTGTTCCAATGAAGATCTGAAGACCCAGGGGTTTGTTTTCCATGTAACCATGAAGCTGCCAAGAAATGAAATCTGTTAGCCCACCTTGCACTCGCAATGTCCTCATTAGAAGAACAATCATATAGTCATTAAGGCAAATGCACAGCACTTAAACTCTTGGAAATGGGATTTCCCCTCCCCAGAGGCGGCTTTTGGGGTAGGCGAAGCAGGCGGCCGCATAGGGCCCTGAGCAGTGAGGGCCCCGCCACCTACCCCCAAAGCTGCATCTGCCTCCTGTCCTGCACTGCGGCATACATGGCGGGCAGTGGGGGCCAGCGACAGGATGGAGGGGAGGGGGTAGGGGTATCCCTGTGGGAGGAGGGGGCCCAGGGCCAATCAGCACGGGGGGAGGCAGGGCGGGCTGGTCCAGAAGCCGGGCTCCTCACTTCTGCCTCTTCCCTTTGCTGCTGAAGGCAGTGGGGGGCCCCACGGCTGCAGAGGGGAAGCCCGCTTGCCCTCCGTAGGGATGGCAGTGGGGGAATTGGGAGCCCTGGCAGGGCATCAGGACTGGTTTCGGGACACCCAGGAGGGTGGCACACTGCTGACAGAGCCAGCCACAGGGAGCTGGTGTTGCAGTGGGGTTGGGTCCCCCAGTGGGGTGGGGGAACCATGGGGTGGGGGCTTTCTGAGGTTTTCAGGGCCCCTGGCATGGCACGAAGGCCACAGGGGGAGGTTTCAGGGCCCCCAGTAGGATGCCGGGGCCACGGTGGCAGCCGGGGCTGGCACCAGGGAACCCTATGGGAGCCCCGCAATGGGCCTTTACCTAGGGCCCCAGATAGGCTAAGGCCATCTCTGCTCCTCCCCCCCACTCCACCCCGGCAGTATCTTCTGGAGACCTTGGTATGCATAGAATACATGTAAGAAAAGATGAATTATTAACATTTGTAGAGCATCCTACTGTAGGATACATCTTTAGGTGTATCATGAATGGCGACATTCTGTATCTAGACTCATTGCCTGAAATGGTTTTGCTCCCCAAATAGATGAATGAAGCCACAAAACCAATCCAGGATAATCAGAGGTTTGTTCACTTAATTTGTGATGACGAACTTCAAAATAAGGTTCCATGGCTTAGTTTCATTAGACAAAATACAGATCCAAAGTTTAGTCAAACTCTTTGACTCCCTGCATCTGCAAACCTCCTGATTTCAATTACCCTGGCAATGTTGTGCGAATAAGACAAAAATCTTCTGTTTTGATGGTTTCATCCTAGGAATATATCCTTCTCTATGTGACTATGCCCTTTGATGTTACATTTCTGTATGGGTCTTTCCGAAGACCACTGAAGTCAACAGAAAAGTCCTCTGACCTGTTACGCTGTCATAGTAGCTTGCAAACACTTCTCTACTTTTCCCACCCTAACATTCATTATAATGCCTCCCAGCTTCAGCTCAGCTTGTGAGTTCTACTGTAACCACAGAAAATCTTCATTTTTGATTGACTAGGCGCCTTAGAGGAACCATGCATTGGTGGTTCTAAAATTTAAAATGTGAACTTACACAGTCTTGCCTGCTCATATCCATTCAGAATGTTGCTGCAAAGGTAGTTTTTCTAGCCCACTGCTTTGACCAGGAGTTGACACACTCCTCTGTGCACCATGCCATTGGCCTCCTTCTTTATTACATCAAAGATAAATGGCTTGCCTTGATTTTCAAAGCCCTGTTCAGCCAATCCCCACCCTGCCTATTATCTCTGACTCACTAGCAAGATGCTCACTCCTGCCTCTAGTCAGCCCACGAGACAACCTCTATCACCCATGACTTGGTCTCCTAGGTGCTTCGGCAAGACAGAGCATAAATAAATAAATAAAAGCACCCCAAGTTTTCTAAGCGCATTTGCTACCGGATGAGTAAAACAGAGCTAGGATTTCATCTCTAGGCCAGAGATCAGGGTGTGTATGTATATATATATATATATATATATATATATATATATATATATATATATCTTTGTTTATTAACATTCAGAATTATGAATCAAACCATTGAAATTTCTCACATCACTGAAAATTTAAAACAGACATAACTACCACATAGCCAGGGATCTTGCTGAAAGGGAACTTTATGGTCTGAGGCATGCTAAATTTGTTTTCAATTACTTTGTCCGCCTACAGACCTTGATGAAGCCATACAAAGCAACCAGTGCTGGAAGATCAGAGAACAAAACCATTAAAGAGTATTCATGGCCAAAATCTTTTCTCTTCTTTTCACCAGTCAGCAGGAAGTATCCTTGCATAGGGGAGTTAATTCACCCCCTGGAAACAGACCACATGCAGCATCAATGCATTGTTGGCAACTGTCCTCTGGTATGGCAAATGTAAAGTAACGCTCACAGTCCTCTGATCCATTATGATTCATATAGCACATATTTGCCAGGCATATGCCCCAGAGCTCTTACAACCTAAGGGCCTAATCTTGCAATTTTACTCACATGAATAGTCACATTGAAGTCACAGAAACGTAAGTCCTAGCGAGAAAGGATGACTTGTGTGAGTAAACGTTTCTGGTTCAAGCCCAGACACAGTTCAGTGCAATACACGGGACCACAGTTCAGCTGTAAGAAGTCCTGGAGACATTGCTAATCTAGAAATCAGCCTAGGGTGGTTTGTGGATTTTGAGGAACGATGTGAAGGAGCAGAGATGTAATATTCCAAGCACGGGGTGGAATGAAGGCTGGGGGCCTCCTCAAGAATGTGCGAAAGATGAAGGCAGCAACTGGGAAATTTAGCAATGTATAGAGAGAAACGGGGTATAAAGAGGAAATGAGAACAGCGAAGGAATTAATGATTTCCTAGTCCTACCTGGAACAGCCTTGCATTTATAGATCATTCCCCAACTAGCTGTGTATATTCACTAAACCAGTTTCTTGTGGGGGAAGGAGGTTTAGAGTTGTATGGGAATTGACTTGAAATGTACTGAATTCAAAACCCAAGGCTTCTTAGTCTTCTAGGACAAAGAGCCATATATAAAGGGAAGAGGATATGAGGAAGGGGAGATTACTTTTTAAATACCTCAGCATAGGATGGGGCACCAGGAAGTCTAAAGACCTAATCCCAACTCTGCCACTGACCGGCTGTCTGGTTTCGGCTATATCACATAATCTCTCTCTACTCTGCTTTCTCATTTGTAAAATGGGGATAATGATACTAAATTTACCACTCAGGAGTTTTGTGGGGATTAACACATTAATATGTTGTGCAGCACTTTGTAGAGAGAAACTGGGGAAGAATACACTAATAAAGGGTTTATTTTAAAGGTGTTTTTCCTCAAAGACTGACTATAAGGAAATTTTAGTCTTCGTATGTATAAACTACACAACCCAGCCAGCTACTAGGCACTTGAATGCAATTAAGGAACAAGATCTGGTTTACTTCCAGGATTGGAGTGACCCGTATGCTATGTAGATACACAGAACAGGAGGGGATCACTGGGAGACCCATGGAAAGGGTGAGGCACACAGGAGGCCATTTGACCAATACATTAAGCAGGAAGATTGTTTTTCCTTAGCAGCACTCAATTTGCTAATAAAGTAACAATTTTTCAGCCCTACTAACCAAATCCTCGGAGGAAAACTACGGCATCTTCATTGTGATTAACTGTGCTGTAATAGTCTAAGACAGGGGTGTCAAACTCATTTGCCAGGGCGGGCCAGATTTGACTTAAATGTACTTCAAGTGGGCCGTACATCCCATAAAGCGAAATACTAGAGCACTCTCGTGGCATTGCGGAGCGCTGGGTATGCGAGACTGCGTTCTGCAAGACCACACTCTCTCTCTAACAGAGGCTGCATCTACACTTGTAAATTAATTTAATTTACCCTGTGTCTACACTACAGTTTCCTTAAGTCGACTTAAGCAAGTTGCTTAAGTCGACTTAAGGAAAATAAAGTTGACTTAATAAAAATTAAGTTGACTTTATAACACCTCCTTTGAATTCGACCTAAGGCTTAAGTCGACTCCCTAGAGTCGACTTAAGCCAGTGTAGATGTGGGGTAGCCCTAAATCGACTTAGGGCTACCCCAGGACTACATCAATGCCCTCCC
>ML685788.1:12946000-12962216 GCA_007922175.1 Pelusios castaneus | reverse complement strand
TAATTTTTATTAAGTCAACTTTATTTTCCTTAAGTCGACTTAAGCAACTTGCTTAAGTCGACTTAAGGAAAATAAAGTTGACTTAATAAAAATTAAGTTGACTTTATAACACCTCCTTTGAATTCGACCTAAGGCTTAAGTCGACTCCCTAGAGTCGACTTAAGCCAGTGTAGATGTGGGGTAGCCCTAAATCGACTTAGGGCTACCCCAGGACTACATCAATGCCCTCCCTGCTGGAGGGGGGGCATGGAGGGAGCCTGGCATGCCCCCCACAGGGCAAGGCACCCACCCTGCCCACCCTGCCCCTATGCCCTGCCAGGGTCCCTGACCACCTTTGCCCCATTGTACCTATGTACAATGGGGCAAAGGCTGAGCCCCCTGGCATTGGGCAAGGGGTGTGCCCCCTGCCCCCGTGGACCTCCCCTAGGTCCCCCTAAGCCCCTAGAAGTCGACCTAGGGCATCCAGTGTGGACACTCTAGGTCAACTTTCTAAGTTCCCTTTTAAGTCGACTTTAATTTTAAGTGTAGACGCACTAAGTCGACTTAAATTAACAAGTGTAGACATAGCCAGAGAGTGCTCTGCAATGTCATGAGACATGACACTCTCTCTGTCAGAGAGAGAGTATGGTCCTGCAGAATACAGTCCCGGATCAGACGGAAGAGATGTGACACCCCTGGAGAGGAAGGCATGGTGCTACTTTCTACTCAAGCTGCATGGGAGGTTTGCTTGAATAACGAATATTGGATTATTCCCCAAGGCCATGACGTTGCCCCGGCAGAAACTAAAAATGTGGATTTCAGGATAGAGACTGAAAATCGAAGGGCTGACAGGGAATATTTTGGTTATTATAAGGTGAGTTATTCACAATAAAAACTACCCAAACTGTATACAGATCGGGCTGGAGAAAAACCAACTCCTTTGAGTCACATTTGCCACAAGGAGAAAGAGACGCCAGACATGATGTGTACCTTTCCATACTCTATTTTGGGATTTTAAGATCGTATTTCTTTTAGTTGAAAAGGTTTGGGTTTTTTTTTTTTTTAAATAAAAAACAACTTTACTTTTGCATAACTCTTTGAATATTAACATAGTCAGACATGGGCTGGTCTGTGACCTGAGGAAATGCAAGGCACTTTGGCAGATAAACAAATAACATCATTCAGAAAACAAGGAGACTTTTCTTGTTTGATTTGCTGCAGCAATTTGGTTTTATAAACAAAATGGAAATTTGTGGTATGATTTGCCTCACTGCTTCATAAACAAGGTGCATTCATTTATTGTCCATTGAAGCTCCGTATCAATATTAGTTAAAAATGATGTCTAAGAGCGTTATTGATCAGATTTTCAGAATTGCACACCCCCATTTTTACATGCCAAAGATCTGTGTGCATTTCCATGGACATTATAACTGTTGGGTGTATGTGCATTAGAAATCCAATGAAACATTTGGACACACAATTGCCATGAATGCTCATAAATTAGGCATACAAATGAACATGAAATTTTGCTTGTGCCATTCTAAACAACTGGGACTTTTCATCCAATAATGGATGTAAACATTGATCCAAAATTCCCCAGACGACTAGGCGGGGAGGTTTGAAATTCAAATTTAGATCCAGATCTGAATTGGCCCCTGTCACAATAATTGGCTGAACAAAAAGCCCAGTTCTGAATACCCTTTTATATTATACAATGCACTTAGAATACAGTCACATGGGATTCCGTGTTTGAATCCTTTAACATTGCATAGTTATTGCAACTGAAAACTGTGTGATAACCGGATAGTGTTCATCGGTGATAGAGGGTCTCCATGTGTGCTCATATATACATATTAGAACCACATGGATTTATGTCTATAGGGAATTTAATCTGGCCTTCTTTGAAATATATGTACTGAATTAAGTTCACATTTGCCATCATGTAGCTTATAAATAGAGCTTTCCCCCTTCAAAGGCACCACTCATTATATTTGCTGTGAGATGTGAGTCATAAGTCCTTTGAACAAATGGGAAACCTGATGCAGAGAGGTTAAATGATTTCCCTACAGGCACACAGTGAATTAGTAACAGAGGTAGGATGAGAAAACCAGGAGTACCTTGTTCCTGCTGCTAGACACAGTGCAGTAGATCACACTAAAAGAATTGTAAATGAATCTTAGGCTATATCTACACTAGAAAAAGTTAGGTCGACTTTGTTAAGGTCGACTTATTTCCGTTCACCACAACATGAGAGTTAGGCTGTTAGCTGTTGCATATTACTTGCCTCTCCCTGTGGAAGTCATTTCAGCTTCCCTCTGACCGGGATGTGCACATACGTGTGTTGAGAGTGGGTGGGGGGGGGGGTCAGCTTTCAAAATAATGGACTGGTGATTCGGAGAGACAAGTGGGAAAACAGAGCTGCACTGGTAACATTTAATTAGAAATAAATACAGAGCAGCGTGAGAAATCGCTTCCGCCTACTGCTTCCCTTTTCCTGCTGTACATGAAAAGATAAGAAAACACTTAGACGCTCTCTCCTTGGCTTACAAGGAGTGGCATAGGGTTTCAGCTTGCAATTCCCTATACCTCAAATTGGAGCTGCAAACCTACTAAATTCCCTACACCCCTTCAGACATTGAAAGGGATTCCACATTAAACCAATGGCTCGGTTAGATCAAGTTAAAGCAATGGTTCTCTACATTTTTTACATCCAGATGCTTCATCTTCTCTCTGTCTATTAAAATGCTTAGCTACAAGAAAAGTAGCATTAGAACAATACTGAGGAGTCTAGATGAAGATATACTTGTGTAGGTACCTCCTGCTTGAGTCAACAGTTTCTGTCTTGTCTGTTGAATTCATTTCCTGGGAGCAAAAAGTTTACATTTGGTATCTTATCACCTACTAATCATTAATGATCTTACCGGTGTTGCCAGGGATGCTTGCAGACCTTTATTCACAAATATTCCAACCCAAACTGAAAGCTTAATTTTATTGTCCCCGGGAGACCAGCTTTCAATAGCTATCCCTAAGCACAAAGGCTTTATCCAGCCACTGCATCACATGGCAGCTGACTTGCTATTTTTTAGTTAAAAGCAGGAAAGGGGAAACTGGTCACATGTTTTTGTTCAACATATTGGTCAGGACCTTCCAAGAGAACACTAGCCAGAGGAACCGTCTTCCCTAAGTTTCTTTACTACTTACTGAAGCAACTTCTTTGAATGCCTGAGACTGCTAAATTTTTATTATGCTCATTGTAATGTTTCATATTTTATTAAAATTCCAGGGACCTGAATCTCACTGTCGCTAATGGCCCTCTGAGGACATGCAGGCCCAAGGGTTTGGGATTGCTGTTCCCTAAAGATGCAGTATTGGGTCAGACTAGCACTTCTGGGTAGGAGAGGCAATCGTGAGTCATGGTTATAGAATTGATTGTGCGTTAGCCCTGTAGGTTCCAGTCCTGACTCTTTTGGTACTGACTTACTCTGTGGCCTTGGACAAGGCCTTATGTCTTTCTGTGCCTCCATTTCCCCTCCATTTTCTAGCTAAACTATTATGAGACGGCGGTTTCAAGGTACTTTGAACGCCTCTAGAGAATGATGCTAGAGAAGCATGGTTTCTATCATTAGCTACATACAGAAATGGAGAGTCAATGAACTTCTGTGTCATTATAGTTCACATTGACATGGGTTTCTTAGTACTTTCTAGGAGGAAAAAGAATGCTTTTTGCTGTTGCTAGCATGTGCTTTTCTCCTCTTTCAAGCACTGGTGAAATGAAAACATAATCCTCTCAAGTAGATTATATAGCGTTTGATTATCATTTCTGGAATTCGAACAGATAACTGTAGGAGGTTGACCAATACAAATGGGCCTTTAGGAGTGGCAGTGACTGGGCAATGGACTCAAATGGAACAGGGGAGATGATTCTAAATAAAGTGATATATGTTGCAGTTGGTTACGGTTTACAGGTGCCTGAGCAGGTGAGAGACAGGGCTATTGTTTTACAGTAATGGATAAGATTCATCATACTTGTGTGGAAATAGAAATTTATTTAATGAAATGTTAATTTAAAGGATTCTATTTTCTGTTCACATGTGTTAAAGACAAAAATAAAACATTTATATAAATAACTACATATCCATCCTGTCCAACTCAGGTAAAACACAAAGCCATCACTGGTGTCACTCTACTGACGTAGGCTGACTTATGGGGGAAGTTAACCCATAGGAGCTTAACCTGTGATAGTGTGACCTCATTACTCAGCCATCATGCTCTGCTTCTACGCTAATTCTGCATTCAGAGAGCCCTGTGCAGACACAAAATTTGTATCCACATCCAATCTGCGATCTGTAAATAGGGCCCGTAGCTATAAAGTGGATATCCGCAGATTACAGGGCTCTGTGTATCAGGACGTTTTGAGCAGTAGAGCTATCTGGGCATGTTTCCCAACATTCATAGCACTGCAGTTCAGTGTGCTACGCTAGTTGTGGGGCAACTTATCTGCCCAGTCAACGGACAGTGGGAAGAAATGGTTTACACTCACAGAATGCATTTCCTGGTAGCTGCTCTTCAGAGGTCTGCTACAATCCTGGACTGTGTGAGGAAACTATGTCCTCTCCTTGTGATAATCCTATGTGCCATCTTTGGAGACAGATTACTTCACCATCTCTGTCTCCATGTAAGCTGCAAGTCAGGGTCGCTTGCCTTAGATGTCCCTCAAAATCCCTGACTATCTTCTGAAAAGAGTCCTCTATTTGGAAAGGCCTCAGAACTGCCATAGACACACGTTGGGCTTCTCCCACACTTGGGTAAGGACCACATGTTATGCAATCCACTTTAGATGACTCAGTTTCCCCACTTTTAGCTGGGCCCATCCAGAGCAATACTGAGCTGTGCCTCAGTTTCCACACTTTCAGCTAAGATCTTGGCTATGGCAACACAATATGTGAAACTGCAAACAGGAAGCTGGGCAGAGGCCACTTCTGGTAAGGGGGGGTGGGCCCTACGAGAAGGGGTGGGAGAATTACCGCATCTCAACTGTTGTGACCGCTTGCGGCTGCATGTTTTCACTGCAGCGACCACCGGTAGCAATACACCTCATTAACAGCTACCACCAGGTGAGCCCCACAGGCCAGGGCAGGATGGTGGCTTCTCTCTATGTAACACTGATAAAGGCTTGGCAATGCAGAGCTGGTTAAGGGGAAAACCCGCAGCTGAGCCTAAATTAAGCCTGCAGTGAAAACAAAAAGGGCACAGCGTGGGAACAGCCTCTTTGAGTGGGAAGTGGTGAAGAAGAGTGTCACTCACTGGCCACTGCCTCAAACTTCCTGGTAGTCAGAAATGCCAGTTAGCGGTCAGAGCCCCAATCCAATATATTGAATAGTTACTTGGTTTATAACTGTTTCGACAGGCCCCAGAGCTTCTTAGACATAGCGCAGTGCGTGGAAATAGTATAGTAACTTAGAAGTAGCACAGTGCATGAAAGCAACAAACACTATAGAGATGGGGTGAGGAAGGATGTGAATTGCAATGATAAAATCTCAAGAGGGACTCAGCTTTGCTACTTACATATCCTAGGTCAGTCAATTAAATTTTACTTTTTTAAAAAAAATCAAATTAATTCACTCATTGTGGGTGACATGGAAGAAGCAGGAGGGGTTCAGGAAATGGGGACTAAGAGATTTCTTGGAAAAGTGTGATGACATGCTTATGCCACTAAACTGATTCAGCCAAAACTCCACTGTGCAACCCTCCCTTCCTCACCTACTTGTAGTTTCGCTCTGTACCTGCCAGCAAAACCAAGTAGCATGGCTGAGCCCTCTGTTCTAGTGCCATTTGTGAGAGTAGTGTCCAACGGGATTTTTCGCACTGCTCGTTGTTCTCATCCACCATTGGTGTGGACACTAGTATGGTACTCTGAGACTGAGGCCCAGTCCCTTGTTCTAACCCAATATTCATGTGTCACCTTGGATAAATCACACAGGGCCAGATTCTTTCAAGCTATGACGGACCTAAAGACACAATTTGGGGGCTCAGTGGGATTTTCCAAAGTGCCTAGGCACCTAACTCCTATTAATTTCGACAACATACACACTTAATCTCTCATTTCCCCCTCTATCACATGGGATAAAGGTATTTCCCTATGATGATGATATTAAAGATTGTAAGGTGCTCAGATACTACAGTAATAACTACATTCAATTACCTAATATGAATAGATTTTTAGACGCAAAGGGACCATTGTGATCATCTAGTTTGACCTTCTGCATCACCCAGAGCAACGAACCTAATTCAGTAATGTCTGTGCCCATAACTTCTGTTCGAGTTAGAGCATATCATTTAGAATGTTATCCAGTCTCAATTTAAAGAGTGCCACTGATGCAGCATCCACATGTTCCTAGGGGAATTATTGCACTTGTTAACCTTCCTTGCTGTTATTAAAGAAAGCACAGATGACTAGATAAGCCTGCACTTATTTTCCTTCAGTTTTGCTTTATTATTAGGGGTTATACTTGACATTTCCTGTTACTAGTCTGGTTTCATATGTTCAGAATAAACAACTTCAGGTTCCCATAGGTTTTTTTGGACTGACACTTGATTTATTTAGTAATTTCACTGTCTCTTTCACTCCAGTGAACCATCAGATTGTTAGTTCCTCAAGACAGGGAAACTTTATGTTTTTGGCAAACTTAGTGATACAGCACCATGTAACTGACTGTATGGACAACTGACTGCTTGGCCCTAATATTTGGCAAGATTCTTTTAAGCTTAATTTTTCAAATTAGCACAAACTATAGGCCCATATTTTCAGAACTGCATACCTGTTACTGCAACTTGCACACATAATTGAGGTAGATCTACCCACAAAACTATCCGCTTAGTGGCCATTTCCATACACAGTTATCATGGTTGCACAAACTACCCGAGTCATTTTGCACTTAAATTAGATGTGAAAGGTATAAGCAGCTGTTCTGAATATCTGGGCCTTAATCTTTACAAGAAAGTCTGAGAAGAAGATTGGCGTATATACATGGCTACTGCTTGCTAGGCAAGGGACGTAGGTTTTGGGAATGATAGGCGGGGCTAAACAGCAGGAGTCTGTTTCAGTGAATACAACCAAGTCTGTGGAAACAAGGAGCAAATACACTGCTGGAATGGGTCAGTGTAGACACCACCTGCACAGATAGGAGGGCGTCTCCCGTTGGCATAGGTAATCCACCTCCCAAGAGGCAGTAGCTAAGGGCTTGTCTATACTGAAAATGCTGCATCGATCTATGGGTATCGACAAAGCAGGATCGATTGAGTGGCCAGTGTAGACCCGCTCAATCGATCCAAGAACTGCGCGCCTGTCGAGGCAGTAACTCCACCCCTCCAAGTGGAGTAATGCTGTGTCGACAGGAGAGCATTGCTGATCGACGCAGTCAAGTGAAGACAGTACGGTAAGTCAAAGTAACTAAGTCGACGGGAGATACACATTCTGTGGCACACATACTGCATATCACCCGTCGACTTAGCTCTACAGTGTAGACCAGGCCTAGGTCCACGGAAGCATTCTTCTGTTGCCCTACCACACTGTACACTGTGGGATAGGTCAGCATAGCTACCTGTCTCAGGAATGTGGATTTTTCACACCCTGGAGAAACGTAGCCATATGATGGGAGTCCTTAGTAGATCAGGCCTTAGTGAAACGTACCCAAGTAGTCTCATTTAAATCAATATGAACAAAGTGGGCATGAAGTGTGGGAATGGAGAACAAATGGACAAAACTAATATTTGTCTTCTTTTATTGCCATATACAAGAAACACACTTGTGACAGGTAAGTTTTGAAGTCAAAGAGGTATACCTATGAGTAAATCCCTCTCAGTGTGTGTTTGGGTTGCAGTATCAAACCCATAATCTAATTTTATGTTTGCATCTCATGGTCTGGTCTTACTAATAACCCCAAAAGCATTAGCTGAACATTAAATGCTATATATATGTAAAAGTCAGAGTCCTACAGAGAAGTGTAAGCTAGAAACACTGCCCTCTTTGACTTGAAACCACAAGAGAACATCCACGGCTGAATGCTTGATTCGAAGAGGAAAGTAAAAAGTAAGTCTTTTATTATAAAACAAACTCCTGTGTGTTTCATTAACAATAGGACAGTTATAGCTTTGTTTAATTTGTTTTTTAAAGCAAGAGTCACAATGATAACTAAATCACTTCAAACAAGAGGTAGGAGAGAGGAAAATTTGGTGTGTTCTGTTGAATTGAATGAGTCCCTTTTAAACATTGTCTCGTCGCTTCTCTCTCTCTCTTTTAACACAGGAAAAGAACTCCACATCCGCATGCAGCACTCTATAGACTAGCCTAGGTAATAACATATTGCATTTCTCTAATGCCTTTCATCTCAGGATCTGATACTTTGTAGAGATTAAGGCTTGGTCTACACTTGAAAGGTGTACCACTATGTTGGTTAGGAGTGTTATTTTTTACCAATATCATTGTACTGGTACAAGTTTAGTGGTATGCGGAAACAGTTATACTGGAATAAAGGTGCTAGATAGCTTATTTCATTTCCTATATGGCAATAGTTGCAACTGTAACAAAGCACCTTTACAGTGATATAGCTGCGTCCATGCTTGGCTGGGTGGGAGTGGTTTACTGTTTTAGATATATTGGTGAGGTTAGCATAGTACACATTTCTGCTACAAAAAATGCCTCCTCCTCATGGTGCTGAGGCAAAGTGGGTCATATTATTATATCCATTTTATGGATGGCTATAAACTGAGGCACAGAGTGGTGAAGTCATTTGCCTGAAGTCACCCTGGGTACACTTACACTGGAGGCTCTGTTAAATCGACTTAACCAAGGTTGACTTTAAGTCGACCTAAAGACAACCTTGTTAAGTCGACTTAGAAAGTCCACAGCCCTGCGTGTACACTGGCGGGTGCTAGGTCGATGGAGGAGTGGCCAGGAACTCTGTGAGGGGGCCTGGAGGCCAATTAAGTCAATTTAAGGCCTACCCCCCGTCCACACTGGATTAAGTCGACTTAATAAGGTCGACCTAAGCCTTAAGTCAACCTGAAGAGGTGGTGGTATTAAGTCAATTTAAGGAAGTGCTTAAGTTGACTTAATAAAAGCCCAATGTGGACGCAGGAGTCTGTAGGTCGACTTATCCTTCCTTAAGTCGACCTAAGGCTCCAGTGTGGATGTACCCCTAGTGATTCCATAGCAGATCCAGGAAGAGAACCAGGATGGTCTCTCACAAATTTGCTATAAACCCTAAAGTGCCTAAATGACTTTGCTTCCAAATCATGTAGGTGCTTTTGAAAATCCCACCCTAAGACCACACTCAAGTGACTAAATCTACTTAGACTAGAGAGGGAAAAAACAAGTAGTCTTTGATGAAGAGTCAAGGCAGCCTAACTGAGCAGAGTGACCTGGTAGGGAGATGCAAAATAATATAGCATTTTCCGTCCAGAGGCATTCCAACCCTTTACAAAGGCATGTAACCAGTAGAGTGCGGGCGGAGTTTGTTGAGATAGGGCCAAAGGAACAAGACACCAGGGTTGTGAAAGGTCCTTTTAAATATCTATCGCTTACAAATCCTTTGAGTTGAAAGGCTCATATATATAAATAAACATAAATGTGAGATTTATAGCTGAACTCCACCATATCTGTATAATAACAATAACATGATCTCCTCTTACAGTATTTCTGCAGGGAAATAATACGAGTGGGGAACATTATTTTGTTAAAAATACAATTCTGAGGAGTAATTGAAGTTTTTGGTTAAAAAGCAAATGTAGATTCCTTACTATTACTTTTCTTTATAATTTTCCCCAAGTTTGAGCTTAAATTCTATGTGCATTGTACTGCTCCTACTATGCTATTCACAAACATAATCTCTAATGAATGATCAATGTGTTACTCCTTGCTCTTTAAAGCTACTATTTTCAGCATATTTGATCACGGGCCAGATTATTATACAAGTTAGATGCAAAATTTTGCTTGTCTAATTTGCACATATGCAAACAGAATAACCATACATGCAAAATCTGACTAATTAACCACATGCAAGCACAATTATCCAAAGTATATGTGCAATCTTTGCACAAATTAACTGCAACATAATATGCCTAACTTGATTAAAAATGTGTTCCTGTGCCCATTTTTAAAAGGCAGTAACCTCTGGGGAAGGCATGGAGTCTGTTTAACTGCTCACAGAAACATTACGCAAACTGTTTAGGTTATCATACTGAGCCAAAATGAAACTGTTTTAACTGCGCCCTCTGCAAAGGGATTGTGCAAAATCAAGGGCCCACTTAAACTCTAACTAGATTTTCAAAAGAGCACTTAATGGGGCTTAGGTTGTCCATAAGGTAGGGCTAGTCCAGGGTGGGTTTCACCTTAACTGAGCTACTCATTTTTTAACAGAGGAGGCCTTTCCAAGAGCAAAATGTTCTTAAGCAAAGAGTTAGCTACCTCTTTACTATGTATAAAGAAAATCTCTTTGCCTGAGTTCTCCTCCTTTCTTCGCCTGACTCAGTTTTCATACATACATATATATTATTTCAACAGTTTCCTGTGGGCTCTTGGAGGAAGAGAGAAACCCAGCTGGCAGTATTCACACTCTCGTCCTACTGCACACCCAGTTCCCTCAGGCAACTCTGAATTAAGCAACGTACTTCAGCAACATTAGCCTCTCGGGTGGGGGTGGGAGATCTCCAAAGAGTTTGAGCAGATCGAGGTTCAGTTCTTGAGCCCCATGTGATGCTCAGGCTGGTCATTTAAGTCTCTCAACCTCATTTCCCCATCTGTAAAATGGACCTACTATAATATAAATAATAGTCTCTCCCCTTTCTTGGCCTTCCAATGCCAGTATGACTGATGGGAGCTTACAAGAAGATATCTGCATCATATTCCTTGCATTATTAGTGTCCATGCCAAACTGGTAAGAATATAGCCTCACGTTAGCACCATTCTTTGTTCTTGACACAGTCCGCTGTTGCTGTTCTCAGAGATCTAACACCATGTAAAACACAAAAGCAAATATCTTCATTCAGTGGTTTTCAACCTCTGGTCTGCAGACCCATGGGAGTCCGCAGACTATATCTTAGATTTCCAAAAAGGTCTGCACCTCTGTTGGAAATTTTGTAGGGGTTTGCAAATGAAAAAAGGTTGAAAACCTCTGTCCTCTGGCTGGTCCTGGCAGCTAGCTTTAACAAGCAGACCATGGTTCTGTCGCTTTGGGGTGCTCTGCAGGGCTCCAAATGCTCTGCATTAGACACATGAAGAAGAGGAAGCAGCATCAGAATGATTAACCGCAAGATAAAACGGAGGGGATATGAGCTATGCTGGCTCGGCTTTTCAGAGTGCCCAGAAACAGCAGCTTGCAAAACTCAGGTTTTATTTTTAAAAAAGGGGGAGAAATGCAGACCAAGACCATGCTGTAAAAATGAATTCATATAATCGGGTGAAAATGTTCTCCTTGCACAGAATGTGCTGGATAATACAGGCACGCGTGATCTCTCTCAACCTATGTTCAATTTTTTTAGAGAGAGGGATTATTTCACAGAGAGGGTAGTTGAAATGATGGAAGCTGCTTCCATGGATGTTAGCAGTGGACAAATTCATCCCTGGACAAATCCATCCACTCTGTTGCAGGAGGGAATGTGTTTGCCATGTGGTACTGAAGCACCATTTGGAAGGAAATAAAACGACCAGAACCAGGCTTAGAAAAGCTGATGGAGGGAGGTGCTAGCAAAGCCTTGCCAAAGAAACCCAATGACATGTTTTAAGACCTGTCAAATATTGGTGGTTGTAAGTCTGCAGTTTCAAGTTATCTGGCTGCTGTAAGACTGCAGACCCAGCCACGCTGTGCAGACAGCATCAGCTTCCTATTCTGAGTCTTAAAAGGGAGAGAACTTGTTGAACGTTAGTTTTCATTAGTTAATAGACCATTCCCGGCCAGCTGCTAAAAGGCTCCTGTCCATTTTCAGCAACACAGTCTCCACTAGTTGAAATCATAACAACCACCGCCACCATTTGCTGCTTTTATTTCTTCCCCTTCTGTACAATTTAAACTAAAAGGGAGTGAATACAAAAGTTGAAACGTACTAAGGGGAAGAAATAAAAATCAGAGCCAGACAAATGTTATTACAAAAAAGCTTTGGATTTTACTAGCCTGCTCTGGTTTCAGATGTCATAAATCATACAGGTGTAACGTTGTCATACTGCTCCTCTGTACACATATGAACCTAATTATGTTAAACTGAACTGGAATCCAGTGAACACTTCTATGTTTATAATGAATCCCCATAAAGAAACTGTCCATATGCTCCCCATATACATGCACATCTGTTTGGAAACACATTTGGGAGGCTATAACATGAATCTTTTGAATTTACAGTTCAGTATCCTTAATCCTGACTGTAAAATTTATGACAAAGTAGGAATACCTGTTTCTGTCTTCAGCAGGAAATGTAAATCTCTCCTTGACTGATAGTGATTATTAGAGGAAAGAAATAAAGCGCTTTTATTTCCTCCCACCCCTTTCTCTTTACACCACAAGAAACTCCGTCACTGTGATAAACATCCCATCTTCAAAGCATCTGACGAAGTGGGATTTTCTCCCATGAAAGCTCATGCAATAAATAAATTTGTTAGTCTTTAAAAGTGCCACACGACTCCTTCTTTGTTTTGCTGGACTAGGCTAACACGACTCCCCCTATGGATCTTGGCATCCCATTGATGGGAGTTATCTTGGTAAATGATACCAAACTGTAAGTAACAGAAGAAATGAGTAAGTGCTGATAGACCATTTATGTCATAGAGTCATATGGCTCCATACATGCTGTACTGTCCTGAGGTCATAGATTGTCAACTCCAGAGACTAAACAGATTGTAAATGTTTATCAGGGGTCATCAACCCAAAAGATCAGAAGAGCCATTTTAAAAAATTCCTTCAATAACCAAGTGTTTTGAGAGCTTCAATGGGTGTAGCCTCCTGGTGAAGAGTGCAGGGATCTGGGCCAGGGTGCCTGCTACAGGGTCCCCTGGCGGGGTAGGGGGGTAGGGTGGAGCCCAGAGCCTGGCTTGGGCCACCCAAAGGGTGTCCTGATGGCAGAGAGGGCCTGGGGTTGGGAGTGGGCCGCACACACGCTCCCCTCATGGTGGTGGGGGGGGTCCAGAGCCAGGTGAAGGCTGCAATGGCATGGGGGACGGCTGGAGTCCAGAGCCGCAAGGGGACAGCCAAAGAGTCTCATATGACTTCGGGGCCCCCGGTTGCAGACCCTTGGTTTAAGTCAACAGACTGAGGTACATCAAAAACATAATTGCTGTTTATTGCCGTGAGCCACTTTCTCACGCTCATAGTCCTTACACATATGCACAGTGAAATGAAATAAATGAAGGCTACTCATGTAAGGTCCAAGGGCTTGATCCTGTTGGATGCTCATCACCCTGGCCTAATCCAGTGAAACACTTAGGCATATGCTTTACTTCAAGCTCAGAACCACTGAAATCAGTGTGATTGTGGCGTGTCAAAGTGTTTTGCTGGATCAGGCTGCTAGTAGAAGATTTTGTACCCAACAGTTCAAGCACTATGTGCAAGAGGAACATTTGAAGGATCTGGCCCTAACTTTGGCCAATCAAAATTAATTTTTGTATTTGTGGCTGATATACTTGTATCATTTGCCCATACTGCTGTAGCTTCTAGAAACACCGATCAAGACATTGCCGCAGCTTCCTGAACAATATTAGCTGAATCCAAGAGGAAATAAGAAAGATGATCATTTAAAAGACTGACATCTCCCACAGGAATACTGCTCAGTTACTTTTAACAGTCCACCTTACAAGGATATTAAATTCCATAAAATGATGTCTTAGCTCATCTATCTTTGTGTTACACAAAGGGCCAAACTATGTTCTCATTCAGACCAGCATAAATTTGAAATACTTCCACTGATTTCAATGCAGGGACTTCCTTTTACACCAGCGTAACTCAAAGCAGAATTTGGGTCTGATCACTGAGATTTGTGTCAGACTCCAATGCTCATAAACCATTAATTGTATAAAAAACTCCCGCTTTTTCTGTGATGACATCATCCCAATTCACAAATGAGGTCCTGGCCTAAACTCACTTACTCTTTCTCGACAGACCACTGCACCCAATAAACATGTCTTCTCTCTCTTTTCAACTATAAGGCAGACCATCGAACATCTCCTTCAAATCAGTCCCAGCACTGTGTACTTAAAAATTTTCCTTCTATCCCCTTATCGTACTCCCACTCTTGCTGGTGTATGGATTTCCTATTGATGTCTTGTATCCGGAACGTTAAAAAAAGGAATTGTCACAACAGATGATGACAGGAACTGCATGCAAGGTATTAAATACATGACATGATTCAGTATCTGCTCAGTGAATTAAATATATTCCAGGCAAAACATTAAAATGCAAATGCTGAGGGATTAAACTAGGGGTAGATGAATTTGTCTGGACCAATTTCAAACCCACCTAAATTCCTACTATCAATCTGCTTGATTGATAGTAGGACTTGCAATCCACTTAGGAGAGACTTTGTAAAAAGGAGGAGGGGACAGAAGAAAATTTAATGGGGAAAAAAGGGGCAAGTAGTTGAGAAGGGAGAGAAGCAAAGGAAAAGCCAATAGAGAAATGTTGAAAAAAGTGTACTAGCAATGGGGAGAGAGAAATTCTAATGGGAAAAAAATAAGCCTAATTTGTATAGTGCCATATATATAGGACACCAACAAGCTTTTGGGGGGTTGGGGGGGGGGCAGAAGGTGGAATCTTCCAAACCCTATAGATAGCACAGGCTTCCTTTTAAGTAGAGAAATATGGCACCAACTTCTCTCATTTGCATGGATGAGAATCAAGGAGTTAAACTGATGTAAGTAAGAGGAGAATAAGGTTTTTAAAATCTTCGAATCACAGCTCAGGGCAGGAAAGAGTTTACAGTACAGGGCAAAAAAGATTTGGGAACTCAAACTAGTTTGGAAAATTAATATAAAAATAGTTTTAAGAGGTTTGCAAATCCTCAACCCTTATCCCCAAAGGACCATTTGGTTCTGTTTTTAATTAACTCAATGAGTTATGGGTAGTTTATTATTAACCCTTTGGAAACTATAGCTGAATGTATACATTGCCCTAATCCAACTCTCATTAAAGATAATGGGAGTGGTAGCTGTATGTTCTTTCACTGTACTGGAAGCTGGATGAGTCTCTTAATATTTATTGTCTGGAATAAAAAGATTCCAGGGTTAGATGAATTCAGAAGTATGCTTGGCACACTCAGATTGGCAGGATGTATTCTGCATAGCCCATATAAGCCAGTGAGCTGGCCTTTGATAGCTTCACTAACTGCCCGTATAGAAAAACAAGCAAGGAGTCTGGTAGAACTTTTAAAGACTAAGAAATTCGTTCATCGCAGGAGTGGGTGGGTGAGGTTTTGTGGCCTGCATTGTGCGGGAAGTCAACTAGATGATCATATTGGTTCCTTCTGACCTATGGGTATGTCTACACTGGCAATTTAAATCGACTTAAGTAGCCTTAAGTCAACCTAAATTACTCCCCGTCCATACTGGGCTTTCATTAAGTTGACTTAAAAAATTCCTTAAGTCGACTTAATGAAAGCTTAAGTCGACTTAGTAAGAACCTAATCCTTAAATTGACTCCTTAGGTCAATTTAAGCACAGTGTGGACATGGATTAACCCTTAAGTCGACTTTATTAAGTCGACTTAAGTGCACTTAGATTGACTTACAAAGTCCCCGTTCAGGGTAACCACTTTGTTAAGTTGACTTAATAAGGTCGGCTTTAAGTCGACTTAAAGTCGACCTTATTAAGTCGACTTAACAAAGTTGACCTAACTTTTTCTAGTGTAGACATAGCCTATGAGTCTATGCGCTTTCGTGGGAGAAAATCCCACTGGAAGATCTTCAAGTGTCTGCCGAAGTGGGCTTTTCTCCCACGAAACACATGCGACAAATAAATTTGTTAGCCTTTAAAAGTGCTACCAGACTCCTTGTTTGTTTTGCTGAACTAGACTAACATGGCTACCCCTTTGGAACTTGCCATTATAGAGGAAAGGCAAAGCAGTTCAGATATAGTGAGATCTGCTGTGAGCATTCACTGGAATCAAGGCTGCACCTGAACCCAACACTGAACTGATTTCTGAGGTTGAAAAATGAGTTAGTTAGTTAGTTAGTTAGTTAGTTAGTTAGTTAGTTAGTTAGT
>ML685788.1:12932441-12945990 GCA_007922175.1 Pelusios castaneus | reverse complement strand
AGTTAGTTAGTTAGTTAGTTAGTTAGTTAGTTAGTTAGTTAGTTAGTTAGTACAATCACAAAAGACCTGAAATGACACAGAAAGACTGTTTAGAGAGTCAGCTGGAACTAGGAATTGTTGGACATATCATGGCAGAGCCTGTTTTCAGGAGACTTTTAATACAATTTCTAGGCCAGAAAAGTTGTCATAAACTTTGGCTGAGCCTCTGAGCTTTTCTCAAACAAATCACCAGACTTTTGCAGTTCACCATCCCTCAACTTCAAGACCTTACACATGTGGTGAGTGCGAACATATTGCTGCTTTGCATTTGTGTTTGCAGAGGTCCCGCTATCCCACAGGGCTATCATCATACAAAATTCTAAAAAAGTGCATTAACACGCTTTTGCCCCAAGCAACCATCTCCACAATCTCTTACCTGGACCACAGGATGGCCCCCTGTTGGTGCTTTGACTGCTCCTCGACTCCCCTCCGTCTCATAGTGTGCCCGATGGTGAGGTTTTGGCTGCACGTCAATGCGCAATTCATAAGAGCCAGACTGATTGGAAAGTGGCCACTCAAGAGGTGGGAGGGAAGCAACAGGAACGCTGGACAGGGAAAGAGCAGACAATCTGAAGAAAATCTAAAAGATGTAGGTGGGATGCTGGCAAATCAAATAATCTGTTTATGACTCACAATAATTTAACAAGAGATGCTGCAATTGTAATCAGGGCAATTCACTTGTGTGTAAATTTATTACTCTTTAAAGTGCCACGAGACTCCTCTTTTGTTTCGCTGAACTAGACTAGCACGGCTACCTCTTTGGAACTTGTCACTTGTGTCTGAATATCAAAGAGACCGAAGAAGACCAGCAATCACTACCCCATTCATTTGCAGTCATAGGAATCAAGGGAAATGCTAAATGTGTTTTTATCCATATATAGAAGTTTACTAATGTAACCAAATTAAGTTTGTAGATGCTAAAATCGCTTTCATTGCTGAAATAGACTAACAAGGTTACCCCTCTGGAACATGTCTTTCATGTCTTAATGTTATCCATGCGAATGTGTTCAGTCAACATGAAGATCAAAGATGCAAGACACTGCATGAAACTACTAATATTACATGTATTGTCTTCAGTTTATCTATCCCTGTTATAATGAATAACAGACAGTTGCCTTATGTAAATCAGCATAGCTGGATTACCCATGTATGCATAAGAAATAGAATGTTAATGAGGCAGTGGGTGCTCAACAAAGAAGAATCTGCAGTTTCAAAACACTTGACTGCCTGTTTCAGCTATAAAAAAGAAATCTCGGACCTGATCCTGCCATCTCTAGCCTGCGGAATTTTCAAGTTTAAATTTAAGGGGAGGGATTGGATTCGATTGGATTGGATTCGATTGGAAAATGCATGAAAAGACTCTAACAGATTCTACATTTAAGCTGCCATTTGGATTCTACCTATTTAGGATGATTCCTGAGGGATTTGTATGCAAGCCAGCAGGCTCACCATCACTGTTACCACACTGATCTAAGACTATGCAATCGCTTGTAATATATGTGATTCCTTTAGCCATTTAATAGCGCTCTTCTTTTTTTTACTTTTTTTGTTTTGTTTTGTTATTAACAAATCTTTAGTTAGTTTACTAAGGATTGGCGGACAGCATGATATTTGGGTTACATCTGAAATATATATTGATCTGGGGGTAAGTGTCTCATTCTTTGGATTAGTAGAACCTCTGGTATGGTGAAATGTGTTTTCAGTAACCTTTCCTCATAAAGACCAGTTGTTTAGATGGTGAACTATGGGCTGGAGTGCCTAAAGGGGTCTGTGATTTGGTTTTCTTCTTTTGGTGCTAGAGAAGCTCATTTTGTTACTGGTCTGGTAAATATAATCAGAAAATAAACCACCAACTTTGGGGGTGGGGTATCTGCCCAGTGTGGCATACTTAGGAGTGATCCGTTGTAGACACCTGTCACAGTAGGTCCTCATAAAAGTACTTCTTTTCAGTAGGACTATGGTGACTCCAGTGGTGTCAGGACTTCACCTTGTACACTTCATTACAAATGCTACCAAAATCCAGAGTTAGCAAATCTTTCTGCAAATCACACTCTAAGCAGAGGCATGGTAGTTTCCTAATAAAATAATTTAATGGAGAGTGTGCACTTATCTCTGATCTTTGCTATGGCTCTTAGATGATAAGTGATCATAGCTGACATTTACTGTGAAATAATAGATTTCCACTTACTTAACAGTTGTGTAAACTGTGGTTTTTTTTTGTTTTGTTTTTGGTTATATAAAAAGAACAAAGTGATGAAGAGAAAGACAATAATGCACAAAAACACGAATAAAATGCTAACATTTCTTTGTTTTTAAAGTACGGGAGAACCTCAGTTTGTAAAATTAAAGTAAGAGACGACGTGGTTAGTGCTGGCCATGGCTCTTAACCAACTATTACCTCATGGATATAAACTTCAGCAAAGACTCACTCCTCTGATCAGACAACCCATAGATTTGAACCTCTTATATATTTTTTCATTAGATGTGTGGTTACTGATCGTAGAGGATAATGTGTTAACTCCCACATGGTTCAAGTCTGTGGGCTGCTAAGTATCTTCCGCTCCCACTAGAGTCACATCAGTAGGACCTGAGAGCATCTGGCACCACAAAGGATTGAGCCCATAATTTCCAGATACATCACCACATATTTAGGCACTAATCCTACAGCATGATCTGAGGCAAAGAACCTTCACACAAGGACCAACTGGTGAATCACACTGAAGGATTGGAGGCCTTAAACTGTAATCTTCTTGGGAGGGAAACAGTATTTGTCTGTGAAGCATGCTCTGAATAAATTACATACAGTGCTTTCACTGGTGAAGAATCTGCTTATAGTACTCTTTACCACAATACAGTGTAGCTGTGAAGAGCTTGATGAGAGTCAAGGAATATACATAGCAAGTGAAAATACATAAATGTGAAAAGTACAACATACCTGCAGATGGGTATAGCAGGCACCAGTTGCTTTGGCCAAGACGGAGGTACTAACAAAATGGATTCAGGTGCTGGATTTCTCCTGTCTTCTTGCTCACAAGGCCCAAGATAATCAACGGTCTGAAAGACGTGACACGGAATGCTGTTTTTGTGGGGAGGCACTGATGGGGGATCAGTGCTGGTTTTCCAAATTTTCGTGGGAATGCCACAGGGGGGATCCGTGCTCAGGTTGTTCATAGCATCCATGAAATTAGACGAGTTGGACAACGGGGTGTAAGTGACCAAAGAGCTGTCTTCTCTCAAAGGGATGTGAGGAGAGGCTTGTGGAGAAGGGGTCCTTGATGGTCTTGGAGAAGTGGAAGGCGGCTGAGCGTTGCAGAGCTCCGTGCAAGAGTACTTCCGTTTTGCACCTGGCGATGAAGACCTTGAGTTGGGACGGGGTGATGGTGAATGTGGTCCCAAGCAGGTATCCTCCGTGATGCTTGTTCGTGGTGACATTATTGGCGAGGTTCTAGGGGAATAATGAGTATGGATGTTTTGAAACTGTGGACAAAGGTCATCACTAGGGCCATTATTTGGTGAAACACATGGTGATGTGTAAGGAGAGAAATTGGTCTCTGAAATGAAACTTGCAGATGAGCCACTACTAGCCGGGCTCAAACACAGCGGTTCTCTGTAGCCCTCAAAGCCAGGGACAGGCAGTGTAAACCTTGGGCTAGCGGTAGCTGAGTTGGACTGATGGTCTACCAAAAGATCTGTGTCTCTGCTGCGGAAGGGAACCCCTGAATGAATCAGTTCATGGGATGGAGTGATTTCAATCCTAGGGCTCAAAGCAGAGGCCCCAGACTTTACAGGGTCCAAGTTGCATTTTGACCCTATGCTATCTGGCTGTCCATATCTGCCCATGTGATCTGCAGAAAGATTAGGAAAAGCCAGGGGGCTGTATGGCTTGAGGCCATAGTCCAGGACATCATCATGAGGGTATGTAACTCCAGAAGGTGGGTTGTTGGTTTTATGTGAAGGAGTCGGTTCTTCTGGAAAAAGAAGGGTCTCTTTAAGACTATAGATATCACTACAAAAGCTGAGCAATCACGGATTAAAAAATGCATATTGATAAAATGGATGTGATCTGATATTAGGTGAATAGTAGGTTTTTTAACTGCATGTGAAAGGTACTGGATTAACAGCTTGGGAAGCTTAAATCCTCACAACAGGCACAGGATGGGCATCTGGCCAATCTACTGCTACCTGAACCTGACATGGGGCCACCTGTGTGGTGAGATGTAGTTGTTTCCACGCCTGTTTACTCTTTATCCTCTCCGCTGACACAACCAAGAAGACACAAATTAGCGCCAATTGTGCTGATATGATCTTTGTATCTTCTTGGCCATCAGGAACCAACTGAGACTCACCGTGTCACAAAACCAGATCCCAATGGGCTCCAATAAAACCAAAAGGCAAAAAAGTGTTTTTCCGTTTTCCTGTGTGGCAAAGTCTAGTGCAAATCTCCTTCAGGAAAACAAAGTTCAACACAATATACACATTACCAATGAATTCTGCATTTGCAGAGTCGCTGTAGCCTTGTTTGTGCGAGGATATCAGACCAGCAAGATGGGTGAGCTAATGGCTTTTATTAGACCAACTTCTGGTGGTGGAAGAGACAAGCTCCCGACCTCCACAGAGCTCTTCTTCGGGTCTGGAAAAGGTAACTAGAGGGAGTGTCATGGAACAGCTTGTTAAGCATAAGGGCTTAACACCTTGCAATAACCTACTGAAAATGAAGCGAGCAATTAGCCTCCCCCCTTTCCACTGCCTCTTAGCTGAGCCGCTCCAGCAACAGCACAATGATAGGAGGAGTCGCAGCCAAAGTCCCAAGGAGGGGGCCAAGGCCCCACCATCACTTTTAAAAGAGGCTCTAACCTTTCGTCTCCCACTGGCTGCCCTAGCTGTTTGGGTCTGCTCCTGCTACTTGGTGCTGGGCAATTCAGGCAGGCCGAGCGATGCAAGGGGCATAGAGGTGTGAGTGGCAGGCGAGGGAGGCCTCAGAGAAGGCAGCTGAAAGAGGTGAGTGGTGCAGGCGAAGGAGTCTCGAGGGCAGGAAGAGGGAAGTGCCTCAGGGAGAAGAGGCAGGGGGTGGGGGGGAGAGGGCACAGGGGCAGAGGCTGAGGGTGAGATTCTGCAAGAGGATGTTTGGTGAGGCTTAGCCTCACCAACCCTCTTATACTCACTGCCCATGCTCATGACAAACCATTTGTAGCCTATTAAGGCTATGTCTACACTGCAGGCTTTACAGGAGCACAGCTGTACGGCTGCAGCTGCACAGCTGTAACGTCTCCTGTACAAACCCTCTATGCTGGCAGAAGAGCTGTCGCCCATCGGCACAATTAAAACACCCCCAACAAGCGGCAGTAGCTGAGACAGCGGAAGGGTGTCTCCGGTCGACATAGCGCTGGTGCGATCGTCAGTAAAACATGTCAGTTGGGAGAGGGGATTCATACCCCTGATGGACAAAAGTTTGACTGAGAAGATCACAGTGTGGACAAAGCCTAACGCTCCTTGGTCCTGAGACTGCAGAGGTGTTAACTGCCCACTTCATTTTCAATGGCTTCTTGCAACATGTTAATCTCTTATGTTTAACAATCTGTCCCACTTCCTATTTAGCTGTGACACTCTGATTACTTTTTCCAGGCCAGAAGAAGGTCTCTATGGAGCTCCTACCAGCAGAAGATCCAGTAAAAGCTACCACCTCACATAATTTGTCTCACTCAATAATTCTCTGTGGCAGCTTATTTGGCTTCATCTTACCTCAGCAAAGCATGCAATAAGTCTCAAACAAAGGAGCATGAGTCATCAGAAAATTCAGTGTACAGTTAGTATTTAAAAATTGCACATGTACAAGAAAGCTAACCCATTCCCTATTCAAGCGGATTATTTCTTGATTTCAAATCAAAGAGCATTATGTCTGAATAAAGAATATATGGTTCAGCAGACGATGTCAAGGTTCAAACCTACAGTCTTTGCTTATGCGAGTAAGGCTGGCCAAAGCCTATAAAGCTCTAAGAATCTAGATTTTTTTTTTTTTCAAATAGAGTGGGAGACACAGGGTGTGTCTACACTGGCAATTTAGGTTGAATTAAGTAGCCTTAAGTTGACCTAAATTACTCTCTGTCCACACTGGGCTTTCATTAAGTTGACTTAAGAAATTCCTTAAGTCGACTTAATGAATGCTTAAGTCGACTGAGTAAGAACCACTGGTTAGGTCAACCTAACCCTTAAGTCGACTCCTTAGGTCGATTTAAGTACAGTGTGGGCATGGATTAACCTTAAGTGGACTTTGTTAAGTCGACTTAAGGGCACTTAGATCGACTTACTAAGTCCCCATTCAGGGTAACCACTTTGTTAAGTCAACTTAATAAGGTCGACTTAAAGTCGACCTAACTTTTTCTAGTGTATACATAGCCAAAGGTACTGCAAACTTCTGTCTTTTCTTGACTGCCTTTGAAGTCAATAGCAAAACTCATCAGTGATGTCATTGGGCCTGATTCTGATTTCACACAAACTCTCACCAGTCCACTGCCATGAGCTTCAGTGGAAGTATTCCTTAATAGTATCTATGTTAGTGAGAGCAGAATCATGCGCAGTTAGAGCAGCACCCGATTCACTGCCTTAATGAACACACACGTGAGCTGAAGGCTGTTTCAGTTGCACCAAAATGACACCCAGAAGATATTTATATAAAATATGATAATGATTTCCACATTTCTCTTTAAATGATAAAAAGCATGGAATATAGTGGAAGATTTTGGTTAACCTGGCATTTAGTAACCAGAATTACACAGCAATAATTCACTCTCTTAATTCACCATGGGCCTACGGTTATAAGTACTATAGGCAAACAGCCATCATTAAAATAATTAAACCTTGGTTCCACTTTTCTCTCCTATTCAGTCTCAAACAGCACTCCACACGAGAGACCAGCATTACGTATGTAACTCACAAGGGGCCAATTGTGCATCTTATAAAAGTAGTGAATGCGCTTCCATGAAACTTTTGCTCACACACAAAAAGTTACATTTTACTTCGGGGATTTTTGTCAACCTTTAGTGCTTCTATTTTTTCTATTATTAGTCCAGACAAAAATAACTAAATCATTCAGCAGCAGTGGACAAATTAGAAAGAGTCCAGAGGAGGGCAACAAAAATGATTAGGGGGCTGGGGCACATGACGTATGAGGCAAGACTGAAGGAACTCGGCTTATTTAGTCTACAGAAGAGAAGACTGAGATTTGATAGCAACCTTCAACTACTTGAAGGGGTGCTCCAGAGAGAAGGGAGCTAGGCTGTTCTCAGTAGGAACAGAGGACAGAACAAGGAGCAATGGTTTCAAGTTGCACGTGGGGCGGTTGAAGTTGGATATTAGGAAAAACTTTCTCATTAGGAGGGTGGTGAAGCATTGGAATGGGTTACCTAGGGAGGTGGTGGAATCTCCGTCTTTGGAGATATTTAAGGTCCAGTTAGACAATACCCTGGCTGGGATGATTTAGTGGTAATTGTCCTGCTTTTAGAAGGGGGTTGGACTAGATGACCTCATGAGGTCTCTTCCAGCCCTATGGCCATGTCTACACTACAAAAAGCTAGGTCGAGTGGTTTCCCCGAATGGGGACTTAGTAAGTCGACCTAACTGCCCTTAGGTCGACCTAATAAAGTGGACTTAAGCGTCCACACTGTGCTTTGGTTGACCTAAGGAGTTGACCTAAGAGTTAGGTTGACCTAACCGTTGATGCTTATTAAGTTGATCTAAGCTTTCATTAAGTCGACTTAAGGAATTTCTGAAGTCGATTTAATGAAAGCCTGGGGTGGACAGGGACTATGGCTATATCTACACTTGAAAATTTAGGTCGACTTTATGAAGTCGACTTAATAAGGTTGACTTTAAGTCGACTTAAGGTGGACCTTATTAAGTCGACTTAACAAAAGTCAACTTAACTTTTCAAGTGTAGACGTGGCCCCTTTTTGGCCTTATTAAGTCAACTTAACGTTTTAAGTCGACTTAAAAAGTTCCACCTAGGCACTACTCCGCGTCTCCACTGGCTTAAGTCGATTTAATAGGTGTTATTAATTCAAACTAACTTTTCCTTAATTCGACTTAAGGAGCAGCTTAAATCAAATTAAGGAAAGGCCAGTGTAGATGCGGAGTAAATTAAGTCGATTTAAGCCTCCTTAAGTCGACTTAATTTCTAAGTGTAGATGCACCCTAAGTTAGGTCGACTTAAGCCTCCTTAAGTCAACCTAACTTGCAAGTGTAGACATAGCCTATGATTCTATGAAAGCTTATGCCTGGAGAAATTTGTTAGTCTTTAAAGTGCCACAAGACTTTTGTTAGTTTTACTGTATACAGACCAACACAGCTACCTCCCTCTCCCCGCTAGAACTTATTTCATGCAAAAGAGAACACCTCCAGCAGCACAGTGAACTCCCTAGCATCACTCTGGTATATTGGCTCAATTCTGGCTGAGAAGAAAGGTTGCCACTCACTGAATCATCAACATAACTTCCTCCAGTTCCCAGGTTTTTCTTGGAGATTTCCCATCTAAATCCCAACTCTACTGAGTTTAGGAGTTGTAATGAAATCACTGTCTGAGGTGGTATAGCTATAACCCCAGTGTTTGTGACATCACAGTCTGTTGCCATAGAAATTATTGTGATATTACAAATGGAGCATTGTGACTTTGCTGCAGGAAGAAAGAGGCGAAGCTTGGTGTGAAGCAGCAATTCCTGCTTCAAATTTAAATTGCTCTTTCAGTTAGGGCCCAATATGGTTCCCATTGAAATCAAGAAAGAGTTTTGCAGTCGGAGCAGGAGGGGGCCCTTAAATCATAGCTGCCAGTAGTCCCTGGCTAGGACAGTTGCTGGGGTTTGGAATCTATTCCAGGAAGGAATTGGCCCGGCCCAGCCAACATCTAAGCTCCCCTGCTTGAGCACCACTGGAGTTTGTTTTTGTAAGCAATGTCAGCCTGGAGAGGAGAAATGGGGAGCGGGAAAGGTTGTTGCTCCCTGTGCTGGACATGCCCTTGAGTCTCTCTATGCCAGCTGCTTTCCCGCTGTGTTAACAGGCACTAGCACAAGTGCAATATGCAGCCCAAACACTGAGAGTGCCTGGGGGAGGATTCAGTCAGAGAGATGTCCCCGAACAGGGACTGCACTACCCTTGCCCCATTCCTGCCAGGTGATGGGAGATCTACAGCAAATACATAGCTAGCAAGTCTGGTGAGAGCAGAAATTCTCTCCAGGGCTGACCATCCACTTGTTTATACCTATTGAATTCACGGGAATGGGAGGGCTGTCTGAGTCTAAAGGCCTTTCCCTCAGTCCCAGGGGAGGAGCCACTGAACCCAGAACTCAAGTAAAGTCAGGGGCCAACAAATGATTAAATAGGGAGATGAGGGGCACAGTGTCAAAAGCGAGGCACCAGTGGGGAACATTGAGCAGAGAACCCCACCCAGTACCCACTGCTCCTTGAAAGCTTTCAGGGCCCACTTACTTAGGGCTGCACTAAGTCAGGCCTTGGCAAATCCCAGGTGTCAGGTCGCCATGGCACCAAGGATTTTGGCCCTGGTACCTAGCTGTGCCACAGTAGCCAGGGAGGAGAATGCCCTCTGGCACCTAAAAAAAGAGCTGGCGGTGTTGAGATTTCTAGCGCTGCCGCCAAAAGCACTCCCTGCAGCGGCGCTTTTTTTGGTAGCGGAGGAGAGAGGTTCTTTTGTGCACTGCAACTGAAAGTGTCAGCAGCTGCAGCTGCTTTTCAGTGGTGGGGGCCCTCTTCACTCTGCACCGCCGCTGAAAGAAGTGGTGGTGGCGGCAGTTTTTTGGTGGCAAGGGTGGAGGGCGGCCTTCACGATCACACACATAAGACACCTCAGTTTTTGGGCTGGCCCCTAGATGTGCAGCACATTTGTCAAGGCCTGCAATAGGTGATAAAAGTAGAGAGGAGTGTAATGAGTTGTGCTGTTGGAACAAAGATGCCGCAATGGTACTGGGTGGACAGGAAAAATTAACAGAAAAAGAGCAGGGGGGACAAATGGCAAGACCTGAGGAATGATGGGAAACAGGCTCATGTTGGGGTGCTGCCCCCTTTCCCATTGATGATAATGTGCATGGCCCTATCGCTCTCATCCCTGAAAATAGCAAAGGGGTATAGAAGGTCAGAGTGTTCTTTGTAAGCCGATAATGGCGTACAATGAGCCTGTTGGAAAAGGTTTTGGTGGGAGGGTTGAGTCTTCCTTTGAGGTCCTCTGTAGATTCAGATAGGCATCCACACTTCTGCCTGTCTAGCAACAATTCATCCCTTTTAAGGCTTTGTCTGTTTCACACACCTGTGGCATCCTAAAACCTCAGCTGTAAGCTCTCTGGGTAACCATTATTTTTTCTGGTGCTTAGCTCTACATTGCTTGTCACAATGTCTCCCTGGCTGGGATTCCTAGGTGCTACCATAATGTACATAATAAGCAAAATATAAATATATTGAACTTACAAATACATCAGAAAGCTCATACAACCACTGTGTGGTTGGAGATGCCTCCATACCCATCTCCTAACTTACGTAAAGCATTGTCACTCATATTTATTTTTAAGAACACATAACTTTAAGACAAACATAAGTTAGGTACGTGGATTTAAGTTTTAACTCTGCATTCTAAAACCCTCCTGACCTATAAGAAAGGAAAGCTGCATCAGGATCCACCAGGATATTCAAAATATTTCCCTAGCAAGAAAGTTTCCCCTATTATACATATAAAATACACACAGTGAGACAAGCACAGAAGGAGTCGCCACCCCTTTTTAAAACAACACAGCAACTTCAAAACTGTTAAGACTGCCAAATGTGACCTAGCCAGGTAGCATGGCGGTAGCATGTTAGACGGTAACAGATCATCGGCATAACAGTGCTCCCATGATGGATTTGTATACCATCCAGGTCACAGAAATCAAGAGAATTCAAAGGAATGAGCCTGATTTTGATCTCACACCAGTTTTGCACCATTGACTTAAATGGAGTTACTTCTTATTTGCACCGGGGAGGAGATCCCAGCCCACAGAATTTTAATTACAATAAACGACATAATTGAAAGAGAGCAATAATGAGAGTTTTTATATATTTGAAAAAGCCCTTTCTTCTGATTTGCACACCATCTATGTAGAATCTTAGAGTGAAAGTTGGTTTCCTAAGTGACATACGCTTCTTTCTACTCCTGCACGTGCACATTGGTCTCTTTATTGCAAGGCGGCTGATGAACATTGGGCTGCCATACTGGTTTGTTTAGTGTAGGGCTATTTATCAGGACTGGGTTGCTGATATTGATTGATTTATTTTTTTTAGGAAAAAACAGTTTAGAAGACTTTGTTTTGTGGTGCAGGAGGGAGAGGGCGACGAGGAATTTACATAGGGATTGGGAAAAAAAGGAGCTAGGTTCCTGAATTACCAATCTTGGCAATTTCCCTTTAAATCTGTGTAAAAGATTATCACTACATTGGGTTTAAGATGTTTTATAGGTCTTTCAAAGCCTGATCAAAAGGGTTCCGGAGCCCAAGAGACAACAGCTGCCTTCAGATACACAAACCAACTTTTATTGCTGTTAGTGGCACTTGCTTGTATCTTAGAGCAGAATTGGTCCTCAATTATTTTACAGAGACAGAAGGCATTTTTACTGGTCTCAGATGACTCTGCAAAAGGAGGAGACCTCCGAGAACAATGCCCCATTCTGAATCATCAGTGTAAATCAAACTTAACTGGTTCTTAACAGATCAGTACAGATCTGATTCCAGAACACAGTAATTTCGATACTGGATCAGATCAGTGGTCTATCTAGTCAAGCATTTTGTATCCTATTGCTCAGTACTCTGCAACGTCTATTAAGATGCAAGAAACCTTGCAGAATGGTGTAACCTTCTCATACAGGAAATTCCTTTCTGAGCTCCATCCATCAGAGGCTTATGAGAATTCATAGCCCCTCAGACAAAAATGGAGAAGGGTGGTCTTCGGGTGGAAGACATTCAGTATACAGGTTTCAAGAGGACATTGTCTCTGAGCAACAGAGAGAAGGAGGTCTCTCAAAGTACGATATTAAAATTAGATAACAATCAAGACAGCAACACTAAGAAGACCTCAAAGCACCAGTTGGGTGCATCTTCAAGAGAAGAAAAAAATACTGAACACACCTTCAATTACCAATGGAAAAACGTAATGCTCCGCTCTAGAGTACAACATGCTACTTTTCAAAATTTCAGACCTCTGTTTACCTAAGGAAACCTCTCCGTTCAGACTGTTAATAGCTGGCATTTCTAGTTTTAATATCCTCAAAAGAAGATTGGTAATGAAAACCTTGAGATCAAAGTTAAAAGTAAAAGGCAAAGTGGAAAGTGGCACCCTTTTACAGCATTCCTGCCTACGTAAATACTTGACTTAAAAATGAAAATCTAATATTAATAATATTGACTGTCGGATTTTTATTTACCCTTTCTCCCCTCTGCTGCTTTTATAGCAGTCCATGTTCCTGTCTCAGGCACACATAAGCACTGGAAATGGCCAACTGCTTTGAGTAAAGATATTCCTGTCTTTTCCATGGCAACAGATTGTGATACAGATATTAGTTTTAAGACACATGCTTAAAAGGACACTGTCAAGTTACAGGTTTTTTTTTTCATTTGTCTAAAAACAAACTTTTCCCAGGCTCCAAACTTGAAGCCTGAAACTGATATTTGGTTCCTTACCAGAAAATGTGTCCTCTTTGGCATGTTTACAGTGACTTCTTATTATAGGCTTGGCCAGGAGAGGTGGGCCGAGCATCCTAGTCTGTAAGGCAAAACTTATAGCCAAAACTCTCTGAAAGTACCAACTAGATTCAAAACCTAAGAGCCAAAGACATTCCTATGACTTTGGTTGCGTTTTGAATCTAAAACTGAAAAGGACTTGTGTACCCTGTTCCTGTGGAGATGTGGCCTAAACCTCTCAAAAACAATCATCTTCAGCTCCAACCAACCAGACATAGGGCTTAAAGGTTTTTCTTTAAATTTTAAGTTTTCTTGTTCCATTGTAAAGATGCTTTAATCATCAACTGTCACTGGTGTGTAGGGATAGCTTACAGATTCATAATGTGTCTTTTCAAAGACAGAGAATGTTATCCAGCTTACAAGGTTAGCATTTTTGCTGTGATCTTTCTTTTGCTAACTATTTCCACCTCTGGAACAAACAAAATGAATAGTAATTATGATTTCTAGTCATCTAAATGGGAAGAAAGCAGGCTCTAGAAGGAAGTTACTTCTCTCTACAAGTGTACACTGCTCACCATTAGTGTGGTTGAGAAGCTGAAGTTTTCTGCAGCCACCTACATACTTTGGAGTCCTGTGGCACTTTTAAAGACTAACAGATTTATTTATCGCATGAGCTTTCGTGGGAGAAAATCCCACTTCGTCAGACACTTAGAAGCATCTGATGAAGTTCGTGGGAGAAAATCCCACTTCGTCAGACTCTTAGAAGCATCTGACGAAGTGGGATTTTCTCCCACAAAAGCTCATGCGAT